>JARFIX010000137.1:0-422480 GCA_036346125.1 Lycocerus yunnanus
TCCTCGGGTTCAAGCCAAAAGAAACCCCCCGCGTTAATTTTCAATTTGTTTCATTTTCCCCCAAATCCCCCCCCAAAGAAGGGAATTTAATATACATTATAAATTTGAACCCCCCAATCCTTCCGAAGCCTTCCAGGATCCGAAAGGAAGGATTCCTTACTTCTTGGGGTCTAAAATTTCGTCCCACCCAGGCCCGATACCTGGTCTGTCCCATCTTTCCCATGTTCCCGCCGGATCTGGGCCCGTTCTGCAAATCCTTTAACTGGTATTCTTTCAGAAGTTTCCCCAATGGCCCCACTCCTTATTTGCCCCCCCCTTCACCCTTAGTTCCCCCAACCAACCCGAGATCTCGGCGAGCCAACCAGGCCCCAGACCGCCGGGAGGCCTAACAGGGTCCTCTAGGGCCGCCCTTGGTAATCTGCCCTGTCAACCCTGGTAATCTCCCTCCACCGTTCTTTCCCTTCTAACCTTTCTTTTTAAATCTGGCCCGGCACTCCTTATTCGCCCCTCGAGTTCTGTTATTTTCCCAAACCCACAAACCCAAAGTCCACGGCCCCAAAACACTTGCAGCCGAGGAAGGCCCTTAACCTTACCGGGCCCTTGTCTTCTACCTCTGGCCATTGGGCTCCCTCGTTGGTTCGCCAACCGCCATTTCCCTTGGTTTTACCAGCACGGGGGTATGGCCTGTGAACCTGTTCCCTAACTTTTGCTCCCAAAAATCACGTTCCCCTTTCCGGAGGCCCCTTCGCAGGACTCGTTTCCTTTCTGGATGGCCTTCCAAATCTCCTTCTCTCGGACCCTGGGCCACGCTTTCCTCCTTGTCCTCCTTTCTTCCTTTCTTGTAAGGTTGCCTCCCGGGTATACCTCCTGCTGCCTTCTTAGGTCCTAAATCACACCCCTGGGTTTCGGTCTTCTTCAGAGACCTACCCCTCTTATCCCCCGGCGTTCAACCCTCCCAGGTCTCTTCCCTCCAAAACTCCCAATCTTCTGCTTGGCTCGATCTCTTCTGACCTCGCACTCTCTTCCCTGTACCCTACCTGCTGTTCCTGTCCTCCTTGCCTTCTGCGTTTGCCCATTCCTTCCAGAGTTAACCCTTGTCCAAAGGACCACCTGTACTCCAGTCTCAGGCCTTCGGTTGTAACCCTTCCCTTACTTGCCTCCCCTGCTGGGGTCTCTTCGTATCCCGGCCCGCGGTCCTTTTCATCCCTTTTTCTGTCCTCTTGCTTCCGATCCCATTCTGCCCTCCTTCCTTCTGATCTACTGGGTTGATCCTGGACTCCCCTTGCACTCCGTTCGAGCTCTGGTAGACCCCCTCACTAGGCATGCCGATCCCGGCCCTCGGCGCCGGAAGGTGTCTGATCTGCTGTCCCGCCTTTCGAATATTCGAAGCATCCTTCCCAAAGCCTCCCGTCCCTGTCTGTTGCTCAACCGGGTTGGCGCTAACCTGCATAGGCTTCCGGCTTCTGCACCCCATTCCCGGTTCCCAGGTCCACGTCCCTTCGATCGCCATTTGGCAACCTCAAGCGCTGTTCTCAATGACAGGCACATCTGGTTCAATGAAATCCAAGCTTCTTTAAGCAGAGTCGTCCTCTGCTCTGGTACACATCTGGCTCAGACGCCAGAGGTTCCGCAGTGATCTCTTTCCCGAGTTTGCTCAGGATCCCTCCTCCTGTATGCGCCTTTCAACTCAAGTGGGGTTTCACAGAAGGGTACGGGTGGGTGTAACCCCGAACTGTTTCATTCAGTTATATATGGCTGCCCAGCCATTACCCCGAACCTGCCTGGTTGCCCTTCCCGTAATAGGGCTCCTGAACCCGTTTACCTTGACAGCAACCTCCGTGGTTGCTCTCTGAGCTCTTTGACAGTTTACCTGCAGCACCTTCAGCCTTTCCTGGCTCTTCTTTACCCTCTTTTGGACACTTTCCCTCCCGCCTCGGGCCCTTTTCCTACTTTCACTGTCACTATAAATTCTTGTATCTAACTCACTATCATCACTGTGTTCACCTGCTTCTGGGTGAGCGCGAAAGGAGCTCTGAGAAGGCAAATGGCTTGGCCCCGCCACCAGACCCACAGGACAACCAAAAATACCTACTGTGCCCTGCGACCTTGTCAAAGGGGCACCAGTTCTCCCCACCTCTTCACTCCCTCTGCCCTCTTTCCTACTCCTTCTTCTAGGCATGTTTCTTCTTCTTTCTCTTCTTTCTTTTCTCTTTCTTTCTTTCTGTTTGTTTGTGTTTTGTTTGGTTTCCTAGCTTGTTGTTGTCAGTTCTCCGCTTCTGTTTGTGTGTGTTTTCTGGCTATAACCCTACCCCATCCTCTCTTATATATGCAAATCTTATTCTTTTCTTCTATGTTGGTATAACTTGCAGATACGGCTATAAGCCTGTAGGCTGGCCAATCAAAGGAGAGGATAGGCTGGCCAATCAACTGACTCAACTCGGGGTACTAATCTGAGCTCCACAGAAGCGAGCCAGCAGAAGTGAACTGGAGGGCTCCGATCCAACCCCAACCCTCACAAAGGCTCCTGATGTGGACTCGTACCCCATGATTCGCCCTGGGATAGAAGCTCCCGGAGGGTCCTAGTCTGGGGAAGGAGGAGGGCCCAAACAGGTTGGCCCCGGAACGGCGGGGACCACTGTGGAAGTGAACGCCCGATAAGGGAACAATTTCCTTGGCCACCCCTGCCGGGAAGGGGACTAGGAGAAACCTAAAAGCGGGTGGCAACCGCACTACCTGGAGCCAACTAACTCATTATCGTTTGTTACAGACTTCAGAAAGTAAGGAAGGGCCGAAACTGACTCACTGAACTGGCTGTTGTCCCCGAGGAAGTGAACCGGCACCACTGCACTCTCTGAACTGGGGTACGGGAAGCAACCAGGAGTGCACGACCAGGAAGGTAGAGAGGCGAAGCCCGACCTGAAGAGCAGAAATGGCAAGCCCTAAGACTTGGATCAAGTTCCCGGACCCAGTTGTTGACCCCAGAACCGGAGACCAGGCACTCCTGCACTCTCTGAACTGGACGGCATGGGTAAAACAAACCTGGGAGCGCACGACCGGCAAGGGGACGAGGGAAGAGTCTGCCCTACGGCAATCGCGAATCAAGTGGCAAAGGGGCCAAATGTAGGAAACCATGAGTGAACGCCATGCGAGGAAGATCGAAAAGTATGCTCCCCCAGAGGACATACCAAAGATCTGCCGAGAGCCATGACAGGCATGAGCATGAGTGGAACTGGTGACGAACTACTTGGCAGCTATGCTAAATGTAATACTATAATACTGTAAACCCTGTAAATATCTAATTGATGTAACTCTCTCCGCAGCTAAACCTGTAAGGGTTCTTCCAAAAGAGGGCCACTACAGCAAGAACGCCTAGACGCCAAAAGCGTCTAAGCGTTACAAGTGACCAGGGGTAGCCACAAACTACCAAATGGGGTGGCAACCCACACGACCTGGAGCCACACATGCATACCAGTAGGGCCGTGGCCTAACCGCCCTCCCATAAGGACTTAGCGCCCCTTAGTGCACTGGTGCTATCTCGGATTGCGGAACCGGGATACGAGGGTTCAGTCTTATACTCTCCGCTATCTGCTCTTAGGAACGGATACCACACCCGTGTGGTGCGGAAAACACAAGATTACTACGGGAGGGGGGGGAGCCCTAGTGGCCTGCCACTACCCCCCCAGCTGAGGTTGGACTCGTAGTGGCTGAGGTTACTGAGTCATATGCTAGACTAAGTGGGACCCCTGGAGGAAGGATACCAGCGAAAGCGGGTAACACCCCTACCGGGAAATGTCCCGCCGCGCGGGAGTGACGTAGAAATTCACTCCAGCCCCGGCCGCGTTAGCCGGGAGGGTATCAGGAAAGTGTACCCGGCCCTCACTTAGGGTATCGAGGACTGCAATCTGAGATGAATAAGTAGAACCGGACGGGCATAGTACGCTTGCGTGCGCCTTAACTGCCCGTTGAACGCTCCGCCTAGTCCGGCGAAAGGGCCCTAGTTAGCAACAGCTCACGCACCGCGCTAGGGGCGGACCCACGCCCCATGGGGGGCCGTGCTAGGTATGGCTTGCCGAAGACCTAGCAACGTTAAACATAAATCAGAATGTGTTGTTGTTCATGAATACATTATGGAAACCAATTCCAAAATAGAGTACGACTCGCAAGGTTCCTGCAGTGTTTCTTCTATTGTCTTCTCCAACATTCGGATAATTGTAGTTTACAAGTCACCAGGGTTTAATCCCAACACAATGATCTCTTTAATAAAAAAGTAGATGTCAAGCTCATACTTAGTACGTACTCTGGTTACTGAAGATTTTAATGAGGATTTCAGAAAAGAAGAAAGTAATGGATCATAACATCAAGCTCCACGTCCCAAATTGGAATTAAGAGAACAATAAGTATATTTTCAAAATAAAAACACAGCTCTTCTAAACTTATACATTGTAAGAGTACCGCCATGGAAATCTAGTATTATCGTTCTAAAAAAAATTTTTAATTTCAAAGTTGAAAGTTTGATTAAATTCATCTTAATAAAATGTGCACAACATACCTTAACAATAACTATGTCCGCAATCCTACTTCTAAATTTGTTACGAATTCCTTGCGAATCACAATTTCGATTAAATTCGAAACCCAACAAAGACCCCACCCAACGTCTCAGCTACAGGCCTATCACGTTCCTTAACGCGATGGCCAAACTCGCCAAAAAATAATCCTACTCCGATTGGAGAAGGAACAAAAACGATTGGACATCACGAACCCGCATCATGTGGGTTCCCTTTTTTTCGGCCAGGCATTTGTGGATGTAATCAAAAGAATGCATTATTTTGTATTTCGTGTGTGTTGTTCTGTGTTGACTGTAGCGAGAAAATTTGGACGGAAATAGGGGTAAGAAATTTAGTGCATTTAAGCGAAAAAATTAAAAAACATGAAAACTAGAAAACTCATATTAGCAATCAAATACGATTTGCTTTATTCGGCAAAATTAACATGCAGGCCCAACTTGATTCGGCTTATTGGACAAATATTCAATCGCACAATGAGCAAGTGACAAAAAACGTGTACGTGTTACCTAAAATCATAAATTGCATCAGGTTTTGTGGAGCATTTGAACTTGCTCTCCGTGGACATGACGAATCCGAAACATCTGAAAATCCCGGTATTTTTCGCGGATTAGTTAATTTTTCGTCAGGACTAGACAAAACTCTCAACGAACATCTAAAAATGCAACTATTTTTAAAGACACATCAAAACCAATACAAAATGACATTTTAGATTGTCTGATATGACGAAATTATTCGAGAGATAAGTGAAACGCCATTTTTAGCAGTCATGGCGGACGAAACCACAGACATTTCAGCAAAATTTCAAATGGTTACAGTTTTTAGATACGTAACAAAATTTGGTGATCCGGTTGAACGGTTCTGGAATTTTTGGCTTCCGATGAAACATGATGCCGAAACGTTGTCTGGAACCATTTTAAGTGTTTTAGGCCCGATGTTAAAAATGACCCCAATAAACTCATTGCGCAAAGTTATAACGGAGCAGCGGTAATGAGTAGAGAACGTGGTGGAGTTCAGGCGCGAATTTAACAAAAATATGAAAATGCTCATTTTGAGCATTGCTATGCACATCAACTAAATTAAGTGATGTCAAAGGCGTGTTCTTTCACAAGTGCCAATTTTTTTGGTGACTTGCACAACATTCCCGGGTTTTTTAGTCAATCACCTCAACGTGTAGCAGTGTTGGACAAAATAGTAGGACGAAGTGTGCCTCGGTCTGCTCTTACACGCTGGAATTTCAATTTACGTACGGTTAAAGTTGTATACGAGCATAGATTCTCAATTATTGAATGCATGGAAGAGTTGGAAGAAAAGTCTAATGCATTGCCTAGCAAGCAAGCTGCAGGCATTCGACGTATTTTACAAGATCCAAATTTTATTTTTTGGTTGACTTTTTTTCATTATGTTATGCCACATGTCGACGTTTTATATAACCAACTGCAAAAAAAGAATATGGATCCCACAGAAGCACAAATAGAGACAAGTGGGTTTGAACAAAGTGTTAATAGTGTTAGAAATAAAATAGACCTTATCGTTAAGGAAGCATCAAATTTAGACACTGCTTCTAGCGATGCAAAAAGGAAACGCCCCAATAATCTTCATAAATTAGATAACCGTGTTGCTTGCATAGAAGTATGTGATATAATTATAAACAATGCTAAAGAACGTTTTGCTTTTACAAATCACCTAGTAGCTGCATCACTTTTATTTTCTGAAAAATTTGTGGAATACCATAACCATTTTCCAGATAATGAGTTAGATTTAACTTGCTCAGCTTATAATGTTTTAAATAAACCGCGTCTTAAAACAGAGCTTTCTGTATTATATGCTAACCAGGAATGCAGACAATTGCGTGGTGCAGTACCTTTCCTCAAATTTATTATTTCAAATAATTTGGAGGAGACAATGGGAGAAACAAAGAAATTGTTGCAAATTCTTGTGACAACACCCATGACTACTGCCGAAGCGGAACGTAGTTTTTCAACCCTAAAGCGGATAAAGACATTTTTAAGGAATTCGATGTGTGAAGAACGATTAACAGCTCTTTCGATGTTGTCGATAGAAAAAAATTTATTGCTGCAATACCGAATTTCAATGAGAGAGTAATTGATAAGTTTGCTACCAATAATGACCGTCGTATTCCTTTAATGCTTAAAAAAGATCAATAAGGTAAGTTTCTTTTCTGATTGTGAGATTAGAATTTTGATACTGTAGTGAACTTGTTGCTGAATAATTGTTGCTGTTTTATAGATAAAAATTGTTGAATGCAAATTTTAGATTAAATTGAAATGAATAATTGTAGATAAAATTGTTACCTCGCATGTACTTACTTTTTCTAGCTGAGCTGGAATCTTGATTAAACTTTGACTTTGTTATTTTGAATAAATTGTTTCGAAATTTTCAAATAAAATGCTACAAATCTTGACCTTTCGTAATAAAACTTTGTATTGGATTAAGATTTTACATGTAATTACAGATGGCACCGACGTAGCCAGATTACAAAGAAATTTTTTCTTTGTTGACGCATCTTACATTAAGCTACAGTGTGTTGAATTGTGGAAAGTGTTTGTGACTTAAAACTAAGTAAACAAGTGATCATTTGAATTAAATTTACTTAAAATTAATTATATCTAATATGGTGCAAAATTTTATAGTTCAAATTAAAATTTGTTGATAAACTAACCCGTGCGAACATAACAGCTGATTATGTAGGTCATCGATCCTCTTTACGGTCATCCGTTCCAAACATAACCTCGTTCCAACTTTTCTTTAACATTTACGCAGGTAAATACGAAAATTTTATTTATTTGCTTTTCTCCGATGCACTTTCTTGAATTCACTTTTAATTATTTAAATTATCCATATCGTCACTAGTAATTGTACAATGCATGTCGAAAAATTATTTTTATTGGTTAACTTTCATATTTTTATTTTGCAGGAACCAAAATTTATACGTGTTCACTAGACGAGTGAAACGGTCTACTAAACGCATTTTTCGCATCGAGAGGCACATAAAATCGGAAAATTCAACTGTTTTTATGGGTTTTCCGAAAATGCTCGCACGCTATTGGTTTAGAAAACTCATCCCACGGATGTCCATGAAACTTACACGAAAATTAAAGACTTCAAGCCGTTCCCACAAAATTGTTAGAAAATTCTAACTACACCGGTCGCTCTATAATCGAACGTCAAAGTACGGATTCTTTCTTTGCACCCCATGTTAATTTTCACACACTTTGTCTATCCTAACCACTTGCATAACACTTAGTTTTTAATTCCTCTTCCTTCAACACTAATCTTACTCAAATCCTTAGCCTAATAACATTTAATCACTAAATCTAAAATTTTGACATATTTGCAGGTTACAATTTCACATTTTCAATGGTGAAGATTCAATTTTCCATCTACCACCCTCACTTGGATAGCAAATCGTTCTACAAATTATTGCGCTTGTTTTGGTATGTCTCATGATCCAATTACAATTTTTTATATTACCTAAATCTTTCTTTTTTAGGTTTCCCGTAGGATGAAATTTTCTTTTGCTCATATTGGCATTATTTTAATCTTTTAGATTTTGGATTCATGTGCAAAAGTGCCAAGAAATGTGTACGCTACTATTGAATATGCAAAATATTTCCAACTTTAATCTGTGATACCCGTAGGATGAAATTTAACTTTTAGAATGCTAACTGCTTCCGACAGCTTATAAAATGACGTTTTGTATTTTAAATGGCTCTAATGGCATTCCATGAACCTATTACAACTGCTACATGACAAATATTATCAAACCGTTACATAAATTTTCCATCCGAAGATACAACTTTATCTACCGAGGTTACTGGTTTTCACCGAAGATGCAATTTTCTTTATTAAGGTTATTTATTCTAGTTTTTAAGTTGATAACATGACAATACATTTTATGATGCAGAACATCCAAAAAAAATTCTTTTACGAGCCCCCGCTGGTAAATACACAAAAATAAAATTATTTAAACATTGTAATATGTACGTTTTAGTCCTTAATAAAACATGGTATAGCTATGCGCCTATGTAATAATATAATACCAATGCAACAGCAATATCTAATACTTTTTTTTCTTTTATTTTCCACACACACCTGCATAGTACATGATAATATTAAATAATTTATAGTACATTAGGTATGTGCAATGTGGAAACAGAGCATTTCAGTGCCAATACATTGTGCACTATGCGTGCAGTTTTTTTTTTGTTATATCTATGATGGAAGACAAAATCATAAATTTGATTTCGGTCGAATTATTAAAATTAAAAAAAGACCAGATCGTCGATTTAGTCGTTAGAAATAAATTACCGACAAAAAGTGTTAATTTTAAAAAAGATGGCTTGCTGGGCCACTGTACATTTTCCGTCAAATGCGAAAAGCACTCCATCCAAAAATGAGGCAAAAGGGGAAATAGTGGAAAATAAACCACAAAAAGCGGATGCCTCAAAAAACGTAACGTATGTTCAATGACACACCAAAACCAATCTAACGAACGCGACCAGCAAAGCTGTCAAATCAGGTCAATGGAAGTGGTCGTCAATTAAAATTCAAACAATAGTAAAAGTAGGGATTTCGATTACGGAAGAAACTCTAGCAAACGTTTTAAATAAACCCGAGATTAAGAAATATTTAACAGAATAAGTAGTAAAAAGTGTAAATCAAGGCAATGTGGACAGTAAAGGTATTCAAAAGTTTCATATAAAAAAATTTATCGATTGGAACAAACTCGAATAACAAAAACGATAGTTTTCAAGGTGCTGAAGCAAGCAAGAAAATAGCATGGTTATTTATTTCCAAAGCAAGTAATAAAACGACAGAAGATAGCATTAAGAGTTACATTAAAGAAAAAATCGAAGACTGCAAACCCATAGTTAAACAACTGCACTTAAGGTATCCTCGGAGTGATAAATGCTTTAGAGTTGGAATAGACTTTGAGAAGAAAGACTTGGTATACGATGTAAATTTTGGCCCTCCGGAGTGGCGTTCAACAAGTTTTTGTTTTCAAGATCGCAAAATTTTTTAGAAAACCCTCTCCCGAAGGTCGAAAATTGTTCTCCGACCGCAATAGAGAAAGTTTAAACCAAAGTTACAAACTAAAGAATGGAGCATATTACACCAAAATATATGCTCCATTGAAAACAAAGTGGATGAAATTGAAGTTCTCCTCAAATGTGAAAATACTCCAAAATACAATATTCTATGTTTTAGTGAACATTTTTTGGTTGAAGAAGAGGTACCGTTGTTAAAAATCGAAAATTTTTCACGAAAAGCAAGAAAACGTGGAGGAACTATAATTGAAGGGCTTATTGTTATATAATGATAAGCCACATTTCATTTTTGAGATTTTAAGCCCAATTGGTTGTGAAATATAATGACAAGCCACTACCGCAATATTACAAACATATTCATGATGATGATGCTACAAATACAATACCGATCCGTCCGATACCCTGTAAAGAAACTGTCTTTCTTATATAAGGATACAACCAAAGTCGTTTACCCGTCCCCTCAAGAGGGCACTCTAGCAATTAATACCTCAAAGATGTTACAAGCACCTTGTGAGCTCTACCCGGATACGAACCGGGGAGTCTTATATTAGCAGTTCATCGTGCTAACAACCATGCCATAATAAACATTTACAATTATTATAGGTTATATACCAAAAACTGTAAGTCAGTAAGAACTTTGAATTTAGTGCATTATGTATTAATTTTAGAATATAATTGACAGGAAATGATTAACTTCAACCAAACAATAAGCAGTAATAGTAGGACACTATTTGTCATAACTCCTTTTACACGATTTTAAATTTTTATGTAAAATGGAGTTACAATCTTGTTACAATCGACACCAACTTACAATTACCACTGGTCTACCCTATATTTACTCTTATCTCGAGTAAAATTCTGAAGAGTGTCAGTATTCTCTGGATGAACTGATGGCCAAAATGACCTGTAAACTGTAAAAGAAATAATGTGGTGACAATATTTTGATTGTCTTCACTGCCAATGAGACTCCTGTGGTTTACTTCCAAAACACAGGGTATAAGTTATTGGCGAAAGCCTGGTACAACCAAAAAATCGCTAACAAGACAGAAGAACGTCGGCGTATTATAAAGAGAACTTCAGCAATTGTAGAGGATATTAGCTTCAAGGTTTACAAGGCAAAACATTATCCTCCATTAGGTAATGTTTTCAAAAATTGAGTCAGATGCACCTGAAACTTTACACGCTTTTCTGGATATTGAATTGAAGTGATGTCTCTTGAGCAATGGAAGGAAAAATATTGATGCTTTTGCACATTACATAATTGCTGCAGCAAGACCGAAACCAATGCAGGTCAGAGTACCAGCATGTTTGTTTCAAAAGTATGGATCTCGGCAATTAATAGCTCCACATCATCATCTCTCGGATTTTGCTCCTTGTACACCGAAGTAACGCTTTTTGAAGTTTTGGCTATAATGAGCTCAGGGTTGGATATCGATGACAACTCATTTTCGCAATTCGCGGTAGGGTAACCTGGTCTAAGAGTACGCATTCGGTAAGAGTACGCAACAGCAGAAACCGTGAAGTTGTTTGTGATACTCGGCTAACTTCAGTCGTATTTTGATTCCGTGCGCAACAACAAGTGTTGTGCAAAAAAAAAACCAATTTCAAGCAAAAACACGGAAATTACGTAAGTTTAAAGTATTTTTCTTAAAACCTTAAATATTTTTACAATATTCAACGTATTTTTGAGAGTAGACTGCAATTATTTTGCAAAAATGAAGTTAATTGTTAAGTTTTCAAGGACGCACCGGTCGCATGTAGCGAGCGTAATTTGTGTTAATTATTCAGAGATGGCGTTACGTGGCGCTTGTTGACGATTTGGCTCGTGTGTCTATGAGTACGCAGTACGTCCCTTTTAAGAGTACGCGCGTACTCTTACACGAAATTATTTTTAAGTTGATTTCTTTACTGTATTTTTATCTTATTCTAGGGAAATAAATAAAAGTATAATAAGTATAAAAGTATAATGTGTTGGTAATATTATATATTTTGTACACAGGATGGCTAGACGTCAAAGAAAAACTGAAAGAAGTCTTTGTACTCCAGAGCAGTGGATTGATGCCAAGTCACGCATCGAGGCAGGCGAATCAAAGAGGGCAGTTGCTAAATCATTGGGGATGCACGAAGCCACATTGCGAAAAAGACTGAAGAGATCGTCTCCAGCTTCAAGCTTGGGCAGATACTCCAAAACCTTTTCCTCAGAAATGGAAGTAGAGCTGTGCAACTATATTAAAAAAGTTGATAATATGTTTTATGGATTAACCACTCAAAAAATACGAGAAATCGCTTATAATTTTGCTGAAAAAAATGGATTAGAACATCGTTTCAATACGGAAAAAAAATGGCTGGTACAGAGTGGCTTCGGATATTTTTGAAAAGACACCCAGATTTGTCATTACGTGCACCAACCTCCACCAGTGTTGCTCGTGCAATAGGCTTTAATAAACCTCAATGTGATCGCTACTTTGAAAATTTGGCGAAGCTGTTAGAAACGTATAAGTTTCCTTCTCATGCAATTTATAATATGGATGAGACTGGAATCTCAACAGTACCAAATAAGGCTCCAAAAGTCTTATCTACTAAAGGGAAGCGTTGCGTCAACAAGATTTCCAGTGCTGAACGTGGGATCAATGTGACTCTCATAAATGCGGTAAATGCTGCAGGGAATTTTATTCCACCCACCTTCATATTTCCTCGCAAACGAATGAAGGCCGAGCTTTTGGACGGAGCTCCACCTTCTTCTATAGGAATGGTGTCAGACTCGAGTTACGTTAACAGCTCTTTATTTGTGGATTGGTTATCTCATTTTAAAGACCACGCAAAGCCTAGCAAAGATAATCCAGTATTATTAATACTTGACAATCACACTTCACACTGCACCTTAGACGCGGTTCATTTCTTTCGGGAAAACCACATTCACGCTTTGACAATCCCACCCCACAGCAGTCACAAAACTCAGCCGCTCGATCGCTGCATTCATAACAGCCTCAAGCTTTTTTATGCAGCAGAGTGTGAAAAATGGATGCGCAACCATCCCGGTCGAGTGATAACTGTTTATCAAATTGCTCAAATTTTGACTCCAGCTTACCTTAAAGCAGCTACACCCGCTAATGCCATACAGAGCTTCAAGATATCAGGAATTAAACCGTTTAACCCGGACATTTTTGGAGAAGAAGATTTCTTAGCTAGCGCGGTGACTGAAAGGCCACTGACACAAATTTCAGACAATTCTCCACAGCCTTCGTAGAAAATCTATATGATCAGATAGAGCCGTACACAGCTGTTCTTTCAAGATCTAAGCCGCTGGTTGAGTCAGATAGAGCGCGTACACCACTTGCCTGTCTTTCTCGCAGCCCTCGTGCTCAACAAATAAGGCATCTAGGTCAGCGCTGGTTGAGTACAGATAGAGCGCGTACACGACTTCCTTGTCTTCATCTACACGGAGCCCTCTCTCAGAAGATATAAGGCTAAATCTGTCAGTCGTGGTTGAGAGCTAGTAAATTTTGACGTGCACCATCTTGCTTGTCTTCATATACAAAACATGGTATCCAAACGTCATATACCATTATTGAAGATATAGCCCCTACAGAAAGCTATGAATATCTTTCAGATCTAACGTAAAGACTTAAGTCAGATAATTTTGAGTGGTCTCCTAAAATTGGCTCTCGAGGAGTCTTTGGCCATGAAGATATGTACCAAAGCGTGTTATCAAAACATTATTAAAATGCTACTCTTAAAAAAACAGATCAAGCTAAAGTACCTTAAAGAAGATGCGACCAAAAAGGTATGGAGAGTGCAATCCAAATTTGCTCAGAAATCTTATCAATTCTGGACTTTCCAGGAAGATATTAATGATGACTATAAATGCTGAGTGGTGCAATGAGTGCTTGTACAATTTATGACGGACAGAATTGTTATTTGCCACCTCTGCAAATAAAAGAAAGCAATGCGTACTCTTATCAACGTAGATGCGTACTCTACACAATATGGTTGGTAAGAGTACGCAATTCATTTTTATTATTTTTTTTCAGAAATATTTTATAATTTTGTTTTTTTATATTACTTTATGAAAGATATTTAAATTGTCGACGTAAATAAATGCTAAGTGGATCTTCTAGACTTGAGTTTTGTTTTTATAGTATTTTGAATCTTAAGTGCGTACTCCTAGACCAGGTTACCCTATCCATTGTATAACACCTAGAAATGCTATTGCTTCAGATCAAAATATTTAACGATTGAAGCAAATGCTGTCTGCCCAAGTTTAAACTTATGGAGTAAACTTTGCAGCGCTCATACGTTAAAACTATTAATTTTACAGAAAAAAAGGTTACCACATAAGATACGAGGTGGCAAAATAAAAATTCGAAAAGGGCACGTCGAAATCTATAAAAATACCAATTTTCAAAACTCCCGGAAAACTTTCCAGGTAAAACTACCAAATGACTGGCCTATAAATGTTGAGTCAAATAAAATTTCATGTCGAACAAATGCTTATTTGCATAAACAATGAGTCAAACAAATGCTTGCGCACAAAATTCAGGACAGCAAATTACAGCGCACAGCTTAAGAGCATTTTTGAAAAACTAAGGGTAGAAGCAATTAGAAATATTTTTAAATTTAGAATAAATTTAAATAAAAATTTTCCAAAGAGAATGGAGAGCCACAGTTGACGATATTTAAAAAGTAACTTAAAATAAAAATTTATGAATCAAGTAAGGCGGAACTTGGATTACCACAGTTCTTAGCTACCTTTCTGGTTTTGCAATAATTTTTATTTAAATTTATAATTTTTGTTTTCTTCCTAGTTTTTCATAATCTGCAAGATAATGTCTACATGCAATCCAAAAAGATAATAAAATTTAGCAATAAAGTGTTATCAGTGTGGCCGGTGGAAGATTTGCTCGAGTTAGTAAATAAAATGAAGGATACCTTACCGGAGAACGATTCCGCCAAGTTTAGTACACAAGTAAAAACAGTTGTCTGGGATAACATCGCATTTAACGGTTATTCTGCCAAAGATTGCAGTTCCATGTGGAAAAATCGAACATTGCAGGAAATCCTCTGCGATGCTGAACAAGCGATTTGTAGTATGCCGAAAACTAGTAATAAGAACCTAAAAAATCGTCATCCAGAACTGCCAAAGCGACCTCTTTCGGCATATAAGTTATATTGCGCCGACAACAGGGAAAAAGTTTGTCGAGAAAATCCCGGTATTAAAAATGTCGATGTGGTTAAATTCATGGCCAAAAATTACAATAGTCTTTCGGAAGAAGATAAAAAAGTTTACGTAAAACGCGAAGAAGATTTAAAGGAAATTTATAAAAAAAATCTAAAAGATTTTAATATAAAATATCCAAAAGTATTAAAGCAAAAAACTGTTTTGCATGTTAATAGACCTCAAACTCCGTTTCAAATCTTTTGCGAAACTCAACCCAAGCAAATGCAGGTTCTACGGAATTGAAAAGTATATTAAAAAAGCAATACAGAGAAAAGTGGAGTAACATGAAGAATGAAGAAAAAATTGTATTCATTAATTTAGCCATTGATAATGAACGGAAATTTAATAGCGAACGGCCGGATAAACCCAAATACAAATCAATTTTAAGCAAAGACGAACGATTGTTAAGTGACAAATTAACAGGTAAACCTAAGAAACCGCCACATTCGGCCTATGGCTTATTTACGCAAATAGAACTTAAAAAAGATGAAATAAAAAAATTGAATATCAAAAAACGTATGAAAACAGTTGGAACGCGATGGGCCAATTGTTCACAAGAGACAAAAGATCGCTACATATCTGAAACTAAAGAATTAAAAGAAATACGAATCGGAGTACGATAATTATTTAAAATCGTTATCAAAGGAGGAACAACAGGTAGAATTAAAATCGTGAAAACGAAAACTTGGGGTAAAAGATAGCGAAATTGTGAAAAGGAGGAAAGTAGAGGTGTCAGAACAAAATAATTTGGAAAGACCCAAACCACCCCCTCTGCTCCGGAATTATTTGCCCAAACGAACCCTAATAAAAATATAAACTTGGACGAAGCTTGGACCAATTTAGACGATAAAGAAAAAATGAAATATAAGAGAAAAGTGTTTCGAATGCACACAAAATATCTTGCTGAATTTGATGTTTACGTTAAATCTAAGATGGAAATGAAAGATATTAAAACGTAACAGATTCTTCTTCTAGTTCGGATAACACCGAAAAGTCTTTGCCTTCGACGGAAGAATCTAAATCTAATGTAAAATTATATAATAAAAGTGCCACGGTAAAAGGTGGTAACAAAGGGATTTGATGGAATTTCCCAAATCTCAGGGTATTGGCATATGCTCCTATAGCTAGCTCAATTGGAGCAAGAAAGAAAACTTAATTGGCGACTTCTTTTCAGCAAAAAAACTAAGAAAAGTAACTCAATTTGCCCTAGGCGCCACGTGATTATAAAACGTTACTCCCAAAAAGAAAAATCTACTACCCAAATCACGAAGAGTAGCTTTTAGAAAAGAAGTCACCCGATATAATATTAAAAAATTGCAAGAGCTGCAAGAGATACGCTTGAACTGTGAACAAATAAATTTATTGAAAAATTACAACGGCACCAAAGTTTGATTCGAGCAAAAAAAGTAAGTAATACCTATATAATCTCGTTTGTGTTTCTTGCAAGAGCAAGATTTCCCGCGTATAGCTATATTTAGGGTTACAGTATGATGGTAAAAAAATATATATCTGCACAAAGCATAAAATTGAATAAAAATAAACTAACTCGCAATCAAATTTGTAGCGAATATCTACGCAATATTATCACAAACAATAAAAGACAGCACAAAACACTTATCTCATTTAACAGACTTCGATGTTGATTGTCCGAAGATTAAATATTAATTTTCCTCCAAATGAAGTTTCCAAATAAAACAGCCTGACAGAACATATACGGCACCAATAATAATCCACAGAAAAAAAACAAAAATGCGTAAAACCACAATGGTACTCCAAAGCGAAAGGTACCAAATCTCATATCCACAAGATCGAACAGTCCCAAAAAAGGAAACTTGGTTAATATTGACCTATGGAAGGACCCTAAAAGGATTTTTTGAGAAAATATATTTGCAAAAAAGAACTTTACCTCGTAGATGGTGTATTCGAGGGTATAATTCAAACGAAGGCAAGTACTTGGTCAATGCTGAGTCAAAAAAATATCCAAATATCCACGTTGCACAAAATAATCCCAGTTACGGAGCGGCAAAAAAAATATACCAAAATTTCTGTACAAACGGCACATCTAGGAATCTCTACAACCAACAATCAACCAGCGAAAAATACCTTCTAATAATTTTAGTTGTGGATCATGTGCTTTCTGGTCTCAAGATAGCAACTATCTAAAGAACAGAGCCGCACTTCAAAATTTCAATAAATAAAAATTCCATTTTCAACCGTGACAAAGCGAGACCAAAGATAGTGAGAGCGAAGGTGATTCTGCGAATTCGTCCAGTTCTGATAAATCTGAAAGCGATGAGGATGAAATCAGCCCGATTCAGATTAACAATTTTAATTTATTTATGTTTTAAAAATATTATTTAAAAATGTTAGTATTATTAATATTTTATGTTGTTAATGTTTTAGCGGTGTTTCCAGACGAAGTGGAAGCCGAGTGAAGATGAATGTTAAATATTGAAGCGAATTATTGAACCAAAAACTAATGAATCATAAAACCAAAAACATAAATTTTTAACAAAAAGAATTGAATTGTTGAACGACCAGTTCAATTATTGAATTATTTGAACCAAACAGCTAAACTAATTATTAAATTAAACAGCTTAATTTATTACACAAAGTAACTGAATTATTTAAAAAAAACAGTTCATTTTTTAATATATTTTATTATTTAAATATATATTTTATAGAGAGAATTTTTTGAACAAAATAGTTGAATTGTTGAAACGGAGTCTAATATTTGAAACAAGGTGGAACTCGGATGACCGCAGTTGTTAGGCCTCTATATAGCTACCGTTTTGGTTTATATTGCAAGGTAAGGTAGGAAAGACACCGCAATTCCAAACAAATAACGTAATGCCATCGGTGCCAACAGTGGTGTCATGCCACCGAAAACTGCAGACGCCCACACAGATGTTTGAAATGCTCTCAAGAGCATCAAACAAAAGACTGCACCCTACCCACCACAGAACCGGCAAAATGCGTGAACTGCGGTGAAGCCCACCCTGCCAATAGCGTCACCTGCATCGTCTACAAAAGAACGATACTGAGGATAGAGGAAAGTAGGCGTAACAGCTACACTGCAGGTGACAGCCACAACGCACCTGCACCCCTGCCTGCTCGAAATGCATGGCAACCGTCGGTACAATAAAGGACACCACCACCGGCGCCATCCAAATCGCAACAACCAGTTCCGAGACCCCCCACCCCACCCCAACCTATGCAAGCAGTAAACATAACGGAGACCTTCGCTAACCTAGCAAAACGTGTGCGAAGAAATCAACCAACAGACTAACGTGGAAGAAATGTTAAGAGCCCTCACGGACTACAACAACCTACTTAAAGGTTGTAGCACGCAAGCAGAAAGGGTTAATGTTACCCTACAATTCTTCAGCAATTTAAACAAATATGCCTGTTAAGTTACAGGTAAACCTATGGAACGCGAATGGTATCGCAAATAAAACATACGAACTTAAAAATTACATAATTAAACACAAAATTGATATTATCTTAATTACAGAAACCAAACTTACTCCATCAAAAACACTCAAGATGACGGGGTACTCCGTCCACAGAAGTGATCGAGGAGGTCATGGAGCGGGAGGCGTTGCAGCCATAGTCAAAAACGACATTCCACACCGCAAAATCGACATACAAGGCGGTCTACGACGTTTCTTCTCAAATTCTTGATGCTAGTCTAGGCCAAATATCCGAAGGTGCCTTAGGAGCTATGCCAAACCACGCTGCATTACGAAAAGTAATCCAAAGGAGAAGAAATGTTGTACAAGCTGTTCCCCCCCCTGAAAATGTACAAGATTTAATTATTCCTGATAATTACAGAATTTATGAAATTCAGCCTGGCATACAAGAAAATTTTTTACTAGCTGACAGTGGTCATTGGTCGTGAACGAAACCTTCACTTGTTGAGCGAATATGACCATTGGTTTGTAGATGGCACCTTTAAAATTACGCCACCATTATTTTCGCAGGTATATGTGATTTTGACAGAGAAACATGGAGGAGTTCATCCTTTGTTATACGCACTTCTTCCAAATAAACAAGCTGCAACATATACAACAATGTTAGATATGTTGAAAAATTTAGAACCAAATTTGAATCCAGTACGTGTTTCATGCGATTTTGAATTGGCTGCAATTTCTGCGTTTAGAGACGCATTTCCAACAGCGGAAATGCAGGGATGTTTCTTTCATTTAACTAAAAATATGAAAAAACAACTTTCAACTCTAAACATAACGCAAAACTACAATACCGATGCGAATTTTGCTTTATATGCTAGAATGGTGGTATCTCTAGCATTTGTACCAATTGCAGATTTAGATCATGCAATAGATAGGTTGGCTGAAGTGTTGCCTATCGAACTACAACCACTGTTACAATGGTTTGAAGATTTTTATGTCGGGCGAATGAATCGTAGAGGAAATGGTAGAAGGCCTGCAGTTTTCCCCCCAGAATTGTGGTCATTATATAATCGCGTTGTAAACGATATAGATAGAACAAACAATCATGCGGAGGCGGCCCATCGACGCCTCCAATTGGAGCTTGGAATGGACCATCCAATTTTGTGGAAATTTATAGATGCATTGAAAAAAGTTCAGAAAGGTCGTGATATGTTTTATGAACAGCTACTGGCAGGTCAAAGGCCACCACAAAAATTAAAACGATATCGTGATGCTGACGAACGCATCAAAACTATTGTTAACGATTATGCGAATCGCGATATAATCGACTATTTGCGAGGATTATCTTATAATTACGAGATGAATGCCTAAACAAGTAATGCATAAGAAAATAAAATTTATTTTACTAATAACAATTGTTTCTATTGATTTTACTTTTTAATTTTGTAATTTTAATAAATATTTTAAAATTAAGTATCGGCGCCGAACCGTCTTCGCGCCGAACCGCCTCGCGCCGAAACAGCCGCGCCGAAACGGCCGCGCCGAAACCGCGCCGAAACGGCCGCGCCGAAACGGCCGCGCCGAAACGGCCGCGCCGAAACGGCCGCGCCGAAACGGGGCCGAAACGGCCGCGCCGAAACGGCCGCGCCGAAACGGTCGCGCCGAAACGTCGCGTTCCGACTTTATCTACCCTTGCTGTTAAAATGCTACTTTATCTACTCTTGCGGCTAAAGTGTCACTTGTTCTATTATTTTCAGTCAAACAAACCGCACTTTAACATTTGCTATAGAAATAAGTTAAATAAGCCACTATCGTTGTATAAAATTTTTAACTTTGCTTGCGTTATAAAACCGACGATTTAACCTCTAAATTAATTTTTAACAGTGAAAAAATTACTGAAAGGAAGAAGTGCCTTAGTATAATGCCAGAATTAGACATCCAGCAGGAATCTGGCCATGAAAGACAAAAAGAAAGACTTTACAACTTGATTTAACAATAATCAAAACCTTTTAAAATGTTGATTTAATTGTTTGAAGTGCGGTTTTCTGGCAATATTGTCACATTGGGTCATAATAGAACAAACAAAAATAAATGTTAGTCTATAATTTTATAAATCACATTACAGAAACAATGTTGCGTTACTCTTCCTTACGTAGCATTTTCATGAAGGGACATTATAGCATCGAGGTTAAAGAACGTAATAAATCGGATATTATGCATTTTTAAGGAGATTAACACAAGAAGTCATCTGTAGGAGAGACTTGG
Source organism: Lycocerus yunnanus (assembly GCA_036346125.1). Classification (NCBI taxonomy): domain Eukaryota; kingdom Metazoa; phylum Arthropoda; class Insecta; order Coleoptera; family Cantharidae; genus Lycocerus; species Lycocerus yunnanus. Next base: position 20,531 of record JARFIX010000137.1, read on the forward strand.
AAGTTAATAAAAGGACTGGGAAAATGAGAAAGGGAGTTCGGGTAGTGCCAACGAAAAAGTAAGAGGCTTTTTCGTGAGTGTCCTGAGAGGTCTCCGAAATCCCTCCAGATGAAGTGTTTAATGTTAGGGTAAGTTATAGTCGTAGTACATGTTGTTAGATTGTAAAATTAGGGTGTTATTTTGATATTATTAAATAACAATAAAACGTAGTCCGACTCTTATTCCACGCTCATTAAGAGCCACCGATTTCCAGTACCACTCAAGCCAAGCGAGTATCTAAGTAAGATGCGACAATATTAAAATTTATGTATTATCTAATCATGATGAACGAAATTCAAATGTGTAACATCAAGAAGAAAATTCATATCAAGATGGATTGGTAAGAAACAACATTTTTAATATATTTTAAATACATATTTGTTTCCTGTTTTATTCAATTATGACAGTTTTCTTACAATTCTCTATAATTGTCTACATTAGAATTGAAATCAATCGTCTGGCCGGTTCCTTTCAATAGAAAGTGAGCGAACCTACCTACACAGCACAAATTTTTATTTGCTGAACAATTTTTAACAGTAAAAAATTACTGAAAGGAAAATGTGCCTTAGCACAATGTCAGAATTAGACATCCAGCAGGAATCTGGCAATGAAAGACAAAAAGAAAGACTTTACAATTTGATTTAACAATAATCAAAACCTTTTAAAATGTTGATTTAATTGTTTGAAGTGCAGTTTTCTGGCAATATTAAAACATGATGAACGAAATAGAAATGTGTAACATCAAGAAGAAAATTCATGTCAAGATGGATTGTTAAGAAACAACATTTTTTAATATATTTTTAAATACATATTTGTTTGATGTTTTATCCAATTAGAACCGTTTTCTTTCAATTCTCTATAGTTGTCTACAAGAATCAATCGTCTGGCCAGTTGTTTTGTTATTTGAAAAACAATCCTATATCATGTATTGCAAAGAAAAGACTACGCGAATAGTCAAGAATATAACATCATAAGTAAAAGCAATAAGTAGATGATACCGCCAAAATCGGAAATTCCGTGAGGCTTCTGTTTTAAGATGGAGTTTGAAGATCTACGAATCTTCGAATCAACTACGAATCAGCTCCAGAATTAGGTTGGATTAACACGTTAGGGCATACTAAGGTTGAATTTGATTTGCTTATGTAAATTAGTACGTTCACTGAACGTGGAATTCGAAGAGGTATCTCACAATGTAGTAATCGCTATGCTAGGGCAAACAGTTCATGACCAATTACAGCCTAATATAGCCCACATGTATCTTCAATATTGCGATATAAACAATTGTAAGTTAATTTCTAATTAGGCCTAAGGTTCGATGGTGGGACCAAGTGATGGAGGACGTGAGAAGGATGAGGGTCGAAGACTGGAGAAGGAAAGTGACAGACAGAAAAACATGGAAAAGAATAACAAATGAGGCAAAATCGGATATTAGACTGTGAAATTAAATGTAAAGTAAATGGGGACTAAACCACCCCAATAAACGGTTTTGTTAAAATCTCCACGGAGATAGCAGAGATTCCGTCAGGAATGAAATGCTGTAATAATAATAATAATAATAATAAAAGTTAATTTATTTCATCATCTAATTAATAATTTAGTTTATTAATTGTATGCTTCTATTTCCAGTGTACGGATGGTCTATGTGCGAGCATCTGCCAGGGGGCAATTTTTTATGCATTAATAATCTTAGTAAAAATCAATATTTAGCGTTATTTATGATTTGGTAAGAACTTCATAACAAACAATTTTTATTTTTTAATTAAATAATTCCTAGAAAATTGCCGATAGAATTTTTTTGTATTTTCAACGCTTTCAAAGTAATTTTCAAATTAGATTTTTGCAACCAATGTTATCATTAAGTTAATGTTTGAATTTATAAATATTAATGGTATTTGAACGAAGCATAAAATAGTTCAAATGAAGAGAGATAGTTGGTGTTTATTTTATTCGCTATCACATTGCATTTTTGGAAATGATCGGAGTGCAAACGCAATTCGAATTGCATGCGTCGAGTATGACATACCTTGCAAAACGAAGAATAGGTATCAAGAGGAAGTGCTATTACCAACTAATTACGAATCATCTTATGAAATCGATGCTGCTGCAAACCTATACCCCTTGCATGCAGCTGACAAGTACCGAAAATTACATCCGAAAGTAAACAGGGATGCTGTAGGGCGCTACACTCAATCATACAACGATAGATTTTCTTCACGAATCAGGAGAGCTCACCTCCGTCAATTTACTTGCTTAGGGGACAAATTCGGTGTCCTTCTTAACTCCATGTTCAGTGCTATTGCTTGAAATAATAGGAAAATGGAAACGCCACATGGTTAATCCTACTGTGAAAACTTTTACCATTTTTTAAGAAAGATTTCCTGCAATGTTACCGCAATCTATTAAGAAACAGTTCTCCTTTTGTAATCTGTAATAGTCCTCAACTTTCAACATTAGTCACATTTGACAATCTATTATTGGAAACTGTAAACCAAATATTCAAAAGAAAATAAGAGTTGCTAAAGGAGCCGAGGTGATCACTATAGAAGAAGTTTGGCCCCACAACATATGAAGAGAGATAAGTTTTTTTAATTTTGTATAAAAATTCCAAAAATTTCCAAAGTAAATTCGTGTTTTTGTCAATGCGAATTATGGAGTATTGATTTCACTTCACGTTGATACCAATATATTATGTTAAATATTTAAAAAAGAATTTAAAAAATAAAGTAAAAGTCAAACTTAACAAAAACCGGTCCCAACTTATTCCACTCTGCCACTTACCAGTAATATAATTATTCGACAAAGTTCATTTGCATTAAAAATAGTTTGTATTACATATGTACTTAACTAATAATTAATATAATACCAAAATTTTAAAAACATTATTACCATGTCATTTCAATATTTAAACTTCATTTCAATTTATATAAAATTAGAAATTAACGGAATTTCCGACAAACCAATTCGGGATGACGTTTTAAACTTTACAAAGACAAATAACAATTACATGTGCATATTGGGGATATTTTGTATTAATTTGTATTAGGCAATGTAATGGTTATGAAAAGTCACAACATTCTCTACATTCAAATTTAGCACCAACAATTTTTCCATCGCAATTTGTATTTATAACTATCGAAATTATCACTAAAGTAAATAAAGGTTTATCATTTCTTTTCTCTAATAAATGAGAAATGCAAATGCACTTATGACACAGATATTTTTGTATGCAATCGATTTTACAAAGGATAAATTTGGGAAGCAGAAACTCAAGTTTATTTCGGTGTCGTTTTATAAAGAAAAAAAATTCTCGGTGTTATTTATCAATTTCTTAATATGATTGGTTAATTTTTGCCAATTTAAAAAAATTATACCATAATTCTAAAAATGAAAAAGAAAGTCATGGTTGTCGTAACTATAAACTAGTTAAAGTACTCAAGTTTACTGTAAGTGTAATATCTCACTTAACAAAAATTCATAACATGATAAACATAAAAATATATTTATCTATAGCTACCTAAATACAACTTCTTAAACTACTATTGTGCGTCATGGATTAAACTTTAGACTCAAACTTATAATCTATCGACAAGTTTTACGACTAATCACTAAAAATATGACATTCGCAATACAAAAAGCAATCAAAAAGTTTCAAACAAAAAATTACTTACCCCATTTTTTCTTGAGATTCCAATATCTTCAATGTCGACTCGAAGTTTTGATCCTGTGCCGTAATGAATTGGAATCCATCACAAGTATTTTTCTCAATTTCTTCTCCATTTTAGTAATTTCCAGTAAACCTGAATAAAAACAATTATTTTAACTTCTGTAAATCAACTGACAGTTAATTAATAAAATAAAATTCAGTGTTTTACAAACAGCAGCGGAAAGAAGTTTACAAACATTCAGAGGCATCACAGTGGGATGCATTTAGGGGGCATATAAAAATGTAAAATGCCTTCAAAAGACTTTTATTGCAGATGAATTAAATATTTTTGCTCAAGACAGAAGGAGGTTTTAAAGATTTGTTTTTAGAAGGTTTAATATATTTATTAAATATCAAAGATTTAGTATAATCTTTAGCACTTTCTTACTATTATTTAAAAAAATAAAATTGAGAAACATTAATAGCATAATATCTTAACATATCTACTAATATTTTCGCCCATCCCTGCAAAATTTTCTGCGAAATGCCTTTGCGAAGGGATAGAAATTCTTCCCATTAACTCCATTTAAAGTTTCAAATTCAGTAGGATTTCATACCGACCTCATTCCAAACTCCAGAAATCTAAGCATAGACAGCTACCATTAAAACTTGCATTAAGATTTATTGAAGAGAAAAGTCATGCAAATTTATGAAATTTAAAATAATGTTTTTACCGACCCTTTTATTAGTAATCATTTGTTATCAATTAATTATAATCACTGTTAAAATAGGAGCACTCCAGATTCCTATTACTAGAATTCATTATAGATACCCAAAATCGCGTAAGAGAATAAAAATTCATGTAAAGGTGTCGTTATTACTTAAAAACAATTAATAAGTTAGATAATAATTATACTTCCGTGGGAAACTGAATTCAATAAAATTAAAGGATAAAGGTCGTCATAAATTTATTACTAACTGTTTAAATTAATTAAAAATTTCTTTCACTTCAATTCATTCTTAGAGTAGCAAGAAACCATTTAAGTTTCGAAGTATGTAATCTGAAATTAGATTAATTAAATCTGCTGAAATTAAAAACAAATTTAGAAGTTAGAACAGAAAAATATTTGGTAGAGTACTTTAGTAAAACCTGTAAAATAGAAACTGTTAATTCATCTTTATTTTTGGGATTGAAATATAAACTAAGTAAATACAGGTAAACAAAACAGTATCACAATAAGAAAAATTATATAGGTAAATTACATTAACAATTAATTAAATTAAACAAAGGAATAGCGGGATCTTGACTCAATGCAAATAAAAATAAAATTTATCTCTGGTGACGTTCGATCTCTGTCAAAGGAAATTTATTTGAAGTATAATATAATGGTAGACATGTATTCGCTGCTTGTTTTACGTTGATCAGCTTTTTTTAGTTAATCATATGTAATAAATTGAGATTTTAGGATCTTTATTAGTTCATCAATTTCTAGAGAATGCGCCCCCCTCCCAAGTTGAATTTTTGGGTTAAATTGGTGTGTTAGACACTTTCTTCAGGTTGTAGGTTTACCTACCTGAAAACTCATTTACTAATTTTGCCTCGAGTAGTCAGCGGTCCTCTATTGCAAATACTGGTATTTGAAAGAGGCCAGGTTTCAAAATTGCTTACTTTTGGTTTGGGCAGATTATCAATAAAACAAGAAAATACATAATAAAGTCGTATAATCTAAATCGTAAAAGATATGCACATTATTCACAAATTATTATTATAAATTTAATCACCTTAGCCATTTTACATTTACTTTAATTAAAAGATAATCATTATTACTCAAATTTGATTCTTCATCGTAGAGTGACATTAATATCAATTCATTTAATGTTAACTACTTAAGTTTACCTATGGTTTAAACAACACACGATATTTAATTTAACTTTATCTGATTTAATCTATAAAAGTGATTAGGTTGGCTTAGTACGAAGCAAAATAATCCTATTAATTTCTAGGATTGCTAAAAAAGTTGTCAAAATTTAGAGACCAGTGGTCTAATCGTCATTTGCGTGGCACTTTTCACAGATGCACTTTCTTATCTCTAATACAAAAATGTTACCTTTAGAAGACAATTGTAGGTGGTAGATTGTGGCAACGACACTTTTCCGACAAAATGGAGATGATACCCCCTGAGCGTTAATTGATGATTGTCCAATAGCGTGACCCATCGAGTTCATAAACTATGCGTTATTCGGATTTTTATCCCTAATTTTTGATTGTGGTTGGTTATTCGATGCACTATTTGCTTGTGCTCACTAGTAATAAGTTGTGGTTGCGTTATCTTGGTTTTATTCACCACTTGGAGGTATTAAAAACATTGATTGTTTGCTGTATAAGCTATCGATAGTAACTACCGGATTGAATATAATCATAACTAATTTCAATTGTTAATTTTCCACAAACTGCTTATTCGACTACTATTAAGGTAATTCCGTTATTAGGAAACTTGAGTTCTTTAAATTTAATCGGCACGTTATTATTAATACGTTTTTAGTCATTTACTGGTATTAAGGTAGTTCCTTTATTAGAAAACTTGAGTTCTTTAAATTTAAACGGCACGTTATTATTAATACGTTTTTAGTCATTTATTGACACTAAACTATTTACGTTATTTCGATAATCTAGACGGCACCGATTTTTTATATCCAGTTAGGTAATAATTTCCCCATTTTAAACTTTGGGTTTTTCGAGACGATAATTATTAGCGGCTTCCGGTAATTTTAATAAGTTTCCCAGATTACAGAAACTATTACAAAAAACCGAATTGCGCGTTCGCTAAGTTAAAAATTGTACTTTCTTCTTGTGAAGTATCGGAGGAACTAACTGCGTTTTCTACCCTTTCCTATAACTTTTTTAACATTCAACTGTCTCGCGACGTTTATCAAGGTGGTCCTAGCTTGCAGTTTAATTTGCGTTGGCGGTCACGAGTCGACACGTGTCACTCACTCAGCTTAAAACTGCCTTTCTTTTTAGTATTTTAACTTTAACTTATACTCAAGTAATATCTGGTCTACATTTTAATTGCAACTCTTTATATTTTTCTGCATTTATGCTAGACTTATCTTATCTTATGCTGATGCGACTCGCGCCTTCTTGGCGTTGCTAGAGATTAATTATTATTTTGCTGCAGAATTGTCATACAAAGTATATTAATTTTAAATACTCTTTTTCAAAATTTCTACTTTATAGCTTTAAATTGCTAATTCGTGTTACGTAAAAAGTGGAGCGTAACAGGTGTCAAACATTTGAAAGCATAAGATGATCTACAAAGTATTATAAGCCGCAGTTTCTATCTGAAGTTGGGGTATATTGGCTCTTACAACGAAGTAGTGATAAAAAGTGTTTTAATGGTAGGCTCCATGAGTCCTCCCCATCTTTCTGTAAAATTGATATTATATCTAAAAACTTAAATATGTCATTAATGATTTCTGTTTCACATTTTCTAATATTTGCATTAATTTAATTAATTTAAGATTATTTTTTACGTTATAGTTCAGTGTTTGTTCATTATATTCAAAATAAAATATTTATGGGGCATTCCATGCCAAATCAATCACTTTTGTACGCGAACCCTTTTGATTTGAATAGAATTTTTACAAGTTATACTACCGCACTACAACCATTTCTGTGTATTTAAAAGCGCTTTTCAGAAAAAATACAAAAAGAATATTCAAACACATATTCTATAAAAACTTTCAGTTCTTCGGAAAAAAAAGCATTGATCTTTCAAAGTTCACCTTTTTTTGTTTTCTTTTTTTACATTTTTTTATATTTTATTACAAATTCTCCTTAGCTACACGGTCCTGCCCAAAACTAGGAATTTTTAACTTTTTTGTTTTCGAATATTCGTTCAAGAAATTAGTATTTGAATATTCAAATTATTAGATTATTACATTTTGTAAAAAGTAAACAAAAGGAAAAATACAAAATAATCTAAAAATGTAGTATGTGTTAAATAAAAATACGGCATAACATGCAAATATAGGTAAATGTCTTGATCGGAAAACATATGGCAATAAATCTTGGAATATTCAGGTAATTTAAATATTGAAATTATTCAATAATTCAAATTGTGTCGTTGAGATAATATTCATATTTGAATATTCAATTAGATATTGAATTTTTGAATTCGATTCCCAGCCTTAATCCGGCCCTCCTCACACCTATTTAAAATTTTTGGTAACTTCCCACAATAATTCGAAATGGAACGGAAAACAGAAAAAATATCCCCACCTCCCGTTACGTTATCGCTGATTGTGGTTCAAACAATGGAACTGGATGCTCTTAAAACAGGAACAATGATCAACTGTTTGACAAAATTTCATCTAAAAATTTGAATTTCGACACCGCAAAAATATTAAAGTGCATACTAATAATAATTATAAATGTTTATTATTAACTTGTTGAAATTACATGTTGAATAAAAAAAATTTTCAAATTTCATTAAAATTGTAAAAAATTTCAAATTTTATTAAACTTGTAACCTTTTAAAATATTTTATTCAACATACTAATAATATTTCCTAATTTTTTTAATTTTTAACAATTCCTTACTTTCATAACTCGGAAGCCATTGATTTTAAACAATAAAGATTGATCGGTACCGTAACCATATAGTGCAAGAGGTGCAGCTGCACAGGATGAAGGGGTGCCCGAAATAACCGACAAAAAATATGACCTTTTCAAACAAAATTTAAGCATGTTGAAATTAGATTGATAAGCAATTTCTAAAATAATATACACGTAGACTAAGTTTAAAGAAATACTTTTATTGTTTTTTTTAATAAACATCTAATTTATTAATTTTTAAGTAATAAATTATTAATAACTAATAAGTGTTAACTAATCGTCGTCGTCGAACAGTCAACGTGAACAGACGTTTTGAGGTTAGGTGATAAATATTGCGAAGTTGGTACTTCTATTATGGAAAATTTGAATCAATACAAAGAACTAGGTGAGGAGGATCGCAAAATTGTTTGTGGTAAGCTAAAAAAACTAAATAAAGATGCCTTAATTGATATTATAATCACGGGTAAATTTCCAACTGAACTGGAAGTTACCTCGTTATTCAAGATCAATGTTGATGCAGAACAACATTGTGCCACCAATATTAATTTAGAAATGCACAATGAATTAATAACTTGCTTTAAACAACAAATTAATGTGTTAAAAGCCACGATTAGTGATAAAAATACGATCATTTCATTGTTGAAGCAAAAGAATACGCAACCCAACGAACACGTGGAAAAATTTAACAAATCTACGGTTAGTGGAACGCGACCATTTGAGCAAATTGAAGTAAAGAATGCCACCGAAAATAGTTCAAGTAACTCCAGTGATATTGCGGTTATTAATAGTTCTAGTGGTGCACAAAATACAAAAACAACAAATAATAAGAATGACACAGTTATTACAACAAACTCAGGCGATGGAAATAAACCTAAAAAAGCGGTCGTTGGATTAAATACAAATGTTGGAACAAATAATAAGAATGACACAGTTATTACAACAAACTCAGGCGATGGAAATAAACCTAAAAAAGCGGTCGTTGGATTAGCCGAAGAGGATTCTGTATTTCGTGGTGTAGCTAGTAAATGCTGGCTTCATGTGGGTCGAGTTGCTGTTAACACTACGGAGGGCAGTATTATATCATACATGAAGGCCAAACTTCCAGGTAACGAGTTTTCGTGTAATACACTTAACACAAATAATGATGTCGCATCGTTCAAGGTAGGAGCAAACCTATCTTTATTGGACTCGCTAGTAAAACCTGAATTCTGGCCTAAAGGTGTTAAAGTTCGTCGGTTCAATTTTTTTCGTGGACCAAGAGGTAATTTCGCCTAGCCTTAAAGTTAATAAAACTGATGCCCATCATATTGTGCCTAGCGATCTTAGCGGTAGGTCCGCCTTAAGGTTGTATATGCATAACTGCGGTGGTATTAAAACTAAAATTGAAGAAATAAGCAATAACATTAACTGCTGTCTTTACGACATTATTATTCTAGTTGAAACATTTCTGGACGACACTATCTCTTCTAGTGAACTGAAGCTCTTTGATTTTAATGTATTTAGATGTGACCGTTCCTATACCTCTAGTCGCAAAAGTCGTGGTGGAGGGGTTCTAATGGCAATTCGTAAAAAATTTAAGTGTTTACAGATTGAAACGATAAACACAGTTGAAACTATCTTTCTTCGTATTGGTAGCTTAATTGTTGGTGCAGTTTACTTACCTCCTGATGCTGACTTGGTTGCCTATGATGAATTTTGTGGTATGGTTGATAATATTTGCGAACAGTTTCCACAATCCAAATTTATCATTGGTGGTGACTTCAACCTTCCTAAAGCCAAATGGTCGATTGATGGCTCGTGCTCGGTAAGTTCCGATATTGCTTGTAACAAAACCGATGCAATTGGTGATTGTATGTCACTTCACAATCTAACTCAAAGTAACCATATACCTAACAGTCGTGGGTATTGCTAGATTTGATCTTTTCCAACATAGAGGAGATCTCTGTAACCTCTTCAATGGACAAATTATCGAATACATCTATCCACCATACTGCCTACTCAATCAATGTTCCTAGTATTAGTGCATCGCAATCCAATATGGAATTTGACAATTATATTTTTGATTACAAATCTGCCAATTTTGACATTATCAATCAGTGTTTGTTCGAGCTCAACTGGACCGAGATTTTTGATAGCAATAATATTGATAAAGTTATGGAGAACTTTTACAGGATATTAGGGCTTATCATCAACGCCCATGTTCCGCGAAAAAATAATGGTTTCAAAGTATCCGGAATGGTTTTCCAAAGATTTGATCAACTTAATTATTCAAAAGAAAATTATGCACAAGAAATTTAAGGAAACCCGTAGTTTACATTGTTATCACCAATTTTGTGTACTTCGGGATCAAGCCAAGAAGACTCACCAGTTGCTTCATCGAAAGTACATTAGTAAGATAGAAGAGTCAATCGCAGACAATCCCAAAGCGTTTTGGCGCTATGTCAATGATTGCACTAAAGTTAATGGTTATCCTGCCTCTATGTTTCTAGATGAAGTCGTTAGCTCTTCGGGTCAAGAATGCGTTGATTTATTTGCTAAACAGTTTTCGAAAGTTTACTCAAGTAATGATGCTACCAATTACAACTACGAACAACTCAATGTGGTCGACTGCGATGCGTTTGGAGTTACTATTGAGGAAGTCTTCAATGCCATCTCTGATTTACCTGACAGTGTGTCCTGTGGACCAGATGGAATCCCCTGCGTATTTTTTAAAAAGATGTCAATATTCGTTATCAAACCCAATTTTTAGATTATTTGAACTGTCATTATCGAGTGGTTGTTTCCCAAATATCTGGAGAAAGAGTTTTATAACTCCGATTTTCAAAAAAGGTAATCGTGGTGATATTAGTAACTATAGGGGTATTTCGATTCAATCCACTATTCCTAAGCTACTCGACCAACTAGTAGCCAAACAACTAATGAAAGCTAGCAAAACTTACATAGTGCAAAATCAACACGGGTTCTTTCCCGGCCGTTCAACAACCACCAACTTATTATCATTTGTAACTCAAATTTTTGATGCCTTTGAAGATCATAAACATGTAGATGCTGTGTATACGGATTTTGCTAAGGCCTTCGATCGTGTCTCCATTTTTTGCCCTTCTAGCCAAATTAACTTCTCTAGGATTTGGACCTAAGGTTATTAATTGGCTAAGAAACTACTTGCAAAACAGGATTCAAAATGTGCGAATTCAGAATTTCCTCTCGTCGGATATTTTGGTACATTCGGGTGTTCCGCAAGGTTCCCACTGTGGACCTATTTTGTTTTCACTGTTTATCAATGATATTGGTCGTTATATTAAGTATTGTTCATATTTATTATTTGCCGATGACCTAAAAATCTTCAAAACTATCGAGTCCGCTGAAGACTGTACATTACTACAATTGGACTTGGACAACCTGTATCAATGGTGTGATGACAACAATCTAATGCTCAATCTGGATAAATGTTCAGTCATTACATACAAAAAACATAATTGTGATGTATTTAATTACAACCTAAATGGCATTCGATTAAATCGAGTATTTGAAATCGACGATCTGGGTGTTAGACTAGACTCCGGTTTATCATTCAAGAGTCACATTGCCATAATATGTAATAAGGCTCTTCGCACATTAGGCTTTATACGTCGACAAAGTAGATTTTTTTCTGCTAACACAGTAAAACTACTCTACTTTTCACTAGTTAGGTCACAACTAGAATATGCTTCAAGCGTTTGGTTCCCCTACTATCAGGTCAACATTTCCAGGCTAAACCGTGTCGAACGTAAGTTCCTAAAATATCATAATTTCAAATCTGGAAGCGGAACGGACGAGTTCTCTCAAGAAAGAAGCCTGATTCAATGCAGGACCAAATCTTTAGAATACAGAAGAACCGTAATTGAACTCTGTTTTGTCCATCGCCTATTGCATGGACAAATCAGCTGCAGTGTTCTGCAAGATCGCTTCAAGCTTCGAGTTGCATGCCGTAACACAAGGCTTGATGATGTGTTTACAGTCGCTCACCACCGTACGAATTATGGTTTAAACAGCCCCATCACCAGAATGTGTCGATCAGCTAACAAGTTGAATAAGTTTCCGTGTTTCGACATCATCTACAGCTCATATCGTAGCTTCAAAGATTGCCTTATGTGGAGAATAAACGCACTTCAATCCTGAAAGCCTAGTTTCAACATTTGTTACTTTTCTTTTTTTGCTACTAATTGTATAATTTAAATGGTTTATCCGTATATTTGCGTAAATAAATAAAATAAATAATAAATATAAAAAAAGACAATAAATATACCTTATAATTTATAATATTATTGTAAACCCTTTATCAAATAAAAAATATTTTGTTGATCAACACTATAAAAAAAATTAACCAAGATATGATTATAATTATTGAAACTATGCCATGGTACATACATTAAATTGTATTATCTTAAGTATCTATTTTTCATACATAAACTACAAGAACGAGTAGTTTTATTTTATGCTGTTTGTTAATATTTAACTTGTTTATGTTAAATAGAAGAAATTTTTGTTGCAAGTACATAATTAAATTACAGAAATGGTTGTTTTTTATTTGATTAATTCAAAATACTAATTGAACTTTGTAAATATAACAAAAACATAAATACTAAAATATTTAAATTTTAAATTTACATTTCAAGTTGTTTTAACCCCTCCCTTCTATTATCAAGTAAATTTTGTATTTTTTGTGTACATAAAAATTATTTATAAACAATAAATTGTTAATTATACAATAAATTTATGGTTTTATTATTATTTCCTAAAGAAAAGTTGAAGAGGGTTCAACAATAAAATCTTGCACAGGGCACACGAAAAGCTAGTTACAGCGCTGAGGTTCATAATCTACTTTGTAGATAATTTCATGTTTTTAAAAAGTATGTAACAATTAACATTGAAAAACTCAATAGGCAAAATTTAAAAAAATAACTTTCAAGTGGCCTACCACCACGGATTTCGGATAAAAGTTCGGCAGAAAATTTTAGTTAAAACTTTTTTTATAATCTTGAGCAAAATATCTTTAATCACTACTTCTGTTATTATTGGCGTTACATTTGATCAAATAGAATATTGAGTGGTAGCGCGCGTTCCCGCAAATTTCAAAAAGTTAATTTCGTAATTTTGTAAAAAATTAAAGTATGGTAATAGAAGCTCATTGGGGCTCAAACGAAGCTCTATCGATTCACACAATACTCACACAAAAATTCAAACTGTGACTGAAAATAGAACGCCTTCCCTCAAAGTTTCCGTGACGGTTGTGGTTCAAACGATGAAAATGGAAGCTCATTGAAACTGAAGCGTTGAACATCAAATTCACTAAAAAAACCTCAATTACTTCACTTTTAAAATTATTACACAAATAAAATATAATACTCTTTTAGATATTTAATTTAATAAATATTACTTGGTCGTACTCGCACTATTTGTTATCAAGTTGAAGTTACATTATTGCTTGGATATTCCAACTATAACTGACTAAATACTGTACAGGACGGTTTATATATGTTTACTGAAGTTTAGGGGAGATACAGCTGTCCAATTACAATAGAAATCCATACAATAGTATAAATTGCCAATTGGTAGTAGTTACTGGAGCACCTGCTTCAAATAAAGTGATTGTATAAACAAAACCAGATTTCTCTGTAGGCGTATTCACACATATGAAATGGTTTTTAACTTTTATGGTCGTAATATACCTGGTGGACAAGCTGCTGATGTAAAGTACTATTATAGTAATGGATTTACATTGTAAATGAAATGTAAAAGTCCAGGTGGCAAGTATATGAACAACGCAATTTTAAGTAATAAATTACATAAAATACAGCTGATCAGATTTTGGTTCAAACTGATCGATGGAAATTATTTTTTATTTATAATATTTAGTACAAACAAGTATGTATGGTAATTTCATGAACATGGTCATGTGTACTTTAAATTTTTACTTAACCGGGTGTTCATTTTAAAACTTTTTACGAAAATCTTTTATCAAACTTTAAATAGCTGCCATTGAAATATGGTTCTGTTAAAACTCATAATTACTAACTAAATATTTTCAGATTTTAACTTCAGATAATCTGGTTGTCAAACATCAGCTGTAACTTAATTATTTTTGTAAAAGAAAATGACCAAGTATTTAGGTATTACATAAAACTGTTTTGAATATCAAAATAATTGTGCAAAAGTATAATATATTTTTCTAAAAAAATAACAAAAATTTGCTTTTTCCACCTCCAGACTAGTCATAACACTTTAAGGGTTACCCCACTTGTGATTTTGAGATTATCGTTTTTTTTTTATTGCATTGTTTTAAAGTATAAGTATCTGAAAATATGTCCTGAAAATTTCAAGTCGATCCGAACAAAATTGACTGAGATATGAGCGTTGAAAGAAAATAATCCGTTGTGTTAATACCGGCTAGCCTAGCCCCCTGGAGCGCTCGACCTTCTATTCGATTTTAATCCATTGTTCGACAAAAAGGGTCGTATACCTGACATTCGCAACGTTCATATAATAGACTGGAATTTGTAGAAACGTATTTTTGTTGCCTGTTAGGGTCTAAACTCGTCAGAGTAGCTCAAAAGTTTGACTAGATAAGACGTATATTCTGTCGTTCACAATATTATAAGCGGAGTTTTTATTCATTTTATATTTAAAAATGAATCGACAAAAAGGTTCGCGAGAAACAAGAAGAAGTGATAACTTACGGAAATCTCGACCAAACAAAAGGAAGGGTGTTTTTAACCCGAAGCTGGCCGAATCGGAAACTGGAAGTTTCAGCACGTCTGCGAAGAAACTAAAAGATAATATTGATATGACTGTGAATGAAAGTCCTAATATTGAATATCGCATTTTGAACTTTTGGGTTGTATTCGCTGCTATTTCAAATTTAGTGAAGTGCAAAGCGTGTGATGGAGATATTAAATTTGAAACGGCAAATACAAGAGGATTAGGCTTCAAAGTCGTTGTGAAATGTGACTCATGTGCAGATAATTTGATACCTTCTTCTCCTTTTCTGGTCCATTCATATGAAATAAATCGTCGATTTATATTTACTATGCGAGTTCTCGGCATAGGATTGGCTGGAGCACAAAAATTTTGCGGACTTATGGACATGCCAAGGTTTTTACCGACACTACATATTCAATAATTTTGAAAAGTATTTATGAGTCTGTGAAAACATGTACAGATGTAATATTTAAAAAGCCGTACGAGAAGAAATTGAAAATACACCTAATGCAGCCGACGATGCAACTCCTAAATTAACAGTTTCCGGAGATGGATCGTGGAGGAAGCGAGGATATTCGTCGTTGTTTGAGTTACATCAGTCATAGGCTACTACAGTGGAAAAGTACTTGATCTTGTGGTAAAAGTGCGTATTGTAAAATGTGAATCATGGAAACACAAATTAAATGATGTGGAATACGAAGAATGGTACGCAACTCATGAAGATAACTGCAGTGCAAATCACAAAGGCTCCTCGGGAAAATGGAGGTAGACTCTATTATCGAAGTCTTCAAGCGTTCAATAGAAAATATAATATCCTGTACCGTTACTATATTGGAGATGGAGATTCGAAAACGTACACTGGGATAGTAAATTCTCATCCTTATGACGACGTAGAAGTCATAAAAAAAGAATGCATAGGACACGTCCAAAAGCGCATGGGATCCCGCCTTCGTAGTTTAGTAAAAAAAAAACAAAAAGCTTGGTGGTAAAGGACAGATGACAGGAAAATTGATTGACAAGCTAACTGTGTACTATGGACTTGCTATTCGACGCCATTCTACTTCTGTTCACGATATGCATGAGGCAATATGGGCGACCTTCGATCATTACAGTTCAACCGATGCAAATCCACACCATGAGAGATGTCCAACCGGTGAAGAATCGTGGTGTTCATATCAACGAGCTCAGGCGAGAAACGAGGCTTTTCAACATGATTACAAAACCCCTTCCATCAAATGTATTGGATGCCATTAGACCTATATACAGCGATCTGAGTAAGGAAACTTTACTCGAAAGATGCGTCGGTGGCTTCAATCAAAATAACAACGAAAGCTTCAACCAACTTATTTGGAAAATCAGCCCAAAAATCCTCTCGAGTGGATCAATCGTTGTAAATTTAGCAGCTTATATTTCCGTTGGGCTGTTCAATGAAGGTTCAAAATCATTATTATTTTATTTGAACTCAATCGGAGTGAGCTGTGGACACAACGCGCACGAATACGCTGATAAAATAGACGCAGCACCGATTGCACTGGCAGAGACACGGGCGGCCGAGAACACTCGTGAAGGAAGAATGTTACGAAGGCAACACCAAATTTCCGTTTTGCAAGCGGCATCGTCGGGGGAAGAACTTCTGTATGGACCCGGAATAGATGACTCTATGTAAGTTTACAAAAAAAAATATTTTCTTCGGGTAAACTGAAATTGAAACTTTAAACGCGTTTTTCTCGAAATGGCATTTCTGAAGTCGGTGACCAAGATTACTCGAACACTTATGGATCGATCTTCTTGAAATTTTGCAAGCTTATTTAATACATAAAAATGTAGTCTTTAATCGTTCGATTTTTTTTTTCGAAAAGAAATGGCCGTTTTATAGCCAAAAAACGGGCACTTTTTTTCGTTAAAATTGAACCATTAACTTTGACTGTCCGCCATTTTGTGAAAATGAATATTTTTAAATCCTTCGATTAAGGACTAGTTTATACTTATATTTGACTAAATCAATCGACATTTTTTATTTCAGATGATCCACTTCACCACGATGATGGTCACCGCAAACCATATACATGAAAATTTCTTTTCATTGCCAGCCATTTGCCACTAAACAATGTAATATTTTTCAATAAAAATTACTGAAAGTTCTTCAAGATGTATTCTTTCAGATGATATATTGATCGTTTAAAAAGTTTTGTAGTTTTCTTTAAAAAAATTCATGAAAAAGGCCTTTTTTTGGTGCTACAAGTGGGGGTAACCCCTTAAGTAAAATTAATTTTTTTCGTTACTTATTCATCGTTACGTCTAATTTGACTTGGAATGCATTGTTGATGATTAGTGGACTGTAACTTATGTTTTGATTCTTGTTAGCATAAATAAAACTCGCTATTGCTTTGTTTTATGTTTATTGCTCGACTCGAACATAATTAATGATGAATGCAATGCTAACCACCAACAACGCGGTGGGGAGAACAAAATGCATTGAAACAGTGGGGCACGCAGGCAACCCAAGATGCATAAGAATAAAAATTGATTTAAAGAAAAGATACAAAAAATTCTTAATAAAAACAGAATACGAAACATGCATGTCCCTTCTAACCTACACACACACTTATGACATACAAAAACAAACAATACGATTGTGTTTACTACCCGTTTTACTAAGGACTATAATATTATATAATTAATCGGGGGTTGTTGATATGTCAGTTGCTTTATTAGTACAATAATTGTAAATGATTTACGCAAGTTCAATAAACGAGTTATGGTATTTTATCTGGGTTTAAATGAATTCTACTACAAAAGTAGTATGTCAGATGCGTTTTTAAATATAAAATTAAAAAATGCGAATTAGTGCACTTAACCGTGAATCAGGAAGTTCTAATCGACCAGTAAATTGTAAAATAAATTGGACACCAACAAGTGGCAAAACAAGTGCAACAAACCTCAAAACCGTTTGGTCTAGTAAGATTTACACACTGGTGGCTTGTTGGTTGAAGTTGCTATTCATAACAGCACGCTTGTTTGAGTTTAACGAGTCCATTCAATTACCGAAACTATTCAAAAATAAATTGAAATTATCCGATGGTGCCTTATATTATATTGTTTGTATGTACCTTGATTGCTGAATTACGGCTGCAGGCAAGTGTGACTAGAGTTTTAAAGTTGATGTGTGAGATGTCGTCTTAACATAGTCCTAACAATCCTCCACATTTCGACTTATAACAAAGAAGCTTTTCTATTACTTAAAAATTTTTTCGGTAAAACACAATATTTTTACATTTAAGAAATATGTACATACCTTGGTTTTGCCAATACTATTCCGGTCGATAAAATATATCGGAAAACAAAACCTACCAAGAAGCTATTCTGTTGGCTAGAAATTTATCACATTCCCTGATGTTGCATCCACACGAACCAAAATATAAATACTATTGGATCCAGAGAATTTTGGTTTGCCTTCCAACGTTTCCAGGTTATCATTTTCCTACGTAATTAGTTTTCATTTCACCTTTGGCACATGTACACAGTTTGTTGTGTGTCTGTATTTTCACTAGTTAAATATAATTGTACTTTAGATTGATTGAAACATTTATTTGTAAATCACTTTGTCAAATACATAATTATTCTTGTTTACACTTTCGTTATATTTTATGAGGTTATGTTCGCAAAGTGTTTGACACATTGGCTGCGTTCCTTTATTTTTATTCACCATTCCGGTGGTCGCACTAGTTTACTATTTAGCACTGGGCTCTATTAACGCTTACCGTACTATAATAATTTTTAACCTTCGTTTACTAATACCGGTTCATAATTGACCCACAGTTTAAATGACTAATTTATGTTTATTTTAACAAATTTTTGGCTTTACTTACAATTAGATAATTTATCTATTATATACAGGGTGTCTCCCGTGACATTGGAAAACCTTTGAGGCGGTGATAGAAGACACTTTTCTAAAATATATTTTTAAATAAAATGTTTGTCCTAATTCAAACCCTTGGGGAGTACCCCTCTTTAAAGTAATTTTTTGAATTTCTCCTTTCAAACGGCCATAGCACCGTAACCATTGATTTTGTGATATTAATGGATTAGTGATTTTTTAAAGATCATTTATTTATCTACAAACTGATAACCTCTTATCCTCTAGAATCAACGGATTTCTAGTTATGAATTAAATTAAGAGAAGAAATGTTGAAAAATGAAGGGAAATTGTAAAGTCAGCCAAGACCCACCCAGGGTTGTAGAGCTGCACGATTGATTGATTGATTGATTGAAATGTTAAAAAATTCCAAGTTTTCCTTTTTTGTATTTCAACCACATCCTGTATCTTTTAAACGAACTACTTACAAAAAACTAACGGCCCCAATTTGGATAGCAAATTTAACGGGCTATAGTTTTAATCTAGTTATAATATTTTTGGAAAACCAACTTATTTTACAAAAAATCTCAAAATAATGAACAAGGTCGGTACAAAATTGAAAAAATTTATTTTAATAAATTTTCAAAATGGCCACCCTCATTTTCAACACACAAACGTGCACTTTTCAAAAGGTGTAGAACAGAATTATTTATAACGGCACTTTTTTTCATTAATTTCCGCTACATCTAGCTGTCAATCAAATTCAGATTTTTGATAATCTTTTGAATTTATTAAATTTTTTGTATCGACCTTGTTTATTATGTTGGAATTTTCTGTAAAATAGGTTGGTTTTTCCAAAAATTATAAGTTATAGCCCGTTAAATTTGCTATCTGAATTGGGCCATTAGTTTTTTGTAAGTAGTTTCGTTTAAAAGATTCACAGTTTGCAAAAAAAAAAAAAATAAAACTTAATTTTTAACATTTCTTCTCTTAATTTAATTCATAACTCGAAATTCGTTCATCCTAGACAATAGGAGGTTATAAACTGGTTTGTAGATAAGTAAATTATCTTTAAAAAATCACTAATACATTAATCCATAAAATCAATAGTTACGGTGCTATGACCGCTTGAAGGCAGAAATTCGACATGTCAAAATTTAAGCAGGTGATCATGTAAAAATTTCACACGACGATCAATTTGAATCGCTAACATTTCCCCCAAAACGTTATGATATGACCCAAAGTTCGATCGAAGAGATGCAACTCGTTTTCACAAAACTATCCGTCACGTCAAATGTGCAAAATAATGGCCAAAAATTAATGTTTTCAAAAACTTGTTAAACCCCGCCGCAAAATTCAAACTGCACCTGTCAAACGTCACGCAAAACTCGACTTTGTGTGGTAAAATTAGCGGGCAATTTTTGCCCGAGGCGCCTCAATCGAAATATGTGCAGATTCGCAAGACTCCGACGCATACGCATATACCTCTCGGGTCCCTCAAATTGTGCACCGCACTGCCTAGGCGCGCTTTAGCAAAAAAAGTGTCGAAACCTTCTGAAACGTCAAAAATCACTATAATTTAATTTGTAATATTATATTTTACTATTCAAATATTCGCGGATTTAAGATTAAAATTCAGTTAAATTGTAAAGTTCACGCCATCTCGGTACGACGGGAAAAGAAGTATTATCAGAGATCATTATAATTCACTGTATTAGTAGGAGTCTTTTGTCAATTTTGGTTATTATCCCAGAGGGCGTAGAAAGAGATACTAGATGATGCTAAAGATAACGGTCATTCAGACCTGAACTTTTGAGCGAGTCAGTCGACTAGATTAACCGTTGCAAATTATCAGTGTGAATTAAATTTAATCAGATTTGTAAGTTTCAGTAATAATTAATAACGATTTAAAATCTAAATTTGTGAAAATCTCCAAGTAAGTAATTTTATTTATTTTATATGATTTAAAATCAATAACTTCGATCATCCGATTTAATCCCTTTGTTCGAGAGGCCATTTTGGTTTGATGGCGTGGGTAACGGGATATTTTGTCTTATGTTTGGGTTTAACAATTTACTAAGAGCTTGGTTTTGTGTTTGTCGGTCATAATTAATTTAATATTATTTAATTAATCTATATTTAATTCGGGTGTTTGAGAATTTATGTTATTTCCTGGTAAATTTTATAAAATGACTTTGGTATACTTTCCGATCTTAACTAGGTATTTACTCATTTATATTTAAGGTTTTATGGTAATTTTCCTTTGTGGTTTATAGGTAATTATTTGATTTGGTATAAACTTAGTATTTAAGGGGTGGTGAATTTTATTTAAGATGGCGACGCCACTTTTCAGTACCGGCTTTGGGTATTTTCAAAATGGCCACTCACCACTAGATGTTGTTATTTGATTAATTTGGTTGCCAATTAAATGTGATTTGTATGTATGGGCTACTGGTTCTCAAAGCAGGTGGCTAGCCCAAAACAAGGGTACTGTCAGGTCCATGGAGTTGTCCCGAAGGTTTTCAGCGGAGACCAGTTAGCTAAGGTAGGGAGCTTGAGGTTGTGTACGTGCCCTTCCTTGTTGTATGTGATTTGGGGTATGTTTCTGATCCTTGGGGGTTACTGGGTGAATTAAATACAACGTTTGTGGTGATTGGTTCATTTCTAGGTATTTATCAGGTCAATTTATTTTATTTAGATTATTGTCATAATTAATTGGTTTAAATGATTCAGCGTTTATTTAGTCACACTGTCGATTTACCAATCAGACCAGATTGAGTAATTTTAATTATATATGCTAAAGCACAATATTAAAACAAAGCCCAATGAAAAGTTGATAATAGTCAATTGTAGCATCTACAATGACAAAGCAAACAAATGGTGCTTCCTACAGTAACCAATAACAATTGAAATTCCTAGCTGAATGCTTACTATTTAACGATATGTTGTTTTCACGTTTATCCGATACCTAATTACGATCCGAAATACTAGAGATCCATTTATAAAATTAAGTCCATATTGACACTATTTAATTAATGAAATAACCGGTCTCACAAATGAGCACCGAGGCTTTTCTATAATTCTGAAGTTGCTCGGTTTACCGTGAGGTTGATATTTAATAAATATTCAAACCTAACAGTCCTGTGTTTTATTTCCTGATGGAGTATATGGTGTTTAGGAAGGTTTCGAGGAGGTCATGTCAAATATAAAGCTCTTAGTTATTTCTGTAGTTTGCTTATAGGTTTAGGTATGTGGAGACGCCACTGGGTGAGTAAATGGGGTTAGTGGTGACGCCACTGGATTTTCAGAAGAGGTTAGGTTGGTCATGTTCACGTCTTCCTATATTAGTTCAACTACTATGTGTTTTCCGTCTATTTAAAGATTGGGTTACGATTTACACGATGTTTGGGGTGTCCTGTTGACGATCACGATGTTAGGCCAAGGTTATCTCGATTTGGGATTCGAAATTGTGGCGCGAATTTCGAAAATTAGGGCAAATATTACAAATTAATTGCCAAAATTTTTCGAATCGAGCACGGACGTGATTCGTTTTCCGTCTACCCCGTTTCGCATGCGTGCGAGATAGTTGCGAGAGGGTAAGATTTAAATGATTACATTTACTCGATAGGCGCGACCCTTCTAGTTGGTAGTTTTTAATTAATTTAACTAATTTAAGACAAAGCGAGGTAACCTACCAGATGTAGAATTATCTAACGCATCTACTACTACCCCTCGAGGAGCTCATTCGTAAGCCTATTTATTGACCAACTGTGAATTTCGTTAAGTTTTTACAAAACTATTTTCTTGTGTAAATCTTACCTACTTACTTAGACGCCACCTAGACTGGACTTAAGTTGAATAGACTATAGAGGCTCAATCAGTGAATAATCAGCTCCCACTTTAAATGAAACGACATCGTTGTAAGTGTTGAGTTTCGTTTTGACGTTTTTCGTCAAAACTTTTGACGTTTAAGCGCTAAAAAATCAAAAATTGTAATACATTTCTTTGATAGACTAAATTCAATCTTCAAGCCCCACCCATTTTTAATTTTTTTTTGCAATTTTATTTAATATCATGTATTTTATCCATAGATAAGAAAGTTATCACTGTTTTGATGCAACCGTCGCGTATGTGCATCCGAAAATAATTTTTAGACGGAATTCGAAATTTTCCGTGGTTGCGTTAGTCAAAATCGACCTAAATTAAAAGACAAAACATTAATGTTTACAAATTATGCAAAAACTTTATGATACTAGTGCAGTAATTTTTTAGGCATGATAACAAAATATACTAGGGGGTACTTTATAACACCTCCTCCCCCCTATTACTATTTTGCATTTTATGTTGTTTTAAAAAGTTTTTCTATTTAGTACTAAAAGCCCTAAGTTTGCAAATAATTATTACGATTTGAGTATGGCTGGAGGATATTTCGTACACCCTCCCCCTAAACTCCCAATTACTAAAACTGCATTTTTTGTTTAACTATGTTACTTAAATATTGACATCTTCCAGTGATCAGTTTTTAATCCTGTTTTTCTTCATTCAGGGTTTTGCAAAAACTGACCATCGAAGTCTTTTCTAACCAATTAAAAATTTTTATTAATTAATAAAAATTACTCCTACATGTCAGTACATAAAATTATAATATTTAAAAAGTTTTTGTGAAACTTTATTTGGTAAGGCACGTCTACCTTGTCTATCCCGACAAGCCGCCACAGGTCAAAGTACAAAGAACATCCTAAAATATTATTTTAACAAATTTGCAGAAAAATTTTGTGTATTCAAAAACTACTATGACATTCTTCTTTATTAAATGAGTACAATGTCTTTTATTTTCAAAAAGCTTTTTGAAGTTGTCAGAACCACATCACTACTAACTTATAATACTTGAGCGATGTCAAAATTTCATATTAGCCGTGAAGGAAGTACAAAGGGCCTAGGATTTTGGAATTATTTCTAGATAATTAAAATTTGTGAAAAAGAGAATGGTGGCGGTTCGAAACAAAACAATTTAGCTCGCACTAAAATAACAAAAAATAATAAAATAATCAGCTTATTACCATTCTAATATTATAAATTAACATTTTTTAAATTTGCCACATAAAACCCATTTCGACAGTTCACGCATGCGCATTGAAGTTGGTAGCCGGTAACAATAAAATTTACCGTTACGATAATTTAATCATAACCGCAATCAACCAAACCATTATCTTGTAGGTTAAAATTTGTAAAGAATACTATTTGTGCATTCTTAATCTCCTACTTCATCATGTAAGTATTATTGCATAAATTTTATTAATGAAATAAACCCATTGTAATACTTTCATGACATTTTTAAGCCACAAACTGAGTAATTAATCGAGTAATTATTATACCTACAATGAATTACTATGTACATTCAAATAAACTAAGTAAAATTATTTAAAACAATAAGTAACTGTGAAAAACATATTTCTAAGATCTAGCGAATAACCTCTGCACCACTTTATTATTTGCAAATACGTCATTTCAGCAGGCCCGGACTGGCAATATTTTAATTACGTGGCAACTCCTTTGAATGTTCCCAATTGTTTCTGTGAGAAACAGTTTCTTTTATTTTTAATGACTTATTATTGTTTTTAAATAATACAAGAAAGGCCGAGATTTATGCCCGTTTTCACCAAACCCATTCGTAACGTTAGAATTCTAACTTTGACAAAAGAAACTTTTAAGTCAAATTTGGTTTTCACCAAGCGCTGAGAATTCCTTGAGGTGTTAAGAAACCCCTAACTTAAGGTAATTCTCTTCTAACCGTGCTAAGGGATAGATTTATAAAACCTAGTAAAATATTAATAAAAAAATCGTATGCCAGATTTTAACTTACATGCAAAGAAATTTATTCCTACCGTTCTTGAAATCGACCCAATCATGGTAGCGTTCTTAAATTCAAACAAAGTATTCTTAACTTAGGATATGAAATTACTGATTGCTTTCTGCATTGATAGTCAAGTACGACATTCTTAAATTTTGTTTTAATTTAAGAACGTTGCATGATTGGGTCAATTTTAAAACAAGATTCTAATTTTAAAACTTAAAAATTTTAAAAGTTAATCATTATTTGACGGGTCGGTAATAATCGTAGCGAGTAATCTAAACGTTAAAATCCTTTTAGTCAAACATATAAAAATTATAGAATATTACTTGTTCAGAACATACGTGAGATTATTGATATTCCACCTTATTGTTAAAGAAATGATGTGACAAAGTAGGCTTACCTCGAATGAAATTTTTAATAATGTTATTTTTAGATTCAAAAACGATTAATCATTATGGCTGCAGCACCTGAAGAAGCTCGAGCATAAAAAAACGATGCTTTGAAAGTTCCTGCACCACACAATTTAAAAGCACTATATTTCGATACACGTGGACTATAAACGATTACATATATCATTGCAAATTAAACAAAACACACATCAGATCATCTGAATTTTCAGATTTAACCACAGATGGGTTCAAATGGCAGTTGGATATAAACCCAGATTTGAACAAACATTTGGGGTTAGCTCTATACTTAATTTCAAATCCAACCGATTTTGAAGAAGTTGATGCCCATTGTCAATTCAGTATTTTAGACGCAAAATCAGAACGAATATACGAATTATCAAAGATTGCTATATTTTCTGAATCTCGTCAAAATAAGCACTTTCAATTTATTGACAATAATTATTTATTTAATAACAACTTTATATTTCTGCCCAATAATTCGTTAACCATATTCTGTGAGATATATATTTTAGGAGACATGCAGCATATTTTGAAGGAACATAAAGTTTCCAAAGAGTTGGGACTTATTTTATTTGAGAACTCCCAATTTTCCGACCTAACTATTTTTGCAGATGGAAGAGAACTTCATGCACATAGGGCAATTTTAGCAGCCAGAAGTTCAGTGTTTAGAGCTATGTTTGAGCATCATTTAATGGAAAGTGAAAATAATTTTGTTGAAATTCTAGATTTGGACTACGATGTGGTGGAAGAAATGTTGAGATTTATTTACACTAACAAAACCCCAAACCTAAATCAACTTGCTTCCGGTTTGTTTGTTGCGGCTGATAAATACGATCTCGATGTTTTACGGTCTATCTGTGAAGAAGAAATGATGAGGAACTTATCTATTGCAAATGCTGCTAATTATTACTTATTAGCGGATCAACATAATGCAAATGAATTAAAAATGCGTGTCGAATCATTTATTACTGTTAATTCTACGATGGTTATCCAAACTGTTGGATTTAAATTAGCTTTTGAAGTAAATCCTCAGTTGTTTAAGAATCTTCATATTTTGTTAGAAGTACACTCGGATAACTAAAAATAAAATCTTCGCTTAAGCTTCATCGTTGAGTTTTGGAAGTTCTCCTTGTAAGTTTTATGAATATTTGGAGAGCTGTGTAGTTTATTTCGTAGTAAGGCATTCGAGAGAAAATGTATTTTGGTATAAGTGGTAGGTATTATTTTTTCTCATTTACATTTTAGGTTTGGAGTTTTGGAAGCTTGCATAAATGGATAACTTCTTGGTGTTCCCTGTTAATGTGAATTCTTTTTTTTTGAGTAAGGAATTTTGCCTTTGATTTTTTTTGATTTATAGGTTGAATTTTACCTATAAATCCCAGTTTCGATTATGAATAGTGGCTGAAGTTTATTGAAATTTTATTACATTTTTGTGCTGCTCCTTTTGCAATGTTCACAACTGCTTATTGGAGAATTGTAAGTGCAAATTTGTTTTTTCTATTGTTGATTGAATTTTAATGTTTAAAAATTTATAATAATTTTAATTTATGTAATGTTAGTTTAATATTATGTAATATTGTAATTTTAAGCATTTTAAAATTAGGTATTTGCTCGCAATCTTATTTTATGAGTTTTAATTTCATTATTAATGTAATTAAATTGTTGTTTATTATAAGTTTAATTACTACTACCTAGTTTTTTGTTTTGTCTCTTGAATAGCAAAAGTTAAATTTTAATGATTTGTTATTAATGTAGTCATGTAATCGTAAAATTTGTAATCCACGACCCAATAATTGAATTTTCAGTTTCATTTAACGATGCTATTATGTCAAGTGGTCAAGTAACGTCTTTATAAGGATGGGTTGGGTATTATATATTTAATAGTTCAATCATTTTAAATAGTAACTTGACACAACGTAGAGTGTGCGATATTGATAATTTTTTGGCATTTCGCTTCAGTGCTTGCGATCACCCAAGCACGGCTTGTACCAATCTCGTTCACCGGCCTGTTAGGGCTTATACGCGCAACCGCTTACATACAAATTTCTAAACGCACTAAATTGCGGTTGCCCGCAATTTATTTTACATTAAGCTCAGCGGTTGAAGACAGCCGCACGGCTGGCCGCTTTGCGGCTAGCAGCCTAGTGCGTATACGCCCTTAGTTGAATTTCGTTTCGTGTACTTTCGAACTACCGAGAGTTACTTTTGACCTACATTTCCCGACATTTGACAGAAAACGTCATTTAGCAAATGCCAATTCGTTTCGTGCCAACATCTTTTTATTTACAGAAATCAAATATTTTGTTCATCTTTAGTGATATTTGTGTAATAATTATATTCAAGTAAGTATGTACCTAATAAGTTATTTACCAATAACTTGGTGGTTGAATTTCAGGTTGTTATTAACTTGTAAAAAATTGTATTTTTTGAAATGTTATTTGGAAGAAATTCACATAAAAACAATGAAATTAATCTATTTATTATAACTTGCATTTCAAAGAATAAAATTAGATTTGCTGATGAATGTTGCATATTTTGCTTATGGCGTAAGTTATAAATTAGAACTTCAGGTGATTTTAACTGGCGGTAGAAGTAAATAATAATTGGTTGTGGTGTTTCCATTTTCTTAGATACCTAAAGAATGGACGTCAAAAAAACGAAAAGATTGACCAATTTTTCTGCTAAGGAGGAGCATCTTTTGATTGGGTTAGTTGAAGAACATAAAAGTACAATCGAGGGCAAAAGAAGCGATTCATCTTCAAAAGAAGTAAAGAAGAAATAAATTTTAGAAAAACAGTTTATGGCAGATTTTGACGGTGGTGCAGAATTATTTATTGAAAGTGTTGAGGATGAGTGTGTATCCTTACACGTTATTACTTAAAGGTTGCGTTGGTGTTGGATAACTATTTTTTTAACAATTATTAAATTTATTTGGAAAGAAATATGAAACATCACTCGTTACGGGTATGTTGTTTTCTGTACTGTCTGATATAATAAACAATAACCTCAATGTTACTGGGTACCATATCAATTTGTGTACCTTCTTTAGAGCTCCCTGATCTCTACATTCATCCCCAAATAGGCAGTGGCGTTGGCCGCCACAAAAGTAAAGAAAACTATAAAATAATTTATGGAACTTAAATTATTATAACTTTTTACTCTTTTGTTTTGTAGATGATCAAGAAAACTTGATAAATGAGCGGCCGAGAAAATTTTTTCGATTATTCAGTACTGATTGTTCGTATATTATTGTTTGTATTTCTTAAAAATTGTATATCTTTTGTTATTTTAGTGGAAAAGAAAAGTGACCAGCTCATAGCTCTCGATGTTTAAATATTAAATAGTTTAAATATTAATAGTTTAAATTTGTTCATTTGCCAAAAATTTGGCTTATAATAATGGTTATTTTACCAAAATCATTGTTATAAAGGAAATATTTAGCAAATGAACAAATACAATAGTGTATTGATCACTTTATTATTAGATTGTAATTATTAGGAGTAATTAGTTTGTATTGTGGGTAGGTTCTACTTATAATGTAAATAATATGTATTATTTTAAGGTTTTAAACTTTTATTGTTTTAACAAAATAATTTCAAATAATTTATAAATTCAAAATAAATTAATAATGATCATGAGTTTAATTTATTGTAATAAGTGTAGTGTTGAATTTAATTTTCATTTCAATCCTTAGATTTGAATTATTAAAAATTGTCAAGTCATGGCTCGAACTCGCCAATGGCATACAACAATAATAAATTCAAGTTTAGCATTGCTTACGGCTTGAACGTTAAAAGAGAAAAACCTTCTGTTTCTAAAATTTTCTGCTTCATCTTCTCCAGGTAACTAAAACGTTAAAAATTTTGTTTATTAGACTACAGTTGCATAATTTATAGTTAATACACAAACCTGTGTTTTTTCATGGGTACAGTCTAAAGCCTTGTAAATTTAGCAATCGTAAAAAGTCTTGTCTGCTACGTTGTATTTTTTCTTCCGATGAAGGCATTTTATAAATTGGTTGTAGAGTGAAGCAATAGCTACTAAAACTTTATCTGCAGCTCTACCCGCCGTAGATTTATTACTCACATCTCGAGTTAATTGCAAAAACGATCCGTTGGCGAGGAAACGTAATGTTAGGAATACCATATCTTCTGGTGAGAGAGCATGATTTCTAAAATCATAATGATGGGTCATTATTAAATCTTTTCTTTCTTTCTTCTTTATTAGCCTTTTTTCCCATCCAGTGTTGGATATAGGCCTCCCCTAAACATAGGAGGTTTAAGCATTAAGTCTCCACGGTTGTTAAGTCCGGGTTAGGGAATTTGCCTGTAACCCTTTTCATTGTTGATGATGGCAGTCATCAACTAAGGGGGACCGCCGGCTTTACGTGCCCTCCGAAGCACGGGAGACGGTCCTAGATAGAAAGAAAGTCAGAAAGAAAATTTTCCTTCCTAGACTCCTCCCGGATCGAACCGGGGGCCTTTGCATCAGTAGTTGATCGCTCTAACTACTAGGCCAAGACCGTCTCTTTATCATTATTATCATTAGGTACATTATTATTATCAGGGTCATTATTAAATTATGTATTTAATAAGTACTATATTGAACTTACTTATTAGTAGTAGATTTTATAGAATCTGAAATTTCATCTATAATGAATCGTACAACTTCTTTTGAAAGTCGAAATATTTGTCGAAATTCGGAATTGTTCAATTTTGTAAAATTATTTCTAAAGCGCAGGGTGGGGAAAGTGGGTTTTGACAAATGCAACTAAGGCTAAACTGAGATTCACATTAAACGTGAATATTTTCCGAAATATGTTGACCAACCACAAATTTTAATTTTTTATTTGTTAATTACACCATTATCTTTTATAATTCGGTAAAAACCGAGATTCTGGTATTTTACTGTCGCTACAACCAATTTTAATTTCGATGGACGGGGTTACAGTTCAAAAAAGTTAATAAGTAAATTACATTGCTTTTCAAAAATCTGTGAGCTGTCCGCAAATTTTATTTCTTTATACGCTAATTAGACCCTCATCTTTCATAATCCACTTTAAAAATGGTCAAAATCGAATGACGGGTTTCCTACTCGTCCCCTGTTTTGTTTTCTTAATCCAAGATTCCGCTATCCTTTTGTTTAATTAATTTGTGCATTTATTTGCTTGCCATGTATTGTCCAAAAATAACTACCCGACAACAACCTTTCAAACCAGAAGGATAGGTGGAATGGTAGAAGGAAAAAAACTGTAGTCAACTAAGTTCCACTTTATTCTCTATACTCAAATCCTTGGTTGGGTTAGGTTATGTTAGGTTACATTACCCTCTCGGGGGAGCCTGAAACCCCTACAGAGCGCGTCCCCAGATGGCGGACAGGGAATGCCTCTCAGATACGAGTGGTAGGAGTGAAATCAAATAGCTCCCGCGGACCAAACAGGTAGGGGCGGCTGATTTAACGGGGTCATTGACCCCTTCCTAAGTCAAGGTGAGGGAAGTTGCGCCGATGACTGCATGGCGTCCGGGAGTAAGCGGACGTCTCAGCGATTAAGTAGCATTATGATGAGTGATGTTAAAGAGATAACGTTTACGGTGCAGGGGTCCGGATCCCCAGTACCGGTCGGGTGTGGTGGCAAGCGAGTGGGCTCCCCCCGACCGTCATCCAACGACCGCTCAGATGTCCCGGCGAGCAGCCAGGCTGGGGCATCCGGTAGTGCTACTGGCGAGGAAAAAGCTCGGTACAGCAGGGGACTTCAAAAGTCCCGGAAAGTACTGGGGGTTTCTACAAGATCCCGAAGGAAACCCCAGGTAAATTTGGTCATAGCGCCCGTCGGAGGGAAGAGGTCCGGAAGTGATTCCAAATCCGGAGGAACTTCGGGCCAAAACCCTTTCGACGAGGCGTTCAAAAGGAACGTGAAGAAGGCCGTACCAGTGGGAGACACTGCAAAAGCCCCACAAGAAACGGCAGAGGAGGTGGCGGAGGAGTTGTCGAAAGCTCTGAAAGAGCACCCCCGAGCCACCCCTTCAATTCGGTCGGCGGCGGAAAAAGCCGTCAAAATCTTGCGGCGGCCGTCCATTGGGAGTGCGCGCACCTCAGATGAAGATCAGCAGATCCTGCAGCTCCGGCAGGAGATCGATAAGCTGAGGGAGGTGGTCGCTTGCCAAAGCGACATAACGCGCAAAGAGTTGAGAGTCGCTGCCGACCGTGTCGAGGCCGCTGCCATATCTAGGGCGGAGCCGCTTATCGGTGCGTTCTGCCGATTGGAGAGGAAGATGGATGTGCTTGCAGCGGGACTTCGGTAGTCTCGGGAAGTCCAGGGGGTGCAGCGACTTGATGGGGGCTCCCGGGCATTGATGAGCGAAGGCGGTTCGTCAGTCCCCATCCAGCAGGAGGAAGAGGTGTCTCGGCGGGGGGCTTCTGGCTCGCTGGCAGCTTCTACAGCTGCCGAAAAGGGTCCCTCGCGCAAAGAGTCATTTGCGACTGTGGCGGCCAAAGATGCCGCCAAATCTGCGCCCAGAAAAGATGGGGGCGCTACTGTCGATAGGGACGGCTTCCAGGTCGTCGTGAGAAAGAAGGGGCGGAAGACGCCAGCCGGAAGGCCGTGGCCCCAATGCTGATAATAAAGCAAAGGGAGCCAACAACGACAGGCCACCGGACTCTCTAGAGGGGCGTGAAAAGACCTCGCTCCAAATGCGAGGCGGTCCTCGTAATCGCCACCCCCGAGAACTACAGGAGTGCCTATCAAAAGGTGCGGGGCGTTTTAACGGCCCCGAATTGCGAGGCGCGGATACGCGCGCTTCGCAAAACCAAAGATGGGCACATCTTGGTAGAAGTAAATAGAGGGGGGCAGTGCGGAGCAGCTATATAAAGAGCTGACTCTGCAAGCCTCGCTTCAGGCGCGCCTTTTGACAAGGAGGGCGACCCTGGAGATAGGGGTCTCGACAGAGGCCACTAAAGAAGAGGTCGTCGCCGGCATCCACCAGGTTCTTGGCGACGACTCGGCGGCGGTCACGGTGATTTCGGTGACACGTGGTCGCCGAGAAGAAAAGACAGCTGTCGTCCAGGTCCCGGAGGACCTAGGCAGTAAGGTCGTAGCTGGTAGGTTCCGTATCGGACCTATCAGCGGGTGTCGGGCCGTGTATAAGCAGCCCTCGAAGCAGAAATGCTATAGGTGCCTACAATTTGGGCACCTTTCGAGGGCGTGCAAAAATGCGGACGTGTCCGGGAATTGTTTCCGTTGCTGGCAACCCGGGCACAAAGCAGGCTCCTGCAAAATCAGGCGGAGCCAAGTCAAAGCTGCCTGCCACTCGGAAGGGAGAAGAAAAGGCGCAACTAGCCCCCTTCTTAAAAAGGGTAAGGAAGCCGGCGCAGGAGGAGGACCTGTCAAAAAACCCAAGGGCGGTTAAGGTCCTCCAAGTAAATCTAAACAATGCGCGAGCGGCCCAAGACCTTCTCCTGGCCACCGTCAGAGATTGGCGTACTGACGTGGCCATAATCAGCGAACCAAATCGCGTCGATCTTCCGAATTGGTTCGCTGACACAACGGGCACAGCTGCTATCTTTGTGCCCCCCCCGCTGCAAGTCAGTGACAGCGGGAGCGGAGAAGGTTTTGTTTGGGTCGAGGTGGGCGGCGTGCGGCTGTACAGCTGCTACTTCTCCCCCAATCTCGGGGAAGAAGTACTCCAATGCAGGCTGGATAGGCTCCAGGACACCATGGGAGCCGCCCCACGCCGCACCATCCTGGCGGGCGATTTCAACGCCAAGTCGCCGGAGTGGGGGTTCCCTCGCACGTGCCCGCGAGGGGAATACCTCACAGAATTCTTTTCGGCGCTGGACATGGGGGTGTGCAACCTAGGCACAATCCCAACTTTCTCCAGGCCGGCCGCGGTCAATCGTGCAGGGTCCGAATCCATCGTGGATCTGACTGTGGCGTCTGCCGACCTACTCGGAGGCGTCCAAGACTGGCAAGCTTCTCTCACAGGCCCTATCCGGCCACGAATGCTTCAACGAGTATCTACACAGGATGGGAAAAGCAGCGAACAACAGCTGCTTTTACTGCGGTGAAATCGACACTGCAGAACATACCATCCTTCGTTGTAACGAGTTCGTGGCCGAGAGATCCGAATTGGAGGCCAGGCTCTCCGAAAGGTTATCTCCCCAAAATTTGGTGGGGCTCATGCTGCTCTCCAGCGAGAATTAGAGAGCTGTTGACTTCTACGTCAACAGCATTCTCTCCAGGAAAGACCAGTTTGAGCGGGATCTGCAGCGGGCCGAGAGGGCCGTGCAGTAGCTGGGCTGCATTTGAGGCAGCGCCCCATTCGAGGGTTACACGCGGGGCACGTGTTAGTGTGAATAACAGGTACACGTGCCCCAAGCGTGGAAATAGGAAGGAGTTTTAGTGGGTAAGAATCCTCACTACCACCCCAATAACATCTGGATGGTGTCTTTTGAAGATTTCCTCCTCCTCTAACAAAAAAAGAAAAAAAAAAAAAGGTTACATTACCCCTATAAACTTGCCTACATGCCTCAGATGACGGAAGGCGTTGCGTGGTTAACTGAGGTCTACAAGCCGAAACATCAAAAAGCGCCAAGCTGATGGATACGGTAAAAAGATAGAGGAGGGTTTGCAGTATATCCGAGAGACGGGAAAAGAGACATCTCTAAACCCCGATCAGAGCGGTGGATTGCAGGATCTTCTCATCAAAATGAAAGCCTTAGACGGGACTATAAGAACATTGCAAAAGCAAATGGAGGGAGGTGACGCTGTGGCGAACAAACAGCTGCTTGTGACACCGCCAATGCCCTTAAAGACTGCGGCTGAAGCTATAAAAGCTGGCAAGGGGGCTGGCCAAATATGAGAAGCGGAAACGCCAATATATTAATGGGAGATCAAGAGAGGGTCGCTCAAAAAATTATCAACCTAGTGAGCGAGAAGGAACCGGAAGAGGAGGGTGACAAATTTACGGGCCCCCGAGAAAATATAAATCTATAAGAGCGCAAAAAGCTAAAGAGCTAAACCAGCTAAGGAACGGGCAAAACGTGAAAGAACTGTAGCTGTTATTATTAGGCTTAAGTCAAATGAAAAATCGATGGATGTTATCCAGAAGTTGGAAAGTGAAGTTGATCCAGCGATAGCAGTTTCGAGGATTAGAAGCACGATAAAGGGGGACATAATATTGGAAGCGGACAAAGGGTGCGGTAATGCTCAAAAACTTATGGCAGAGGTTAAAAAGGTGCTAGTAGATGGTAGAAAAGGCCGAAAGAAGAACAGTGGAAATTCTCGACTTGCCCGAAACAACCACTGAGGTGCAAGTTCTGACGGCCCTCAGAAATGTTGTGGGACCAGATGCTCACCTCCACGTTAAAGAATTAAGAAGTGCCTACCGTCGAATGAAAAAAGCAACGGTAGAGGTGGATCCGGCAAAATTCGACGAAACGCTTAACAGCAAGTTACGAATTGGCATGGTCAGCGGGTGTAGAATCCGTGAAAAACAGATGCTTCCTGGCTTCTGTAGAAAATGCTGGCGCAGGGGTCATATAGCACCCGGATGGGGTGGGAAATACGAGACAAAATGCCTCAACTGCAGTGCCACTGGCCATCAAGTCGCAGAGTGCACGGCTGCAGCAGTGTGCGCCATCTGCGGGAAGGGACACAGAACAACGGTGTGCCCCACCCACTTAAACTCCACAGAAAGGGACAGGAAGATACAGTGTCATACGTGTAAACAAATAGGACATCGAGAAAAGTGGTGCCCAAGTAGGGAAGAGATTACCCAAAAGGGGGCAGTCACAACACAGCAGCCGCCGCCAGATAGTGCCATAAACCAAATCGCACAAGGCCAAAAGGAATCAGAAAGCGTGGAAAGACGCTCCCCGCCAACGCAAGGCAACTAAAAGCTATATAAGTAAACCTGCATGGGGCGAGAGCGTCAAGCGACCTTCTAAACAATATCAAGAATTGGAGGATCGATTTGGCGCCAGTCAGAAAACCAAAAGACTGGAGGAGAAGAACTGGTACGCGGACAACTTGGACGGGCGGCCATATTCCTACCAAGGTCAACAATGAGAAAAACAAGGATTAAACACCGACCTAGGTCAGCGCAAAACCTGCGAAAGCGGCGAAGATAATGTCGAAAGACGATAAACCACACTTCCGCAGTCACTATTACTAAGGAGTGGGGTTTTAGTCGGTAAGAGTCCGACACTACCACCCCAGAACATCGGGGTGGTGTCCGTGAGGATTTCCCCACTCCCAGCGCTGCAAAAAAGGTTACATTATCCCCATGCAGGCAATGGATACTGCAGGAAAGCATAAATACGCTGCGCTCCATTGAATTTGAAACATCTTTCACGCAAACAGGCATTAAGGACTTTTAAACCATATCCGAAAGCCTAAGCACAATACAGACCCACGTGAAAGGACTTGAAAACAAGCTGGACATGCCTCCAAAAAGAAAGGTAAACCATGTTTATCGAGAAGTCCAGACAACTCCCGGATTACGGGGGGAAAACACTTTAAAAGAGAGGGCAACGTATGCACAGAAGGTGACGGAAGCAATAAATATAAATAAGCTCATAAACATGAATAGCGACATCGACCCTTCCAAAGAGGGAGAACAATATACTACGATTAAGACTAAAAACAAAAAGAAAAAAGGCCAAACAGGAAGGACATAAACCAGCGGCAAGGCAGCTAGAAAGAGCTGACGCACTCGTTATCAAGGCGTCTATGGACAGCATCAAAGATAGAATAAGTGCGACTAAGTAAGTCATCGAAAAGGATCAAGACGCACCATTGGTCAAATGCCATGCGGCAGACCAGGCAGGGCCACATTCTGGTGGAACTTGAAAAGAGTGAGAAAACCCAGAAAGAGGCTTGAGGAGCACCTAAGTCCTGAAGACGTGAGAGTAATACCAGGAACGAGGAAGATGTTCTCTATCCGGAGGATGCTACCATCGATGAAGTGACAGCCGACCAGAAAAATCTGGGGTATGCTGGAGAGCCCCCTTAAAGAGCTCCGCTCTTATTATCAAGGCACACAGATTGCGGGAGTGCAGGCGAGTGGGGCAGCAGCGGTCTGGTTCAGCAAAAACTAGGCATAGTAAACAAGTTCCGCATAAGGCAAGAAGCCGATGCGCAACATTGTTTCAAATGCTGGATACCGCGACAACCGACTACGCAGTGCAAGAGTCCCAACCGCATTAAGACGTGCCTCAAGTGCGGCAAAGATGGTCATTCAGTAATGAACTGCACGGAATAGCGGCCCTTTTGCAATAGTTGCCAACAGGTTGGTCATAAAACCATCAGCAACACCTGCCCAAAGTTCATTGACGGAGCGAAAAGGTGCTGGAGGTGTGATAGACCAGGTTATCTCTGGGGGTAAAAGCTTGGAAACGACGAGCAAAGCGTTACCGCATTCATCCGGCGCGATAGCGCATAGCAGGCATGTTCTACAGAAGATAACTTTCATACGGCTAGAGTGGCGCAAGTCCTATTGAAGCGTACGATCATGCAGGAGAATATACAGGTGGTGTTGGCAAGTGAGCCAAACAAGGGCAAAATAGCCGATGAACAGCAATGGGTTGAAAACAACAGGAAAGAAGCCGCAATTTGGTTTGGCGGACTGCCAAACCCTTAAGAAATATGAAGGTGGAGAGTGCTACGTCTGAATGGAGCAGAGCGGAATAATATATTTCAATTGGTACTTCTCACCAAATGCAACAACGCAAAAATTTGAGGAAGCACTAGAAGAACTCCCGTATTATATTAAAACCAAATTCGTTCCGGTCATAGTTGGGGAGGACTTCAACGCAAAGTCAGCTGAGTGAAGAGAAGGGTACTCTACACAAGAGGGGACATGGTAACAGAAATGCTGGCAGAGTTGGACTTGGTAATCTGCAATATTGGAAATAGCTCAACATCCAACGAGGCACCGCAGAATCAATTATTGACATAACCTTTGCGTCCAACAAAATACTAACCAAGATAATGGATTGAATGGTGCTGAAGGAGGAGAGTGGTAGCGACCATCAATATATAAGATATGCCAAAGAAACACAAGAGAGCGTAAGGAAAACCAAACCACCGCGGGACTGGAACGTAAGAAATCTAGACCACGAAAAGCCATAACAACAGTAAAAGGGATACGTGCGCAGAAATATATACGGCGCAGAAAGTAATGGAAAAACTTCAAATGCTCTGCGAAGCCTCCATGCCCTGGAAGAAGATTTCTACCAAAAGAAGCGCATACTGGTGTAACGAGGAAATAAACTCCCTAAGAAAACTAGGCGCATTCATCGCAGATGTCAGGCCGCGGGTTGACAAGAAAAAGCTCAAGAAATTCAAGAAACTATCAAAATGCAAAGGAGAGAATTGTCGCTAGCAATCTCCATAAGTAAAAAGAAGTGCTAGTACGAAGTAATAAAAGAGGTGTAGAACAGCGTTTGGGGACGGGAGTATCGTATAGTTACGTAGAAACTGGCAAAAATCCCCATACCCGGTCTCACTCAGAAAAGACTTGCGGAAATTACTTCAGAACTGTTTTCGACACACCAAACGATAATCAGGTCAAACAGGAAGTGGATGAGTTTTGCCCTTCTCGCTAGAAAAGCTACAAAAAGCAATGGATGAAATGTCCATTGGAAAAGCCTCCGGGCCTGACTGTTTCAAACGAAGTACTAAAAATATTAGCAAGAGAAAGCCCTCGTTCAATACTTAGAACCCCAAATAAGTACGCAGCAATCGGAGAGTTCCCGACCATCTGGAAAAGAGCCATACTGGTCCTGCTGGGAAAAGAAGATAAGCCTCTTGAACTCCCTAGCTCGTACATGCCAATACTTCCGCAAGAATAGATCTACTATCCACGCCCTTGATACTATTGTGAGGGCAATAAAAAAAGGCAACAGCGGTACATGGAGAACGAGGAGGTACACTTTGGCCGTCACCCTCCACGTGCGCAACGCCTTCAACTGCGCGGGGTGGCGGCACATTCTCGAGGTTCTGAGGAACAAGAACACACCTCCCGACATTTATACAGATTTAGTAATACTGTGCCAATTTCTCACAGAGGAAAAATAAAAAAGACTTAGCGCAAAACAAATAACTGTGATAAAAATTCAATCGCACTAATTGACTCACCTGGTATTGAGGGCAAAAATGGTCGGGCGAGAAAGATACACCACCTGTGGGAATATTCATTAACTTCTTGGATTGTGTAACTCTTTAAAGCAATTTTTTGAATTTCTGCTATCAAACGGCCATATTACCGTAACTATTGATTTTATGGTATTAATAGATAAGTGATTTTTTAAAGACAATTTACTTATCTATAAATTAGTTTATAACCTCCTATCGTCTAGGATGAACGGATTTTGAGTTATGAATTAAATTAAGATAAAATATGTCAAAAAAATTCCAAGTTTTATTTTTTGTTTTTGTTGCACACTCTGTATCTCTAAGCTAAACTACTTACAAAAAACTAACGGCCCACTTCGGATAGCAAATTTAACGGGCTGTAACTTAAGCCTACTAAAATTTTTTGGAAAACGAATTCATTTCACTGAAAATACCAAAATAATGAATAAGGACGGTACAAAAATTATATTAGTCATACAGGATGTCTCCGTGTACACGATAAACCTTTGACGTTGTGATAGAAGACACTTTTCTAAGATATATTTTTAAATAAAATTTTTGTTTTACTTCAACCCCTTGGGAGATACCCTTTTACTGTCTTTACTTTTAACTTTACTTTACTTTTACTGTCATGATTTGGGGCGGTATTTGTGCTACCGGTAAAACACCTTTAGTTTTTGTGAAACAAGGAGTAAAAGTTAACAAGGAAATCTACCAACGGGATATTTTAGAGGATGTAGTTCTTCCGTGGGACCAACAGCACTTTGATGACCAACATTGGACCTTTCAACAAGACTCTGTACCTGCCCACAAGCCGAAAACTACGCAAGAGTGGTGCCGAATCAATTTTCCTGATTTTATCAGTTCTGCTGAATGGCTTTCATACTCACCAGGTCTCAACCCAATGGATTACTTCATATGGTCAATTTTAGAGTCAAGCCAGAGTCTGTGTAAAACTTCACAACAGTTTGGAATCACTAAAACAATCTTTGCATCAAGAATGGGACAAAATATCCCTACGAAAAACAGCCGAAAATTTCATTCGACATTTAAAGCTCCGTATCCACGCAGAAGAAAGCTACTTTGAAATTTTATAATTTATGATGTACATCATTGTTGTTAATTGTTATCCATTTTTAAATTTTTGAATTGTTGCGTTTAAATAAGTTCTTTTTAAACGTTGGTCCGAGTTCT
Organism: Lycocerus yunnanus; assembly: GCA_036346125.1. NCBI lineage: Eukaryota > Metazoa > Arthropoda > Insecta > Coleoptera > Cantharidae > Lycocerus > Lycocerus yunnanus. The sequence goes on from JARFIX010000137.1 coordinate 60,017, forward strand.
TGTAGGACACGCTGTATAGTACTCGTGTGACTCATTAGTGGATGAGCTCGGACTTAAATGATCTCCGGATGGTTTATAACTCAAAAGAGATTAGGTTTTCGGATTTTTAAGATTATGGCGAGTTTGTGAATCAACCCAAGTCAAAAAGGTTTCAGAGTCGGACAATATTTAAGGCACATTCTCCTAAAAGGTACTTATAGGGTATACAGGGTGCTCATAAAGCGATACCGAACATCCATAATTTATAAACAGCATACTTTTCACAGACATGGTAGTGAGGGATTCTTAGTAGGATATTCTGCAAGAAATGAAATTTTTACCTCTACTTTAATTGTTAAAAATAAAATTACTTTCGGTGTTAGGAAAGGTCCTGGAAAAATCCTGAAAACAATAATAAAATCTCAAATCCCGTATCAATCTTAGAGGCAATTCGGTTCCATAAAAAACAAGTTCATTGTCATGCTTTTGAAATGATACAACGTGAAATTGAATCTTAATCAATTATGCAGATACTAAGGAAAGGATCTTCTTAGGAAGGATCCTAAGAAAAAAAAATAATTAAAGGTCTTTCCTAGGAACTATTTGATTAATGAAAATCGATATATTTTAGGTTACCCGTCCCCTCTTTGTCTTCACTGTTACGCAGTGAAAAGTTCAAATTAAATTCTACAACATTTTTGAATTTTCAAACTCAACTAGAGGCGATCCTGAAGCTTTAGTGCCAACCAAATTTTTTTTTACGTAAATAACGAATATATTAACCCGAGATCTTCTCACTGGTTGCGATAATAACCATGGGACCGTGAGAAGAAAATAAATAGGTAACTTTTTTTTAAATTATTTTTGTTATTCTTTATTTATATTTAATTAAATAAATAAAAAAAATTATATTTTAGATATTATGTAGTTACCATTAGTAAAACTGGAAAAGTAATAACTACCATGAAGGCTGGCGACTTTTTTTGGTGAAATCAATCACCGGTTTTCCATTTCTGTCGGAATATAACCACTTCCATTCTGGAAGTCCTCACAATCCGTTTTACGAGGTGGATTAGTCCTGTTTTACTCCAGCCAACAGGATGTAACGGATGCACTGTACGCGCAGTCTAAATCTCGGACGATTTATTGGAAAGACGTCGCATTGGAAAAGAAACAGGAAAGGGAACAAGAAAACGAAGAATTAATTTTGCAAAAACCAAAATTAAACAATTATGTTCAGAGCAATAAACTAGTGTAGGCGTTAAAATATGTAATTCATTTGGACAAACCGTGTCAGGTGTTGAAAATTTTAGAGAAGATCATTACCACCGAAATCGCCATCGAAAAACTGAGGTGTAACCAGAAGGAGTTTGTTGAAGTACGCTTTAAAGTCCAATACGAATAGCAGGTATGGGGTGCCCGCTTAATATATTTTAAATATTTTGATGAAAAATAAGTTTTGAGTGGCGAATTAAAACCTGCAACGATTAGTGTAAGCAGTGTAGTCGAACAAGCTTGGCCATAAATAAAAAGGCATTTTAAAAGAGTTGATAATTTAAGTCGAGACTTTCGTTTTCTTCAATACATGTTTGTTATGTTACAAACTGAACGGTTATTGGCCAGAATGAATACGAAATCGAAACGAATAGGAAATAGGATTAGAAAACCAGGTTCCACTGGTTCTTCAATCTCTTTGCATTATTATTTGTGCGACATGGTTGAAGGAAAAATAAAGGTTTATCCAAAGGAGGCAAATAAGGTGTAAAGAAGAAGATCGTTGATCCTTTAACCCGTAAGGATTGGTACGATGTGAAAGCACTATCAATGTTCACCAACCGCTAAGTAGGAAAAACTTGGGTAAACAGAGAACCCAAGGAACATAAGTGGAAAAGGAAAAAAAAAAAAATTCGCTAGCTGATCTTCAGTGGAGTCTGTTTTTGAAAAACACCGAGATGTTGAAGTAGCTCCTTTAGTATTACATAATAAAAGTCGTCTGGAAAACGTACCGATATTCTTCTTGGTCAGTCTTTCAGTGACATGAGAAAAGAAACTGAACGGTTATTGGCCAGAATGAATACGAAATCGAAGCGAAAAAGGAAATAGGAGTAGGAAACCAGGTTCTACTGGTTCTTCAATCTCTTTGCATTATTATTTGTGCGACATGGTTGAAGGAAAAATAAAGGTTTATCCAAAGGAGGCAAATAAGGTGTAAAGAAGAAGATCGTTGATCCTTTAACCCGTAAGGATTGGTACGATGTGAAAGCGCCTCTATTTTCTCCAACCGCTAAGTAGGAAAAACTTGGATGAACAGAGAACCCAAGGAACATAAATGGGAAAGGAAAACCAAAAATTCGCTAGCTGATCTTCAAAACGATACAGATGCTGAACATTTGTACCGCAAGTTCAAACTCATAGCCGAAGATGTACAAGGAAGGAATGTGTTGACTAATTTCTACTGTATGGATTTAACCATCGATAAGTTACGATCTATGGTAAAAAAATGGCAAATTTTGATTGAAGCGTCCACTGATGTTAAAACAACAGATGGTTATTTACTTAGAGTATTTTGTATTGGCTTGACCAATAAGGATCAACTTTCACAGAAGAAAACATGCTATGCTCAATACACTCAGGTTGGAGCTATTTGCAAGAAGATAGTTTAAAAATTATTGCTTGTGATATACTTAAATTTTTGAAAGGTGTTAAAAAGTTATAAGAAGTACAGAATCTGTATTGCACTTATAACTTATAATAATTGCTATTAACGTCATATTGTTCAACATTAGGAACTCTTGAGGAGGATCAGCATTACTACGGAGAAATGTAGGTAGCAGCAAAATAAAATTATTCGACAAAAGTTTTCAAATTTTGAAGAAGCAATCCGAAATCGTGGACTAGATTTTGAAAAAACGAATCGATCAAGCTTCAAAATCTTCCTGCTTCATTTCCCCACTCGCGTCGATTATTATCGAATGATAAATAAACTAAAAATGCAAAGTCGCCTGGAAAGGACGGTGTCAGCGCAGAACTTATAAAATGTGGAGGTGAATCGCTGCTCAAAGGAGTACACGATCTGATAAAGCGAATTTGGAAAAAGAAAAATACCAGAAACAGAAGAGAGATGTGGAAAACTGTCGTGGTATAACGCTCTTGAATGTCACCTAGAAAGTACTATCTGCAATGATAAACAATAGGCTGAAATAATACACCAAGAAAGTAGTAGGGGAGTATCAGTGTGGCTTCAGGGAAGGAAGATCAACAGTAGAAGAAATTTTTGTATTAAAGCAGATACTATAAAATAGTTGGGAGCTCAAACCATTATACAAGACACTAATACGACCAGTAGTTATCTATGGCTCAAACCATTATACAAGACACTAATACGACCATGTGGTTATCTATGCAGCGGAGACAATGTGCTTGAGCAGAAGAGAGGAGGAGCCGATGAGAGTGTTTAAAGAGAGATATTGTCAAGAATATTGGGTCTAGTAATAGATAATAGACAAGTAAAAAAAATGGATTACGAACAGGGAGATAATGCAAGTGATACGCGAATAACTCAGCGATTTAAAAGAAGTCAACAAATTGATTCCCGGCTCGATAGCAAAGGATATTGAAAAATCCTGTCAAGGAATATACCCTTACATGATGTATACATTCGCAAGGTAAAAGTTTTGAAAAAACTACGTTTCGAATTATCTAAATTATTAGAGTTACATGGTGATGGTGGTCGAGGAGCTACTGCTGAGCCTAAGGAAGCTGGCGTTGCAGTGGATCGTCCAGAAGGCTATGAACCACCTGTACTAGAAACTGTATAATTTATCATGTATATTGAACCTTTTCGCTATTAAAAAAAATAGTAATTTTTTTGACTGATGATCAAAAATGGCTTCAAACACTTCAAGGATATTGGAAGATTTTGTTTAATATTTCGAATTTCTTTTATATGTATTAGAGATAATATAGGTTATCAACGGGAGGATACTACATCCACCGTGGAGTTAGTTGATGATTTAGTGCCGACTAACGATAAGGAACATTATGAAATATCAAGACGCAATTAGAGGTTAGAAAAAATTGAGGTAGGTCAACAAAATTTCATTTTAATATATTTCCGTTCATTGAAAATTAAAGCAAAAATTGAATCTTACTGAAAGCTATTTAAAGTAATTTTTTTTAGTTGAATAATAAGGAATCCGAAGTTTTGGCATACATTTTTGTCCGACCATTTTGAAATGGTCGAAATCCTTGGCTCAAACTCTCATAACACGGAATGTTCTCAAATATCCGGAACACGTTAATTCAATCTGAAACAAGACTGACCATCCATAAATTTCAAATGAAGAACTAAAAGTTTCCGTAATGAGGTTTATCGATTTTGAAGAAATGTCCTTTTATGTAAAAATAACTTTTGTGGCTGTCAAAATACCAATTTGCGAAACTTATATAATTTATTATGAGAAAAAACTGACGGGTTATTGGGCTGAATGAATACGAAATCGAAGCGAGAAAGAAAATAGGAATATGAAACCAGGTTCCACTGGTTCTTCAATATCTTTACATTATTATTTGTGCAACATGGCTGTTGGAAAAATAAGCGTTTATCCAAAGGAAGCAAAAGGATGTACAGAAGATCCGTTCACTGTAAGGATTGGTACGATGTGAAAGCACCATTGATGTTCACCAACCGTCAAGTTGGAAAAACTTTGGTGAACTGAACCCAAGGAACAAAAATAGTATCGGAAGGTTTAAAAGGTCGAGTTTTCGAAGTTTCGCTGGGGATCATCAAATCGATACAGGTGCCGAAAATTAGTACTGTAAGTTCAAACTCATTGCCGAAGATGTACAAGAAAGAAATGTGTTGACTAATTTATGAGCAATATCGAATGTGTGGAAGTTAGTCGTGCCATTTTTGAAAAATAAAAGTTGTGCTCGATTTGTGTCGTAATTTTTTTTATTTTATTTATTTCGGCTTTTATGGAGACCGCGGATTTTGAGGGTGGAAGGTAGCCGTGCCATTTTTGAAAAATAAAAAAATTAAACTTGTGCCGAGTTGTGCTCGATTTGTGCCCTAAATAAAAAAATTGAATTTTGAAAAAAAAAATTTTTATGAGCAAAAATGTATTTTTTTGTAAAATTATGTTTACACCGTTTTGTTATCAGACAGACATTTCCAGACAATACTGTAATGTAACACTCAACTGTAATATTGCCTTTCAAAGTAATTCAATCACGATACTCCAATATCACAACAAAGCCAATATTTAAGTTAGCAGAAGGATTGGAATCTGGTTGAAAATGGAAAATTGGACAACCCTTCAAATTACACTACATATTTATATTTTCGTGAATACCCTGACCTTAATAACCAACTGACAATAAACCAACTGGATGATAGAATATTATCATTAATAAAAATTACAAAGCACCAAACTGAAATAAATTTTATCTAAACAATGATAAATTTCTTAATGTGAAAAATGAAATATGGCTACAAAACTTTTCTTCAATGTCATCAGCTGTTAGAAAGTAATAAAAAATCCTACCTTTTAGTCAATCGGAACCACACTTCATCAGCCCCTAGCAGTAATTGATTGAAAAACGCTTTCCATGTGCACACTTTTCTGGTTGTTCTGAAGAAGAGATAAAATATCGTTGAAACTGTATTAATGATCATTAAACCCCTAGCGATTGATGATAACGAATGCCACGTAGAAAATAACTTGGTAACTAACGAAACTGTCGTACAATCCAGCGATATAAATTAATCTTGAATAATAATAATTCAACTTCGCCTTGAATGTCGTTGGTTACGCTTTTGAAAAATATGTTTCTAATCTCTCAACTTTATCCGCCACTCCGATAACTTCAATTTGCGCCATGCATATTGAATCCAAAATTGACTCGTCCCTGGAAAATTTCATATAAAATTTTCTTTAAATAATAAAAGTAAAATAATTTTAACAAAACTTCGAATCAACTAAATTAACATACACAAAATGCCACGGTATACTTACTTGTAACGAAATCTTCTACCGGTATAAAAATGATAACAGCAGAACCAAAATAATAATGCGTGTTGTTCGCTTCACTCTTGCTTAACGACCCCGTCAATTTACCCATACGCACCAAACCTCGTGTAGTTCCCTTTCCACCAAGCGAATTTTACTTATTAGAAACTTCAAGTAAAATCAAAGCTTCCGATGAAAACTTCTGATTTTTTGAAATTTTTTTGAGTTTGTACTGTGAAGTTGTTACTTACGCATCATAGTTGGTTCTTTTGTTTGCTATCTGCTCTGGTATATACACATAAGTATATAGCCGCTTCAGGCCATTCGAGTCTTGCAAAGTGATAATAATGGGAAAAACTTGCACTCGAAATTTGACAATAAACCCAATATGATCAAAATATGTTAAAACGTCCCTACTTACCCCCCCCCCACCCCCGAGAGGGTACAATTTTAATTCTTCGGGTTCAGTTTCAATAATTTTAGGGAACAAGGTCGACACAAAAAAAATAATAAATTTAAGAGAATATCAAAAATCTTAATTTGATCGACAGCTATATATGTGACGGATATTAATGAAAATGAGGGTGGCCATTTTGAAAATTTATTAATTTAAATTTTTTAAATTTTTTATTTCTTTTTGTACCGACCCATTTCATTATTTTGTAATTTTTTGTGAAATGGGTTAGTCTCTTAATTTAACTCATAACTCGAAATCAGTTGATTCTAGAGGAAACGAGATTATAAACTAGTTTGTAGATAAATAAATGATCTTTTAAAAATTACTAATCCATTAATACCATAAAATCAATAGTTTGATGCTATGACCGTTTGAAGGTAGAAATTTAAAAAATTGCTTTAAAGAGGGGTACCCCCCAATGGTTTGGACTAGGACAAAATGTTATTTAAAAATATCTCTTAGAAAAGGGTCTTATATCACCACTTCAAGGGTTTACCATGGTCACGGGGACACTCTTATAATTTCGCGCATTAAGATGTACCAAAATCAGCGTAACAGGCTTGAAGTCAGGGGTTTGGAGTTCCTGAGAACAGGTTTTTTTCGATACAGGGTATCCCCGTGACCGTGGAGAATCTTTAAGGTGGTGATAAAGGACACTTTTCTAAGACAACTTTTCAAATAAAATTTTTGTCCAAGTCGAAACTCTTGAGGGGTACCACTTTTTAAAGCAATTTTTTGAATTTCTGCATTCAAACGGCCATATCACCGTAACTATTAATTTTATGGTATTAATAGATTAGTAATTTTTTAAAATCAATTTACCTATCTACAAATTAGTTTATAACCTCTTAATGCTAGGTTGAACGGATTTTGAGTTATGAATTAAATTACGAGAAGAAATGTCAAAAAAATTCCAAGTTTTATTTTTTGTTTTTGTTGCAAACCCTGTATCTCTAAATATATAGAATATTCCAAAACTTCATTATCATATGAGTCGCCACAAGTTATTAAAGGGGTAATTAATTTTAAAGGTAGGCTCCATGAGCACCCCCCCTATAGCAAAAAAACTTTAAAAAATAGGAGGTGCTCTTCTACATAACTTCAAAACTATTCTAGCGATATCTTAATGTAAGATTGTAGTAGTTTACATTCCGGCCACTAGGGGCCGTATTGACAAACGCTTTACTAACAAAAAATATCCCTCTGAACCAGTCCTACTCGGCAAAGTGTAGATGTTGATCCGAGAGATAGCAGGGAGCAACTGGTAGCTCCTTGCCGGTTGCGAGTATCGACCCACCTAAACCGCACGTACTGGTGATAAAATGTGTTCAATTATGACGTAATATTACGCAATAATACACTACTTGCATTTGTTTCTTATGCGAATGTCGTAATTTTCAAATTTGAATTGTTGTCTTAATAGAATTCCTATCATACGCATCCTCAGCTTAAAAAGATTGAATTTTTCTGCTTTTTGTTTGGTGAAACAATGTTTATAGGAAAAAGTATATTTTCGGGTCAGGGTTAGTTAACTCTATCTTGCCACATCGTTTGGTGGAGGTCACCCATTATGTCGCAAAACCTCGTCATTTATTTTTAAATGCCTCTCAGAAGTGTCACCTGGTAAACCGGGAATGATTTTTCGAACTCACGCTAGTGGATTACTTCAATGAGTATTCCTATATTGAGGACAGAAGTTTTAAACTTAGCTGTTTTTATTTCTACTAATTTTTTTTTTGTAATTTCATTTGTTTAGCTACTTTTATTTTTTTTCTGTTCTTCCAACTTTTTGCTACTACTGTTACTTGAGATATTTCGTCGCTGCACATGTTTATCTTTGCTAGAGGAAGCTTTATAATAATCTTTTATGGTTGGTGACTTCTGTCATTGCACGGCTACTGCAATAGAAACACATTGATAGATAAAAGAAAAGCTAAAAGAGAGAAAATAAGACGATATCCTTAAGCAAAACTTCCAGATGTCAGATGCAAGGCAGTACTAGGTTACACGTGTTTGAATCCCTGGTTTGCATAAAAGTTAATTTATGATATAACTCAATAGCTAAAATATCTCATAACCTTAAGGGCAATCAGGTACTTAACTGCAATTGCAATACTTATACTTATGTAATTAGATATCATATTTTAACTTTAAATATCAGATGCGAAATGTTAGGTAAAAGTATTTGGTGCATTTTAAATATCGAATATTTGGAAATGTTATAATTTGAAAAAGATTTACGAGATAGTGCTTAAAGAATAAGAAAAAAATACACTTAATTTAATGTAATACAAAAAATTCCAACGAATTTAATTGTCATTAAACATTTGCAACACCCTATATGCTTAATTTCACAAAACAAAACCACAATTAATCTAGTGCGCAAGCGCATGACGTGACCAAAAGCGTAGTAATGGAAGCTTTATTGTTTTTAAACTGTGGGATTTATAATTGAATTATTCAGGTAATAATTAATAATATTTAAATAAAAAATTATAATGTTATGCTACTTTTTTTTAGCATGGCTGATGACTTTAAATTAAACAAAAGACCTATGTGGCAGTCACCTTGCCGAGAAAATACTTTTCTTAACCCCACAACATGGTTGATTGTTAATTTTACTTGTGCATATAATTGCTGATGAATGAATTTTTGTGAGAACTAGTAAGGAATACCTGGATCGATATCGATTTGAACCGAATTTTGGTGTAACTGAAAGGGATTTGAATGATCAGGAACTCATCGCGGCTTCGTAAAATTTGTGGTCTCGGAAGTGCTCCAACCTTCTTTTACAAAGTATGGTGTTTCTTTTATTTATTGTTGCTATGACTTTTCTATGGTTTATATCTTTTGCAATAATAGAGTGTTATTTTTAATGTTTTTTTAGAATAAAAGTTAATGTCGTAATCAATTCTAATTAAATTTGAATTTTGCAGGTTCATCAAATATGAGACCAAAATTAACTATGAAATATTTGGAAAATTTTCAATTTTGAAAGGAAATTCTTCAAGAAGAAGAAAAAAGTGTACGTAATTGAATACAATATAAAAAATTCCAACCAACTTGAGTGTCGTCAAACGTATGAAACATCCTATATGCATGTTTAATCAAGTTATCGTAACCATTATTAATCTAATGTGCAAGAGCATCATGTTTACAGTGAAGTAGTCGAAGATTTTGTTGCTAACCTGTAGGATGTATAAATCAATTAGTCAGGTAATAATTTATTACATAAATAAAAAATCGCTGATTAAAACCAATTATTTTTAGCATTTCTTGGCAACTTTAAATTAACGAAGGATCAATACTACAGTCAACTTCTTATCGAGAAGCATATTTTCCTGAACTTTGAACAACAGGCTTAATTGTTTGTAATTATTTTACTTAAAAATAAATTGCTGATGAATGAAGTTTTGGTGCAAACTAGTGATGTTGGATTGACACAGATTTGAACCTAATTTGGGTGTAATTGAAAGTGGATTTGAAAGATCATTAACTCGCAGTGATTTAGTCAAATTTGTGGTAAGAAACTCTTATTTATTTATCGTGTTGTTATAACTTATTTATCATTTATATTTTATGCAAGAATTTAGAGTTATTTTCAAGTATTGGTTTTATTTATTATTCAAGTTGGTGTTCTAATTGATTGTAATTAAATTTGAATTTTGTAGATTCATCTACCAGTAATTTTGGCAGCCGATTTATCAGAAATCTTAGCACCTATCATCTGTGCCACCACGTATCATCTGTGCCACCACCTATCATCTGTGCCACCACCTATCATCTTGCCGCAACACCTGTTTGAAGGTAAGTTGCATGTGTATTTTATGTATAATTTATGGAATAATATCGGTTGTTAAAAGTAACCAACCACCACCAAATAATCGAGCGCATTACAAAATCATCTGGATTGAATCCTATTAAAACAATATATTTAATTATTTGTGAAGGTGTAAGTTCTTGTTCAGTTTTTCGAAAACTGATTATTAGTAGGTAGTAAATTGTTTTTCTACTTTTGATCACTTTTACCAGTTATTACTTGTGTGGAATATACTTGAACTAAAAACCAATGAGAATAATATGCTTGAAATTTGTGTTGTAAAAGATAAATTTTTTGTCATTCCTGGAATTGCTTATTTCACTTGGTTCAACGACCTGATCTGATTTTTATTTTAATTTTTGCACTTGCCAAAATCAAGCTATAATAAAAATAAAAATCTTTTGGAATTACGTCTGTTGTCTATGGTTAGTAAATTAAAAATTGCGGTTTGTAGTAATACCGAACAAATGCCATTTGGTCTACGAAAGTAGAAATTTTCTACAGGTAAAGTTTTTATTTTGCAATTAAAATTAAAAATACATATGATATAGGATATTATGGTAATTTTTACTAATATAGAAAACCTTATAGGTTTATTAACTTGGTTTTACAATTTTTTGAATTTGATTACTTTACCTACGACTCGATGATATTTTTATAATATATTTTAACCGAATTAGGTTAAAATGAAGTGTATTAACAAGTGAATGGTCACAGGGTAATATTACCGAAGTCATTTACTCTGAAATTAAAAAATTGACCTAAAATAAGCTCTATAAAAACACACCCATTATTTTTATTCTTAGAAGTCAGGTACCTGGAAGCAAATATGTACAATTTTGAATGTTGCACATTTACTGTATAGTTGTTACTATAAGTCGATGTCACTTTCATATTTACGTTTCCACTTCCGATTTCGGAAGTAACTACGTTTTGCCGTGTATTTCGTTTAAGGTGTACTATAGAGGTGGGGAAAATAGCAAATTTTAAAACTTATTTAGTAAGGATTGTAATGTTGCCTTTTGTTTGACATATAACCACAAGGTGTACTACAAATGCCAATTATGTACAAAATGTTCGGAAGTGACTACGCTATAGCAGTACCTTCTTAGTTTGGCACTTAATTCTCGTATATCCCGTAGCACCACTATCGCATGTTCTAGATTTTGTAGCATTATCGTAGTCACTTCTGTTATTTGCATTATACTTTGCCACGTCCAAAAATTTGCAACGTTGTGTTTATATTTTTGCATTTATTAATTTCAATTATTAAACGATTTGACTAGGACTAAATATTTTTTTATCTGCTTTTATTACAATAGCTTAAATACATGTGTTAACTAGAGGATTTAATGGATTTAACTGGAGCAAAATATTTCTTCACCATTTTTATAAGTTTTATTCTAGGACAGATAATTTTAAAAATCGGTCCACTAAAACCAATATTATTGCTTTTTCATCGGAAGATGCCGAGTTAAAACTGTAGTGGCAACACATTTCAGTTTTTCTTATTTATCAAACCATGTAAGTCCTAAGGGACTGAAAATTTTACTGTGGCATAGTATAAGTATTATTCACATGCCCTTAAAATATTACAGCTCTACATGCCCTAATAAATTTTTTTTTATTTTTATTGCTCCTAATTTTTACAATATGTCTTGTAACACTAATAATATGTTATTGTCTGATATTAGTTATTGGTTTACAATGAAAAATTATAAATTTTATTCATAAATATAGCGGATGAATACTAAAGCAGGAAATATTAAAATAAATGTCAATATTTTTGAACAAAAAGAGAGGTAAATAAGCCAGCCGATTCAGTCACGGGAGGTATTTTTGATTGCGAATATTAGGATACTTTCTCCAAGTTTCTCGCCAGATCTGTGATAAAAGAGGATACAAGGAAATGGAATCCAATGAGTATACTAAAAAATATAATAACCCTGTATATACAGTGACACAATGAATAACCCAGACACGTAAGAAAATTTCATTAATTTGTTTGTAACTCGATTATTTAAAAAGAAAACTACTATATCAACTGGCCATTTAAGAAAGCATTCCTTGAGGTAACTAAACACATAAAAACAGTTTCAAAAAAATTAATAACTAAAAATTAATAACTAAAAAAATTTTAACGTTTTTACACATTAACACTATAAAATATGATCAAAAAATAACCCGGACACAAATATATGTTTTGTCACTTACAGGAAAACTTAAATTTTTTAATATTTTGTAGGATATCCTTTATGTTTGATAACTTCATTCAAACGTTTGGGCATGTTTTTAATAATTTTTTGTAAATATTCTTGATCTATAAGGGCCCATTCTTCTTGCAAGCGACGTATTAGCTCTTCTTTAGAACTTATTTGGGTTTTTCGTACTCTTCGGTCTAATTCATCCTATAGATTTTCTATGGGATTAAGGTCAGGAGACTGAGGAGGGAGATGTAACCAAACGCGATTTATGCTTTGGATCATTGTCTTCATAATATTTGAAACACTCTTGTAGATGGAACAATCAAACGATCAAAAATTGTATTCTTAAAATGAATTTAAATTACAAGAATTTACGGAATAAAGGGGTACGAGATGGGTAATTTAAAACAGTTTATAAGTTCAATATTTATTTACCACTTTTCTATACAAATGGTAGCACGTCAATCTAGGTCGAAGGCTATTCACCGTCTGGTGAATACCACATTCGGACTGGTGGTCGCAGGTGATTACCCATGACTTGAGTATTATTTACATCGTCCAAGAAATGGGTCCTAACAATACCTATAAAACGCCCTTAATATTAACGAAATAATACTCCTTCTGTATTCGAAACTACCCGAATCAGTTGAATTAATAAAAAATCACTTCAAGAATCACAATGCAAGTGTCGCACAATAATTAATTACAGATTTGACAAAAACAAAACCAAAAAATATGATAAGGAGATTTACAGGTTTATAATTATTTAAAAATTAATAACTGTCCATCATTTTTATGTGAAAATTCTAATCAAAATATTCTATGTAAAGCAATTTTCTTTTTCCAATAGAAATGTCAATTTCAATTTTGTTGGCCTAAAATAAAAATCCCAGTTTATAACAAATAATGTTACAAATTAATATTACATTTCTACGATTAGAATACATTAAATGCCTATATTTCATTTTTTATAGCCATTTTGGTGTTTTCTGGTCAAGTACTGGTTTTCGCTTACTTATCTTTCCGGGACTTGATAAAAGAGGATTTTGTTTAGAACGTGCTTTAATTTTTTTTATTTAAAAAATGCTAATTCCAAAAGCATCTACTAACGATTTATAGAAACGCTTGAGATATAAATCATTTATAATTAAATATGTAGTGCCAGTAGTACTGTAGTATACAGGATAATGGCTGTAGATGACCTGCAGGTTTTTTCTCTTGTTCGAAGTAATGCAACAAATTTACAACCAACTATTATGCCCGAGGATGTGAAATTTTATCTTGCGCTAACATTTTTAAGTTCTTAAAAACTAATTTTAATTATAACTTAATTAACTTGTTAAATTCATAGTTTTTGACTGTAAAACAACTCATTACTTTACATCTTTATCTCTGGAATAGCCCTGGAATCCCTGGAATAGCTTTGTCATTTGATGTAAATCGTTTTTCAGCCTGGAATTTTTTTAGGTTTGGAAACGGGTAGTAGTCGGAGGAAGCTAAATCTGGTGAATACCCTGGACGTTCAAGCAATTTGTATTTTAATTTGCTAAATTTTGTCATCGACACATAAATTGTGTGAACATGTGCATTGTCTTGATGAAAAATGATTTTATTTTTTAAAGCAGGTCTTTTGTCAGGAATTTTTGCATCCAACCAATTCAACTGGTTACAATAATATTCCGAGTTAATTGTTTTACCTTTTTGAAGATAATCAATGAACAAAACAAGTTTGGGATTTTGTAATCCCAAAAAGCAGTTGCCATAACCTTTCCTGCAGATGGAATTTTATTTTGTCTTTATGCATTGTTCAATTGAACCGTAATGTTTGAAGTTCCAAAAAGTGAAAATTGTAAAACGTTTTTCACGTGTTTTGTTGACACTGCGTGCTTCTAACTTCGTTCACCTAAGTGCCGACTTCAAATCGCTGACTAATATTTTTGTCCACGATTCAATAATAAATATTGGAAACAAAACGGTGCATTTTTAAAATCACACCTACATATCCATACATTTTTATTGTAAATATTTCTATTAAATATTCTGTTAAAAGTTGTGCTTTTACTTGTAAAAGTTTGCTTTAAATTTGGACCACTTCTTCATATTACAAAATGACTACCTTATATAATGATCAGTTTTTGGATATTTAAAAGCGAATTGAAATATAAATAAATTAAAGTTTGGTACTTATTCGTAATTTATTTTTTATAAATTTACACTAAATGTTTCGCCCAGTATTGGGCATCTTCAGGTAGAATAGTCAATATACAACAAGAAGGTTCCGAATACGAATTTCTGATAATATTTCCCTTATCTGTTTAACTGAATATTATTTTTGGGATAAATATTGTGGGCAATGTATTAAATTTAATTGGGCGACTAATTTTGCTGGCATATTCAAATATGAGGGAGAGCGGTTGTGGATAAAAGTCTTTCAATAGCGCTGTAGACAGAATCTACCTCCTGTACTCTGGAATGTCCTGGCGTTAAATTATAATTTAATGCCATAGGAGGTAGATAGAATAATTATTCATTGTGATTTTGTTGATGTTGGGGTTGGTACTTCGTAATGAAACTCGCTATATCTAAGGCTATAATAGAGTTCTGGTTTTGGGAACACAATACAAAAAATTGCATATAATAAAAACATCTTCACAGTAAATAAAAATAAATAATAATTTTTAGATAATTATTAAGTATGAAAAAGTATTCACTCCATGAAACTTAAAATAACATACAGTGTATTATTTAGTATAAAGCCCTTTTTTTAATTACTGCCCACAGGCGTTAGAGTATGGAATGTACTAAGATTTTTTAAATAATTCTTTTTAACCGAGTTTTATTTGTAAGATGGTGGTTTCTAATCCTTCTTTGTAGTTCTTCTCGTAAATGTTCTAGATGATTCAAATCAGGTGATTGTAGTGGATCTCCCAATATGTCCAATACGATAAACAACTCAAATACGCTTTATGAGCTGTACGTTTTGGGTCATTGTCGCTTTGGAGATAGAAATCATTTGTAAGATGAAACTTATCCACATTTTTTTAAATTGTTTTATAAAATGTTTAAATAAACCTCTTTATCCATTAATGCCGTCGATAAAAACAAGTTCACGGACACCTGCATTAAAGCAATTTTTACAATAAATATAAATAAGAAAATGTTGAAGAAAAACTTAATTGAAAAACATTATTTTAATAAATAAAACATTACGAAGTAAAACCATATGGTTTTGGAGGAAAGCAAATGGGCCTCTCGTATTTTTCTCTCAGATTCTCAATAGTATTGAGATCTGGCGACTGGGGCGGGTTTTAAGTTTTCTTATATAATAGAGCAGCCATTCCTTTACGATATAAGCGGAATGTTTGGGGTCATTGTCATGCTGGAAGTAGATGCTTTGTAAGACCAATTTATTGATACTGGGTTTTTGTCCCATGGTACTATTGGCCCATGATACTCGCTGGTGCTCGTTGGGCAAACTTCACGTCTAGTGCGAAAATCACCTTCATTTTGTTACTTATTGTATACATAGCTATTATCTACTCGAGACATTATGCAAATTTCATCAGAATCGATAGCGTTTATGCAACGCATCACTAAATCTACGTTAGAGAACAGTTTGTGAAGCAGAATTATCTTTAAGAAAGGCGATGATTTCAAACCTCGATTAATAAACAATAAGAAGTACCTGATTTTGCGCAATTCCTATGATGATGAGTAGCTTATTCAATGTATCAGAGAGGTACTATTTATGTAATTTTAAAACTGTCTTCAAGTTTTTTTTTATTAATTAATAAATTTCTAGGTGGACAAAGTATGCATGATTTTCTTATATAAATAAACCGGACGACTAAAGTCACCTTAAGGCACGCTTGATGATCTCAGAATCGCAAGCATCATCGGGATTCTTGAAAATAACCTTGCTAAACCTTCGCCTTTTGAATGTTTTGTTTATTTTTGCAAATTGCATTACTCTGTCCAATAAATTTCTTCGTTAATATTTCTTAGACGTGTGAACTAAATTCCTTATTCCGTATATAAAAAAAAAATATAAAAGTAAAAAGATTTGAATCATACTCTCGCTCGCAGTTGTTCACTATGGTTGTTCATTCTTGTCGGTCTTCTGTATCTCTTATTGTCTGTAGGGGTCGCTTCGTTATTTGTTTTACTTTATATTTCTGCCAGCCCCATCAGATTCGATGTATGGGCATGCAACTCTCGACGATATACAACTTGCCCGTCCGCAGAAGACTTGGTTACATTCCAAATACCAACTGTAATTCCTCCTCTAATCAGCACTCTATCTTGTTTGATGTCGCTCAAAGCCGTCCCTTCCAGATATCCGATCGGGGGACTATTTAAACCATTGAAAGAAGCCATTTGGATTCTCTTGGAAAAAATAATGAAGATGGTTTTCCGTTGCCTTTCTTCATGTTTATCTGTCGGGGTTGTCTTATTTAGCCAGAAAGTCTCAGTTTAAGCGCTGGAAACTCGCTTTTCACCCTTTACTGGCACCACTGGCACCAGGGTTCACCACGTGGAGGTGGCAAAGGACTTGCTGGCAGAGCTCGCGAGATCTTGATGAGGTAGGCGTTTCTCAAAGTTTTGTTGATACCTGCTTTCTGGGAAAGTGAGCATCCCCTGAGACCAGTTGCTAGTTATTGAACCCCTTTGAATCATACAATAGATACCTGTTTTATTAAAAGTATGAAAACAGCAATTGTATTTGCCTTTTTCTATAGGCTTCACCAAACTAGCTATCATACAAGTAAATGTGATGATAAAAATATTCAAGTATCTGACAAAGACGATCTTCTCGACGATCTCCGAGCTATGAGTCGGGCTGCTTGTACCAGAAATTGATTATATATTCTTTAGCCAGACGGATGACGTAGTCGAAGGGGGTGCGGGGAAACTTCCAGGTGACTAGCTGTTATTGGTTTGTGTGTGTAGGATGCGACTAAAAGAAGAAAGGGCAAGAGAACATGCTTCATCTGGTTGGGAACTAGGGCCAGAACCAATTGGAATATCCAGATCTTTGCTGTGGAAATTTTGATTAGGATCATCACTACTTTAATTTACAGCAGTATTGCTTCTTCTTCTTCTTCTTTTCTTCTTCCTTCTTCTGTTAAAAGTTGTTATTGCCAGTTTGCTTATTAAAAGAATTTAGATTGGGATAAAGGAGTACGGCTGTTTTGATGTAGGGGAGAGGTCTTACTTTTATTTATTTTTGCATTGGCAGATTTTTCTTTATTCCAGCATCATCTTCGTATTCATTATGGAACTGATGGGGTGTCCTTATTCGCTTTCTACTCACAAAAACATCATCACCTGTGTTTAGGTTTTTTCTTTAATTATCTAGGTCTCTTTAATTTCTTCGTATTCCACACCTTGTGTGGCTATCTTAATAAAATGGCCAGAAAATAAGCAGATGGCCGAAGTAAAGCAAATAAATTTAGTTCTCATACCTTTTAAAAAAATTTTATCGTGCGAAGTTGATGTTGCCAAAAGATATGAAACTTTACCGTCGTTACCTGAAAGAGGGATCCAAGTTTTAATCGAAGTTTTAGGTCACTATGGGCACGATTAACAAGAATGTGTATATAATTTAAACGATTCTTGCATTCAATTAAAGAAATCATTGATTTCGGCACATAATTACGTTGAGCACAGAAATTATATTAAAAATTCGATTGTTAAATGTGCACTTATAATGCTGCACTGGGTAAACAAAGAATCGGTTTCCAAGGTTTGTAAATTAAAATTTCTGTTATTATGGTGTCGTCTTAATTTATTTTTAAGGCAAAAAGCTTATTTTGTGTGAGATCAGGAGAATTCCTTTATAATTTACAGTATGTACCTGACCTAATGCCCAAAGAATCTTATTCGACCTATAAAATAGCTGAGGAGCATGAATTCATTATGTTATTTTAGGAGTGACCATTAATAATTAAAATTATTAAAAGAATTCGCCAAAAAGCAATCTTCTTCACATTTTAAAGTCATGGGCTTTTGTAGAAGTGGTTGATTGTTCTATAAAGTTTGTTTTATAAAATATTTGGTAGAGTTCAGTTTTCTGGTAATGCAGCCATAACACTTTTCGTCACGGAAAATGTTGTGAATTAATTTAGAATAAGACTTGAAGTCACAAATGTCTTCAAACAACATATTCCTGACAACAAACGATGATATGGATTCGTTCCGGAATTTCGAATGAGTTGTGTCCATCCTTCTGGTATATATTTTTTATGCAGTTTTTTCCATTTTGGAATAAATGAAGTCACTTCTACTGCAGTGTGGCCAACCTGAAAAAATTTACAATCGATAGTCTGGTGTATTGAGTGCGTTGAAAAAGCATATACGTGCACATTCCTGTAAGAATTGAATTTTTTGCTGACCGCTATCCGTCCGATATTATAACTGAAGTTATACTATTTGTGTGTCTGATAATGTAATCGTAAACATTAGAGCTTATTTCGATAGCTTCTTGGTTTTGTCTCATACAAAGCAAATTACATTTTGATTTCCTAAACTGTCAAATTATAAACTGCTAATTTACGCAAAAAATATTTGGCCAGTCGAACCTTTGGGACAAATTAATACAGCTTGTAATTAAAATAAATGACGTTGACATCGTTTTTAAGCATTTCTTCATCTTTTCTTTCGCTTCAGAGATGAAAAGTCACGGTTTCGGTTTGACTCCACCCAGAGTTGTTCAGAGAATGTGACCGGTGGTTGCGATACTACCTTCTATTCGAATCCGATGTCTCTGCTTCGCATCCTGATCAGACATTTTAATTGAATCTTTTATAAAAGCTACAAACAAAGAATATAGTGGATACCTTGCAATTTGGAAAAGGTAATTAGTTCTACATTTTGTATTTCTAATCTCATTTCAATGGCAACATTATACGGTATAAAACAATAACAACTGACGGGTCATTTAATTTGTTCCGTAAACCCACCGATAAACACTGGATGACAAAAGAAAAAATAAATAAAAGGAAATGCCTATTGTTGAACGTCCTTAAGAGGGCCGTTTATCGCGGCTAAGATTAGCTTTCCTATTTTTGAACCAATTGATTACCTCATCGATCCTAAGTCCGAGTTGACGCGCCAGATCTTCATTCTTTCGTGGTATAGGATAGTGCGTACCCATCGAAAACTCTTGCTCTAAGAGCAAGATTTGTTCGTCGGTGTAAGCTGTTCTACCGTTTGTATTTTTGCGCCTCTTGAGCTTTTCTCTGTCGCCAAAATTCGAAGTCTTCGGATAAGGGCTGCAACCGCTCGCAATTGCCGATCTCAATCGTCGAAGGTTTTGGATGTACGATTGTAGGAGTTATAAGCTCCGCCGTTTGTCTACCGCGTAATAAGTGACGGGTTCGGTCGATTTTGATTTGGGTATGCGCACGAGGTAGTAGCCGGCCGGAAGATTATTAAACGTTGACGCAGATACGCGATCATCGACTCCCTTGAAAACGGAAGTGTTTTGTCAAACTAACGCTGAGCCTAACAGGATCGCTTTACTTCGGCGATGTAACATTAACGGCGCTTTGTTCTTCGGTATCGAAGAGCTCCATGTAATCACTATCTTGATCCTTATCGGATATGTCATTACACCCGTCGACGGACACTTCAGTAACGTTTTTTCTGTTTCCGGACTGCATTACACCACACAGCCCGGAAGTATATTGAACTACAAATGGATACAGTTATAAAGTAAAAAACAATAATGATGGAACTTGGAACAATAATAATAAACAGAAGTAAGTAACAATTAAGAATATAAATAATAACCCAATAATAATAACCAGCGGGCCCGAAGGACACCCGCATAAGTGGCGCCTAAAAATCTACTGGTGGCGAAACTAAGAATAAACAAATTGCAGAATACTAATCCATGGAGAAAACTTCTTAACTAGATTAAATTAAAAATAAAAGGTTTAATTAAGATTAAAAGTTTTAAGAGTATTTATGATTGTTTTTATTAATTTTAAGAAAGAAATGTTTAAAGTAGAAGGTTTAGTAATTTGAGTAATATCGAAAGGTGAAACATTGTGAAAATTAGAAAGAGAAAGATGGGAATAACGTTGACGATCATATCTTGGACAATAATTCAATAAATGTTGCATGGTCTGCCTACTTTTGGAATCGCAAGGGCTCACGTCGCTAGGGCTGATTTTAAACCTATAAAGGTATTCCCGCGCGTAAGAATGTCCCGTCAAGACCTGCGTCAATTCGAAGGAGGTTTCAAAGGCGTCCCGATATAAGCCAACATCCCGCAGTGTAGGCAAAAAATGGCGAGTGGCCGAACCTTGAGTGGAGGTTAGGTACTTCGGTTCCCAAGTTCCTCTCACTTCAACGCATCTTTGATACATAATCTTTGGTACTTCCTCCGGCTTGCTTACTTTCCGAAAATCGATGGTTTGCCTTTCTCGGGGACATATTTGTACTTTAGCACTCCACACCAAATACTTGCCCCATAAGTCATTATGGGTTCTATAACAGAGTGATATATTGTCTCAACGTTTTTGGGGTGAACATCCCACGTTGGACGTATAAATTTTGAAATATTTTAGTCGATTTCGAAATTACATATTTTATATGTTCATTAAATTTTAAATTTTGATTCACGATTATGCCTAAAAGTTTTATGTATGGTTTAAATTTAATTAAGTCTATGCCAAAACGAATACTTGCTAATTTTGATTTTGGTGTAACCAACCGTTACCTCAGTAACCTCCTCCGTTGCCTCAGTAACGGTTGATGGGTGCGAAGTGACATCGATATCTATCCGATGGTGGGTGGTGCTGGTAAAGTGTTCTATTAGATCTACTTAGGTTTGGTCAGTAAAGTAAAGTAAATCTTTCTCTTTCGACGTTTTTTGAACTACCGCGTGCCACGGATGTATTTTGCATATGTTCGATAGGACGGTGATGACTAAATTGATGCCTATCGAAAAGTGGGCTCTATCCTCCAAGTTTAGAACTCCAATCCCTATTTCAAATTACATTAATTTATAAGCAGATATTTTAATATCGATCTGCGATTCTTCAGTCATGTTGTTTATATCGTATTTCTCATGTCTCGGCGACATAATAAAAATAATGAAATCGA
The DNA here is from genome assembly GCA_036346125.1 of Lycocerus yunnanus. Classification (NCBI taxonomy): domain Eukaryota; kingdom Metazoa; phylum Arthropoda; class Insecta; order Coleoptera; family Cantharidae; genus Lycocerus; species Lycocerus yunnanus. Next base: position 81,602 of record JARFIX010000137.1, read on the forward strand.
AATTGCTTTGAATTTAAAATTGATATTTGAATAGTGTGGGAATTTATAATATGGAAAAAATTGTAAAAATTTTAGGATAAGGAAAACAATTGTTACAAGAATATGTTTTGAATACAAAAGTTATCGAAGACGTTTCGTCGATAAACAACCTTTATCAATTAGTAAAATGTTAGTTCCTGGTTGACATATAACGGTGTCTATTATAAAAATTGACCAAGTCGCAACTAATTACACTATAATTCTTGCATTTCTTGAAAATTATGTGTTTTAACATTACAATATTGAAGAAATAATAAAAAATTAATTAAGAAAAAAATCAGTAACTTAACAAAAACTACGATTTCCTAACAAGTTGATAACAACTTTTGGTAGTACTTGGTTAATTTTTTATTGTTTTGTTTTATGATACTGATTAGAATAGAGAAATACGAACGTGAAAAGAAGTAATAAGTGTAGGGAGAGAGGTATAGTGAGATTTTCTGAGATGCCAAGATGTTCATATGACATTACCTCCATTATTTCTTGATTTAATAAAAAATTGCTAAGAAAAAGGTGTTTCCGCTGTTTGAATGAAGTGCTAATTTAAAATATTATTTATTTATCTAACCACCTTTATGGGTAATAGCCTCAAAAATGTTGGTAACCGCTGGTCTAATTAAATGGCGCGGCTATCTCAAATGTGGAAGTATACTTACAGCCAGAGGTTTCTTTCTCAACTGTAGCGGAACATTCAATAACAACACCTTTGCGGGTCTGAGTGCTCTCCACCAGCGCCAGTTTGTTCCAAGCCCCTCTAGAGGTTATTCTTAAAAACCCCACTGGTTAAAAGAGGCTTTTTCCCAGAGAGTACTTGAAATTGATACCAATTTACAGTTGTTAACCACGCTTCAAAATTTTGAAGTTTTTTCTATCCTATTAAAAGAAACAGTACAAAAATATTTTTTGTATTTATACAAAAAGGTTGACCGATGAAGAAATGTGTACAAAGATTTCCCCATTAGGGGAAAATAATTTAATGAAAGCGGTGGGAGAAGGTACTTTGATTTTGCGAAGCATCATTCGACGCTTCGTGCTCAATCGCCCGTGTTGGACAATGGGCAAGACAAATGGGCTCGGTGGTATTGCGATCATGATCTGATCCGGCCCAGCGAGCAGTAATGTTCATTACTTTTAGATTTTCATCATAAATGACTTGTATATTAATAGAGAAGTAACCTTTTTGAGAAGTGAAAACTTCAACAAAGCGAGATTAATAATATGAATTACAATTAATTTTTTGTGTTCTATATTCACAATGTATACAATTATAATTGTGCATCAATTACTCAAGTAGACTTTACCCTGATTGATTTTCGTTTGTAACATATTCTAAAAAAGAAATAATAGATGTATGGTAACTAAATTATGAGACGAATACTTTTATTGAAATACATTTGCTAAATATCTAAACAAAACTATCTAAATCATTCGACATATTAAAATCAAATGTTGATTTTAAAAATCTGCCAAAGATACTCTACGTCTATCTCACCGTCTTAATTCACTAGTTGCCAACATGAATAACAGTAACTCCTCTAAACTGACGGATTTGACTTGTAAATTGAGTTAAACGTGTTCGTCAAATAATAAACTTACAGGTGAGTTATTTTTCCTGAAGGTATTTTAAATACAGGTCGTAATTTCACATCACTGCTTGTTTCTGAGCTAATAAACTCTTCAAGGTCATTACCATCATTTTCATCAAGTCCATCGTTACACTTTCGACAACATTTCCACTAGAACCATTGAGTGGAAGTTTCTCGTCATGCTTATTATTAAAGAATTGTTCATCTATGGTAATATCATAATGTTCTATAAAGTGCAGAATTCACCAATATTATAACCACTTGTGGAGGATGCGTATGTATATCCTCACACGTTATAATTTTAAGGTAGCGTTGGTGTTGGAAATAACTAAATAATAACTAAATAAATAACTATTTTTATTTTAACGATTTTATTTACAAATTAAATTATTGGTTTTTATTATGAACAAATTTGAAACATTACTCTCGATATCGTATGTAGTTGTTTTTCGTACCGTCTGATATAATAAACAATAACCTCATGGTTACTGGTTACCATATCAATTTGTGTACCTTCTTTAGAACTCCCTGATCTCTACATTTATTCCCAAACAGGCTGTGGCGTTGGCCGCCACACTACTCCCCCTTTCGGTAAAAGCGATGTAAGGAAAGCAGAAAATGAAGAGAATAAATTTGAAATTGAAAGAAAGCTAAAGAGTGGTGAGTAAGGTGTTAAGTGAAATTTAAAATTTGAACTTTTAGATTGTTAAAAATTTTGATAAGAAAAATAAAAATCTAGGAGTTCAGGTTTGAAATTTGTGCCGTGTGGTTGTCTCAACAAATATTAAAGGTTGTGTCAGTTTATTCAATTTATATTTCAGTGTCAATGGGCAGAATGGAGTGATGTGAAATTTTGAAAAATATGTTGGGAGGTTTTGGTGTAGCGTAAATTTATGTTAGAAATATCTGCATTAAGATTTGTAGATGTAAATTTGCTACTGTGTCAGTAAGCCAAATTGTAGTTGAATTTGCGTAATACTGAGTGTTTGTGCCTCGGTGTATTTTTGTAAAATTTGATCACTGGAAAAATGTGATTGACTGAAATGAAATTGTGAATAAAATGAGTTGTAATATTTGTTTGTCTTTGCTTGTGTTAGTACTTTTTGGTTTGGTTTTGGGCTTGAAATAAAATTTTGTGTAAAAGTAAAATTTTATGTAAAAGTCAATTTTTAAAATTTTAATTAAAAAAGGTGATTCGACTACTTTTACGATAGAAGCAGTGATGGTGGTTGTGTTTGTAATGTTCTAGGGTGGGCCTAAAGGTAAATAGCCTAACATATTTGCTGATGGTAATCCGGCTGTACCCTGAACTGGTCTAATCTGTGGTGGTAATTTCCAATCCACCGGACCATTGCGATAGGTGTGATCCAAACTCGTCTGATCTTCGCTGCGTACACAGCTAAACAGGGATACATACGATACAGATAATGTGTGTCCTGTGCAACTCTTCCAAACCAACCAAATATATGATCGTTCTGCACGTATCTGTGTCGTAACAACTTCAACTTGATCTTCCTTCCACTCGACTCTTCTGTGTTGCCAAATCCTTGTAAATACATTTTGATCGGCTCCGGCACGCAATATCCTGCAATGCGCACCTGCTCACTAAACTCCATCTCCGCTGTACACGCGTCTAAAACGCGTGTGAAAACGCGTCTAGCGGCACTCTCTTTGCATAACCCGGATTCTTAGCTTTTATCTGGGTATGACTTTGAACGATTAATTTGCTGAGCCCTTCCATTCCACAAAAGTGGTGAGGTTTACGTGGTGTAGGCTTGAAATCCACAGTGCCCTCGGCATCACACTCTCACTAAAGCGGTCTATAGACGTTAAACTTGGTTGTCAACCAAGTCATCAACCAGTTCACCACACACTTTTCAACTTCGTTGACAACTTCGTCGTCAACATCACTTTGTGTTATCTCAACTTTGTGTTTATATGTAGTTTGGCGTTAACTTTAATTTGTGAAATTTAAAACATTATTTACCATACTAAAATTTAACATGAATGAAGTATTATCTGTATTACATTACATTATAATTAATGAGTTAATGTGACGAAGATGTGAAAAACCCGAGAAAAAAAAAAGAATTTGGTTACAAGATTGGTATAAAAAACGGGAGCAATATTCACATTCACATTTAATGAATGAGCTACGCATTAGTGCACCTATAGATTTTAAAAACTTTTTATGAATGAATAGTGAAACGCCAGACATGTCCATGTAGATAACCCTGAATCTGCGTTTCGTGGTCTTTTAAAAATTCTAATTTATCAAAATACCATAAAGTTGGCTCATACTCGTCTTCTAAACCAGTTCCCGACCTCTGACTCTTCTCTATTTTTTTTAATTCTCTTCTAAAGCATGTTTTTATATTTGTAAGCCTTTTTTTTAAACTGTCAATGTTTGCATCATTGTCGATTTTTTTATAAACATTTAACAGCGTGGCCCAAGCAACCCTCTTCTTGTTTCTGTTTTTAAAAATATCCGATTTAATCTTCCACAGTTCGGGCAAATCCTTGTAAGTATCAAAAAATTCAACCCAAGAATCACACTGTGGGACGGTAGCCATAATGAAAACTGCAAACAGAGACTAATGTTGACGATTGCATTGATAACATACCCACACACGTTTCAACTCGGTCACCAACATCGGGCTCCGCCCATAAAATATCCAAAGCATTTGATTTTATTCAACCTGATCGTCAACTTGTTTACAACCTTCAACTAGCCTACACACGGTCAACTTTGTCGTCAACATGGCAAGTTGATGATTAGGTTGACGACTAAGTTTAACGTCTATAGACCGCTTAAAGAGAGGATCGTTCTTCTCCTCACTCGCGGTCTTTGATAAGAACGCTCCTGGACCTGCTGGCAGATTCCCTTGCCGCGGGGTTTGCGGTGGGTTTACTGGCTGCCTCACTTGACGAGCTGGGCCGGAAACTGGTTCATCACGCCAATTATCCTGTCTCCGCACCTCTCCCGCGCCTCTGGTATCGGAATGACTTCCATACATCTTGTATGTATATCGGTCGATGCAAGTTAAGGCATAATTAAAACCTTGACAAGATGGAAGTGGACCAACTAAATCTAAGTGTACATGTGTGAAGCGTTCGGATGGGGCAAAATTATTTTATTTTAACGATTTTAATTACAAATTTAATTATTGGTTTTATTATGAACAAATTTGAAACATTACTCTCGATATCGTATGTAGTTGTTTTTCGTACCGTCTGATATAATGAACAATAACCTCATGGTTACTGGTTACCATATCAATTTGTGTACCTTCTTTAGAGCTCCCTGATCTCTACATTTATTCCCAAACAGGCTGTGGCGTTGGCCGCCACACACTCTTTAATAGTTTGTGTATCTTTTTCGTTTGATGTATACGTAATTGCAATGATCATCATTGATACGTCTCGGTGACTTACCGACCATCTTGTTGATTTCCACAGGAACATTAATAAGTTGTCCATACATTCCATATTGGCCACAAGCATGACGGGGTCGTAACTGGAATAGAGTTGAAATTTAAAAATTTTATTTCCGAAAAGCATAGTATTTGTCGCATTTTTAGGAGTAAAGCGCCTGTTTTATCGTCATCAAGGTATTTCTTCCCGTGCTGCATTATTGATGTGACATCATTTTATATATTATGACCTCTCCTTATATTGGCATCTGCTGGCGCAAAACAGTATCTTAAAATAATCTAGATCTAAATTTTACTGACTTTTTCATTTTCGGCACAATATACCCATTTGGGAAATATCCATAATAAATGGGCAAACACTGCCACTGCACTTCAAGGTAAACCGAAAGGCTTCCATTTAATAGCAATACCTAATAAGTTGTTATGGTTTTAATCGGGCATTGGGTGGCAGGATGTTATAATAGATTACAACTTTGCAGCCGCTAATCTTAGGGGTGGGTAGCGAAAAAAATTTGCTAGCTCGTAGAGGCAGGAGATGCTAACCATAGAGCCGCCTCTTCCTTTCGATGGTGTAGAATTGCACAAGGGGTGCTAAGTGATACGCTCCAAAGAGCTAGCTGCAATGATGTGGTTTGGGCGCCACGCAGTTTAAAACCACTCTGTATAAAAATAAACACAGCAGGCACTAAAGAAACTGCGAAATTAGTCTCCTAGGAAAGGAAAGGACCTAGTCTGGTGCCACAAGTAACAGAGTGTTAATCCGTTTCAGTCATAGATTTAATTATCATAAAAAAATTACAACTAAGCGCAATATTGGGTTACCTTTTAGCTTTAAAATTGGTACTAGCAAGTCAAATTGGGCCGATCTTTGCGAGGTGCGGGTTTTCTTTTGATGTATTAATTTTTGGCACTGAATTTTTGGTTTGTGTTTGGTGGTTTCATTTTAAAAAATAATTTCTTCATAGTAACCAGAACGTGATGTAGTAGTGGACAACATTTGTGCGATGTTCCTGTGACGCGTGTTTAACTTTTTCCTTTAAATTGTAACCTTGGTGATATTCTCAAGTTTCTTAGAATTTTTTTGTTTTAGAGTAGACTGAAGAGTTCTTATTTGCAATCATATTTTTTTTATTTAGGTACAATTTAGAACATTATATACAAAATGTGTGCTTCAACATAACAATCATATTTGTTATGATTGTTTTTGAAAATATTTAGCGATGATATAATTTTTATTGGCTAATTATTTCTTACAATCTGTTTTAATAAACATTCAGTAAGTATTTTGACTGTCATAAGTTAACCTGTGGGAGTACGTCCAGTGACACACCCCTTATAATCTTAATGTTACATTATTAGTGTTCATAATTACATTTTAAAATTGTGTTTATAACAGAGTATGAGTGGTATTGAATGTATTTATTCACTAAAATCTTGTTTTAAGGTCAGAGGGTTTAAATCTCTTTAATCTGCTCGCTTCACTGCCGCTGTTATAGTTGAGTTTTTCCGCAAGTGGGTTTGGATGATTGACTAGTCTATTGTGATATGCTTCACTATATTTTGTAATTTCTTCTCTTACTGTGAGAATTCCTAGGTCGCGGTAGATTATTTGGTTTGAAACGTACCAAAGGGCGTCTACAATAATTCTTAAAACTTTCGATTGAAAGCGCTGTAGGATTTCTATGTTTGAAGTTGAGGCAGATCCCCAGAGCATAATCCCATAAGTCCAGATTGGTTTTAAGATTATTTTGTAAATTAGTAGTTTGTTGTCCATTGTGAGTTTTGATGTTCTACCCATCAACCAATACATACTTCGAAGTTTATGACCCATCTGTTTCCTTTTGCTAAATATATGTTTCTGCCACGTCAATCGTCTATCTAGATGAATTCCCAAGTATTTGACGTCATCCACCTGGGGGAGTTGGCGCTTGTTTAAAAATACCGGTGGACATGTTTCTCTCTTGAGTGTGAAAGTTATCTGCAATGATTTTGTCTCATTCACTTTGATCCTCCATTTTTCCAACCACTTTTCTATTGCGTCGAGGCTTCTTTGCAACATTTCAGATGCTATATTCGGGTGTTTATGAGCGGCTATTACAGCTGTATCGTCCGCAAAGGTTGCAGACCCCAATGTAGGCAGATCCGCCGTGAACAAGACATACAGCACAGGTCCAATTACACTACCTTGAGGCACTCCAGAGTTTATGGCCACTAATGGCGTGTGTTCATCTTGATATTTTACCAAAAATGTCTGTCAGTTATATACGATTTTAGGATTCTGTAGTAGTTATGTGATAGTTTTTTTTTATTTTGTACAGCAAACCTTCGTGCCAGACTTTATCGAAGACCTGGGCAAAATCGAGAAACGCTGCGGTACAATAACTGTTGTTTTCGAATGCCTGGTGGATTTTGAACAGGTTCATAGAATTGTAACAAAATCCACTATACTACATATAAAAAATATACAAAAGATTCAATTTAAGATCGGTTTTAAATAAAAAAGAAGAAACAATTAGAAGATTGTGGTAAACAGGCTGCCATTATTACCAACTTACTAATAACAATTACTTGTGATATGTATTTAATTTAAAAAACTCGTATTTGAAATGAATTTGATAATAATTTAAATAAAAAATTGAATTGATAACTGCAACACAAAAAATTTAAAAATTAAAAAAAAAATTATTGAAAAGATTGAAATGTTGAAAATATTCAAACAAATTTTGAATAAATTCACCACCACCACCACCATTTTTGTAATAAATTGCGGCTCTTTTGGCCTTTAGTTTTTCCCTTTAATTTTTTTGTTGTTGTAGTGGTCGTCGTTTGGTTTGTTTGTTACCTCTCGTAAGTTGCTCCAGTTCTGGTTGTTGAACTATAACTGCAAACGAAACAAATAAAATGTTTTCTTGTGTATTATGTTATGTATCTCTATAAATAGCGAATTTGCAAAATAAACTAGATTTAAACTGAAACGTTTGAGTAAATGAATTAAAATTTTTTAATAAATAAAATTTATCAAAAAATAATTTGACGAAAAGTATAGTATTTGTAAAAGAAGTAAAACATAATAATTTCAATTCGATATTATTATTTGTCACAGTTATTAATGTTATTGTTACCTTTATAGAAATGTTTATAATATATTCAATATAAAATGAATATTATTAAACACTGGATTTTCTAGCATAATAGATTAATACTTTGATTTTCGAATAATAATAAATACTAACAATTTGGTGTAATTTTTAAACGAGAAACAAAGTATCTAATATCATAAAATTGATTCCAAGTTCATTTTTATGAAAAATAGTTTTTTAACAATAAATATAAAAAATTAGTTACGATTTTCTGGAGGATTCTCCATAATTACATTTAACCTTTAAGTATGTAGGTTAAGTTCATACTTACAGGTTAGTAACATAGCTAATTATTTTTTTACTTTCCTGTTATATATTCCTTCTAAGATTATGATGACAATCGCATTTCTAAATTGAACTAGTGAACAATGACAGAGTGTTAATTGTGCTGGGATGCTGTCACCACCCCACCTACCTACTTACGTTTTGTTTTCAGAATTTTTTTTTATGAAATATAGTTATAGGGCACTAAATAAAATCTTAAACTTAAAATGGAACAAATACAGATAGAAAGATAAAGAAAAAAAAATAAAATTGTTTAATTGTAACAAAAATTTTATAATTTTTTAGTAAAATTAAGCAATTAGTAATTAAGGTAGTTCTTGATTATTGAGACCAGAGCTGGGCTTACTCCTTTTCTCTCTATTTCCCGCACTATAAGCTGCCAACTTGCCGAGTTAAACGCATTTTGGACGTCGAAGGTGATAATTGTTAATATCTTTCTGGTTCTCCATGTACCGTCTCTGGCCTTAGCCGCGCTCTGGACGATTCTTTTAACTGCGTCGATAATGGATTTTTGTTTCCGGAAGCCGTACTGTCTATCGCTTAGGTCTCCGAGTTCCCGTATTTCGTCCCCCAGTCTCTGGTGTACGAGACGCTCGTACAGCTTGTCCATTGTATCTAGGAAGCATATCGGTCTGTGCGAACTTTGGCAGCTTGAGAGGTTTGTCGGCTTTTCTGATCAGGACAAGAAGTATTGCTTTCTTCCAGATCTTTGAGAATTTTCCGCGTTCCGCGCATCTATTAATGCCTTTCAGCAGTACTTCGGGCTGTTCTGCCATCATTTTGACGATTTCACTGGGGATGCAGTCCGGTCTTGGAGCCTTATCGATAGGTGTCTTTTTTATCGCTGATTTTAGCCCTTAGTGCGTTAACGGCTGGATGGGGGTAGGTGTTTCCTCTCTCTCCCACTCGATGTTATCATGGACGGGGAATAGAATCCTGAAGGTTGTTAATTCTTTTTGGGGTTAACCCTGGGATTTGGCCGGTTTGAAGTTTCTTGGCCACTATTCGGTATCCCAGGCCCTAGACATCAGCCTCGACATCCCTGAGAACACTCCTCCAGCTATCTTCTGTACTTTTCAGAATAAGCATCGCCATTTCTCTCTGCAGATCTGTACTCTTCGTAGCCCAGATCTGCCTCATTCAGTTGGTTTCTGCCACGACGTCGCCTATATAATCTAGCCAAGTCCATACAGTTTTTTTCTTGCGGTGGCTATCGTCTCGTTCCACCAATAGACGCCTTTGCGTGTTGAGCGTCTTTTCCTGAGCACGGAGGTGTCGCAAGTTGCTGTAAGTATTGCCGTGAGATCTTCAGAGGTTTGGATTGCGTGCCAAGACGTTTGTAGGATGCACTGCCTTGGGTTCTCCAAATCCATTTTGTTGGTATTCCAATCCCTTGGGTATTTTTGGGGCTGGATTTGGGTCCGGATCGCTAGCGTGACGTATTTGTGGTCGCTGCCGGTCGGAGTTCTTATTTAGGAGGCCGCCGTTACGAAGGTTACGTGCACCACCAACTCCTGGGCTCTTTGAAATGTTGGCTTATTACCCACGTTACATGGCGTCATGTCTAGTGAAATGATAGCTTCAGAATGATTTCGCTTCGGATGTCTTTGGCAGCGGAGCCCCATTTGGGGGACTTAGCATTGAAATCTCCCCCCATGACAATAGGGAGGAATCTACCACGAAAGTCTTCAACAAGTTGATTTATCGCAAATGAAATGCAAATGAAATAAATGTAATAATTTTTGTGTATTAATATTTTTGAAACGAAACCAAAGCTAATTAACATTGTTGATTATAAAATTAATTTGTGTTAATTTAATTAAAAATAATAGTTTTTGAACAATACGAAACTATTTTAAATATTTATAATTAAAAATTACTTACGATTTTCTGGAACTTGTTCCGCTATAACGATGTATATAACTGCAAATAAAATAAATATAATGAAAAAGAAAATAAAATAAGTACTTCTAATATATTTTTTTTCATGCGGTTTTCTGCATCCATTTGATCGGCCATTTTTTAAATACAAAAATATACTACTGCTAATAACGCTAAACGACTTACGCTTATCACAAAAAACAAACGTTATTGCTTTGTTTATCATATGTCAAGCTTAATAATAATGAAAAAAACAATACGACTTGATAAAAATGAAAATTGCCTTACATTAAATTTTGTGTAACAAAACTTAGGAAGTGAAACATGGCTATGAAAATTTTCGAAAATTAAGCATTATTTATTAACCACTTTACCGTATAAGATTCGTATATCCCCTAAAAGTATCTTTTACAATTCTAAAAATAAACTTTGTTCAAAATTTTTGCTTTTCTATTAAGTTTTATCAGCCGCGTGGGTCGACAAAGTCGATTTAAGATAATTTAACGAAAAGTATAGGTTTTGTAAAGTATTAATTCAAATAGGTCCGAACGGGAAAAATTAAAAAAGAAAACTTACGATATTCTGCTATGACTTTCTCGCACATGTTGGAATATAAAGATGTTAGGATTTTTACACATACAACAACAAACAGAAAAAAGCTAACGCTGTTGATTTGTTTATTGTAAAAAATTTGATAATTCTACGACTTTATAAAAACGAAATTTTTTTAAAAGAGCAATATCTATTGGAATCATTTCATTTAAAAAATTGGTACTCGAATAAGTTACTTTGTGATAAACTACGAAATGAAATATCTATGTTATGGAAAAATTTAATATAATTGTAGGTAAACCATACAGTTATTGGACAGTTAAGAAAATTTCATGTTCAAAAATTCACAGAAAATCGATTACGTATTGTTATAAAATTTACTCTTTACAATTACAAAGTTTGAAATGTTGTTTTAAAATCTACTTAGGTCATTTTTACCAGAATCATAGATCGACCTTGGTAGAGAGCTCAGAAGAGAATTATGTAAAAAAGTACGGTTATTGGACAGTTCTTACAGCTATTGGACAAAAAATTCAGTTATTGGACAATAAATCATTTGACATTTATTAAACAGTTTATTGTACCATCTCGTTATTAATATGTTTAATCGTAAAACTGCAGAAGGAAAATTAAATTATGTTAGAATTGAACGTGTAAATTTAATCATATAGGTACCTAAATATAACATTAATTGTGACTACTATACTCAAAAACTAAAGCTAATACTATTTATAATAATACTCTCTGTGCTTTTGCGCTTGTAGAGCTCATCCTTCAGTCAGACGTCCTCTTCAGACTGTGAAAAATCACCATTCATCTCGTAGCAGTTATGACAAACAAATAAATCGTCTTCAGTAGGTATATGCTGTACGTGGTGTCTTGGGATGCAGCAAACGTGGTAAAACATTTTACACTCATCACACTGGATTTCATCTGATCTTATATCACCCTTGCAAACAATACAATTATTGATCAGTTTAAACTTTTTTCCTTTTTTTGACGATTTTTGAGATGTTTGTTCTTCCCTTTTTCTCTTTCTTTCTTGTTTTTGTTTCTCTTGTTGTTCTTTTAACTCTTGCTTTTCTTGAACATTTCTTGATACCTTTCAGATGTAATTGCAAACGGAAATCTTTCCGTGTTACGTTTTCCTTTCCTTGCTGGTGCGGCAGGGGACGTTAAAAAACTTCCTAAGAATTTATCTTCAACAATTACTTTACTTGTACTTGGTTGAATGTACAGATTATCTTCTGCGTTATTTTGTGCTGTAGTCTCTATATGCAGATCTTTTATAGGAGAGTTGATGACAATATTCTGTATAATATTAATAGTATTCCGTTCAACTTCAGTTGACTTATTTTGACTTATTGGCTTATCCTCGTCATTTTTGTTTTGAAAAAATTCCCAAATTGTACATAATAATTTTAAATATGGTTGTTCATCACTCAATTTGATATCATGATTTGACTTTTTAAATAATTCAATATTTTCTTCACCTACAATTTCAGAGAAAGTTTTAAAGTCTAAGTACTGACGCTGTTTTGGAGTTTCTATATGTTTTACCGATTTTTCACTCAAACATTTTGTATAATCAATTGCATTTTGGTCGAACGGAAATAGTCCAGTTGCTTTGAAACCATTTATAATTGTTTCCTTTTTAATGCTTAAATTCATTGCTTTCTCTAATAAAGGGGCGAATGAAACTTTATTTAGTACTTCTTGGGGATGGTCTTCCTCCCATTCCCTTACCGCGTTACGCCAAGCTTCTTTAAGCGGTCTAAAAATGGAAACGTCACACGGTTGCAAAATTCTTGTAGCATTTGGGTATAATGCAATGATTTCTATCTTCAATTCATTACATAAAAGACTTAATTGATAGTTTAAGAAGCTTCTATGACCATCAAGAAATAGAACAACCGGAAACGTAACATTTAAACTTTTCACAAAAGGATAAAAAACGTTTGCAATATATTGATAAAAGGTTTCTGAAGTCATCCACCCATTATCACTTCTACCAATACCCCACTTTGGATTTATACTGCGTGCAATTTTTTCGGGTATCCTTTGGTACGGGTAAACTATCATAGGAACAGAAATATTCCCGTCTGCTGAGAATGTCGCCATAACTGTAATATTTTCTTTAGAAGAACTTCGTTCTATAGAATAAACATTTTTTGACCCTTTTTCGGCAAATACTTTGCCGGTGGTTGGACATACTTGGAATCCTGATTCGTCACCATTAAAGATTCTGGAAGGATCATTAAAAGCGGCCTCTAAGTTTTTTTTTCGAATATAATCGGAGATAATATTGAACCAATTTCGAATATCCTGTTCAGATACGCAGGCACTAGCTGCTGTAACGCCTTCACTGGTTCTTTTTGAAATTGTTGGGTGTCTCTTCAGAAAACCCTATTTATAATAATAGATATATGTAAAACTAATTTCAAAATAGTCTACGAAAATAATTACTTACTTTTAACCAACCAATTCCGGGTCTGTTGTTCTTAAAATTATGGGGGCGTGGGTTAGCAATTAAAAATTTCTGAACGCTACTTATTAGGTCATTCGCTTTCCGCGGAAACCCTCTAGCAGCAGTATCTTTCATCCATCTAAATATATGAATATTTGATATAAACAATTTAAAATGTTCATTAAATTTAAACAATTTTACCGTTCCAAAATATTCTCTTCTTCAGAGGTTAATATTGGAGAAGGACCAAAAGAATCTTTATGTCCAGGGTGTTTTAATTTAAATTCAAGGGTAGATTTCGGAATTCCGTATTTTTTTTCGGCACTTCTATAAGATTCCAACCCTTGCTGTATATCCTGAATGGCTTGATCAAGCTTGGACTTGTCATATATTTTAATACTTGGCATATTTGTTGCTTCTACAAGAATGTAACTCAGATTAATTGAGTTATTGGACAGACCTATTCATTTAATGGACAGCTGTCCAATAACTGATTAGACTTTAAAGAAATTACAAAAACCTTAATATATTAAGTATTACTATATTTTAAGTCATGAAATAGTATACTTGACCAAATTTATATTTTTGAGTGATTGGACGGGTGTCCAATCACAAAATTGGAGGTTGTTTATATATTGCATTATTGGACATATAATAAAATAGCTCACAACAGACGTATTAATGTTTCACGATGAATGCATTTACAATGTCAAGCTACCTAAATACAACCATAATAAAATTATGTACTTACCTGTAAAAATATGCAAATACTTGTTCTAAATAATTTTTATAACCTCTTAACGACACTTTAAGAAATATATATGCACCCACAACCTATAAACATTTTCCCGCCTAAACATATACAGTCGGTATTGGAATCTGTACTGTGAAGCAGTTTTCCAACAAGTAAAGTACGCTCTTGCCACCTAGCACAATTAATTTGATTTAATTGAAATATACATCTTACAATTTTGAATTAAACTTGTATTGTCCAATAACTGGCAATTTACCCTATTTGCTCTGTATATTAACCTCATTAAATGCCGGTATGTTGTAATTAATCCCTTATGAAAGGATCTTTTTATGAAAGGAAAATCTTGGTTTCCATGTATAAAATTATTTCAAAAATGTGTCAAAATTTTGGGCGTAAGTATCAAAACATTTTTTTTTACAGTGTTGCTAATTTAACTCGGACTTTCTTTTCCTCAATATGTTATTCGTGCTATGGAACCTCGCACAAATCAAAAAATTTGACTCTGTTTTGTAAATTTTGTTATCTTTAAATAATTTTTTGGAAGAAGAAAAGGAATTTCTCCTTTGGCAACGTTGGGATGCCGTAGTAAAAACAGAAAACGCAGAATATTTTTCAACAAAAGTTTTCAAATTTTGAAGAAGAAATCCGAAATCGTGGACCAGATTTCGAAAAAACAAATCGAGCAAGCTTCAAAATCTTCTTGCTTCAATTTCCCCGCACTCTGGTCGATTATCATCAGAAGACGTGTTACTCGATGTAGAGCCGTGTATGGATATGGAAGGTGAATCCGATCTAGGTGAGTCTTCAGAATTGGGCTACGAATCGGAAAAATACGAATATAATCCTAATTGGAAATGTTGGCTTCCCAAATGAGAAAGAAGAGATCGGCTAATTTAGATTATCGTACATCACAAACGAATTTTAAGAGGCGGTAGTGTGGGATAACCATCGATACGACAAACATCGAATGGTGGTTATAATTGGTGCCTAAAAATTAAGTGAAAACAAAACTGATATTGATATTAGAGATAATATAGGTTATCAACGGGAGAATACTACATCCACCGTGGAGTTATATGATGATTTAGTGCCGATTAACGTCAAGGAAGATTATGAAATATCGAGGAGCTGCTGCTGAGCCTGGTGAAAAAAAGTTACTATTTTTTTAGAACAGTGAATAAAGTTACGAAATTGATTCACTTCTTAAATGGCGATTATGTGATAGCACTCGAAACAAAATATAACCAAAACAATACCAAAATTAACTGTCAGAATTTACGTAAACTGGTACCAACAATCTGGCGATGGAAAAACATTTGATCCTGTGAACGTTCGTATCGCGAACGTTATTTAGTTCTTTAGTTTGATTACCTCTCGTCCTAACCTTTAATTCGCTTAGTTCTTTAGCGGTCATGATGCGATTTTGGTTAGTTTTTGCTTTTAAATTTTACTCTGATAATGCTAAATTTATGCGATGATATTTTGTGTATGTCAGATAATTATATAAAATTGGATTATGGATAAAACTATCTAACTTAGAGCAATAACCAATTATCTAGAACAAATCGAAGTATTCTTTTTTTGAAATATAATATATAATGCACTTACCCTAAATTCGGTTGCGGTAGATTTTTGGTGTTGAATCCTGGACTCGTGCACTTGGATTGATGGTTATCAGCAGTTGCAATATACGGTTCGAAGGGCCAATGGTAGGTTTGGTTTTATGGACTGTATGAATTTTGGTCCTGGTTTTCTTTCGGATATTGAATTGCCGTCGAAAATTAAATTACTTATTTTTAAGTCTACTTGTTTATTATTTTCTAAATTGTTATTTTTTCATTTCTATGGTTACAATATCCAGGCTACTACATTTTTAAAGTACTCAACAAGATTTATTCAACCGAGATTTGTGCTTCTTCACTAAGTAATTTTTATAGAAGATTTTTCGTCACACCGAGGTACAGTAAATGCATAGAATCTAAAGCTAAAAATATTTAATGAAAGCCCTTGCAAGCGAATCTGCAATCACAACAAATTTTGAATGTATAATTTATCTCGTTTAAAATTATTCCATTCAAAATGTATTGATAAGCTTCTGCTAGGTCCTTTAAATAATTTTCTGCGGAATAAAGCTTCGAATACCACAGTATAACGCAATGACAGCAGGTTTACTTTCATAATTACGATTATAAACTTTTACAACAATAGTAGGACGTACTTGAATCAATGAGTTGTTATCTATTGAAATTTCATCAATTTGAGGCTGAATTGTTATGGTTTTTTCTGTGTAAATATCTGAGGATATTATTTGTTCTAAAACATTTTTTATTCCAAAATACAGATAAGTAACTGCCAGTTGTTTCTCGCTTGCTTTTTTTTAAACTCCATTTATTATTTACAATCTGTTACATTATAAAATTCAGTAAATGATTTAATATAAACTAACATGATAAGAAAAACTGTGTGTGTCAGCTCCGACGCACGACTGGAGTTTACTCCAGTAAAAATAACCAACTTTAAGAAAATTGATAAAAAAATGTTTTTTATAAACATTTTTTTAAAACTATTATAATTATTTTTTATTTAAAATATAATATTATCTTAATAACTAACAAAATATGGTTATAAAAAGATAATTGTCACTAAATCTTTTACGTACAATAATAAATAGTACATGAAAATTATTTAAGTATGCTAAAAAATAACTTTTCGAAAGAAAATTTTATAAAAACATTATTATATATAATCATCATTATAATAAAGAAATATTGTTGATTTTTCAGATAATATTATCGAATTATTGACTTGAATTATTGATATTTAAAAATTATTCATAAAATAAATCATAATAACCTGGAGGAATTTATAGACATCGAAAATAATTTTTGGTTAGGTTAGAAATTGTCTAAATTGGATTAAATATCGAAATATAATGATAAAATTATAACTTCACAATAACAATATTAATTATTGATATGTATAACAAAAAGCGGGCAGGATTTGGTGCGGTTGCGCTAATGTAAAGATACGCCTCTCATTTTCGTTTTAAGGGAGTATTCTGGTCTAGAAAATTGAAAAGATCAATTTTTTTTGGCATATTTTCAAAGCTTAGACTTTCAAAAATATGCTCTTAAAAGGATTTTTCAAAATT
This sequence comes from Lycocerus yunnanus, assembly GCA_036346125.1. Taxonomy (NCBI): domain Eukaryota; kingdom Metazoa; phylum Arthropoda; class Insecta; order Coleoptera; family Cantharidae; genus Lycocerus; species Lycocerus yunnanus. The sequence continues at coordinate 98,891 of JARFIX010000137.1, forward strand.
CGAATTATTTTGAGAGATACAGTGGATTTTGTGACGCGGCACTTAAACCGGTCGAGCGGAGTGATCACACAATGAATGGCAGATGTTCTCCAGGAATTCTTTTGTATCCGACTTGAGCTCGTTATATACCCTTTTAAGTTTTTATATATACCTGACTACCAGTACGTACCCAATATACCTGGAAGTGTCTATCTCTATAGTATAATTTACAAATTATTACTTATATATTTTTCTGTTCAGTTTAGTCTCGATCTTGGAGCTAAGTAGACACGTGTTCAGTGCATAGTTAATAAATAACAAGTTTTTTAGTTTTTTTTTATAAATATTTATAAAAAATGGATAAGAAAAGTTTACGGGGAAGCTGTAATCGTCCTGATCGGAAAAGGAAGAGACGATTTTCATCGAATCGATACACCGTAGAAAGTGAAACTAGTTTTACAAGTGCTTCTGCAACTTCAAACGCGTTTTTCTCAAAACTCCTTTTGTTGAGGTGGTTGACACGATATCTCAAGTTCTATCTGACCGATTCCTTTGAAATTTTGTGACAATCTTCTTCATACATCTCTTTATCGCTGGAACTAAGGATTTTGAAAAATTTTAATTTGAAGTATTTTTAAAAAATTCGTAAAGGTCGAAAAACAGGGTTAAAAAAAAATTTTTTTTTTCAAGTAGACGCCATTTTGTGAATTTTTTTTTTTTTTCGGCCGAAGTTCAAGATGTAGCGACATCTTTACTAAGTACGAATTTTTTTTGTTTGTTCGATTTAGACCACTACAAGGGTTGGAATCATGTCAACCAGGGAGCACTGTTTGACTAGCAACCCCCACTTCACCGACCTGTCACTGGATGAATTTTTGACTTTTTTTTTTTTAATTTTTTTATATACTTTAAAAATCAATAAATATTATATAAAAAAATTGATAGTAAAAATGTTTTTAATTTTTTTTTTATCCTAGTTTGAAAAATACCCAAAAAGTAGAGCTCTAGACCAGAATACCCCTTAAAACGTACCTTTACCCACGTGGTTGTTAGATGTTCTGGCAATATTATCTTGCGCACCATAGGTGCGCACTAAAAATAACGCGGTCATTTCTTGCGCACCATAGGTGCGCACTAAAAATAACCGGTCATTTCTTGCGCACCATAGGTGCGCACTAAAAAGTAACGAGGTCATTCATCAGTAGATTTTACACCTCATATTTTTATCATACCGGGCGCCTTATATATGAAAATCGATTCTTAAGGAGTAAACTCCAAAAACTCAATAGTATTTCTCCCTTTCCTATATACATTTTGTTAACACTAATCAAACCGTTGGGTTAGGTCCAGTGGCTGGAATCTTTTAATCTTCGGGGTGGTCCCCATCGTCGAGGAGACTCGATGCCAAACTATTAGGGTGTACACTTAGTCTTGATTGGTATTTTCGCTAAATTTCATTATTTGGTTTTTAATAGTGTTGACTTCTAGATCTTTGTGGATCACGTCGTTTGGTATGTACCAAGGGGCATTAGCGATAATCCTTAAGACCTTAGACTGGAATCTCTGCAGTATCTCCAAGTTAGAGTTACTTGCCGTGCCCCACAGCTGGATTCCATACGACCATATGGGCCTCAGTATAGCCTTATATAATAACGTCTTACTTTCCAGGGTTAGCTGTGATTGAGGACCGATCATCCAGTACATATTTCTGAGTGTTAGACCCAATTTTTTTCTCTTTGACCAGATGTGATGTTTCCAAGTGAGTCTTCTGTCCAGGTGCATTCCGAGGTACCTAGCCACATCGGCTTGAGGCAACAGTTGTCCATTTAGAGTCACAGGCGGACAGGTGTCTCTTTTCATGGTATACGTGACCTGTACAGATTTGGTTTCATTCGCTCGAATGCACCATCTCTTTAGCCAGTCTTGGATTTGTAAAAGATGTGCTTGTAAATAATTTGCAGCCACAGCTGGATCAGAATGTGATGCCATAATATCGGTTGTTTCTCGCTTGCTGAGCACTGATTTTGTCGGTCGACAATGCTTTGTTAATAATTTGCTGAAAAGTTTTAAGTAAATCTTCGTGTGCTTTTTCTCTAAGCACTATTAACAATTATGTCTTTATATTTAATGCCATATTTATATTGTCCAAAGTCCAACAACAAAATTTTTTACTCAAAGTCTTTTAGGTAGTATAATCTCTTCATCTTTAGTATTTTCATCATTTTTTTGAAATGATGGATTTTCATGAATAATATTCAGTGCGAGTTCAAGAGATGTTGATTGCGAATCATCATCCATTGATAGTGGATCTTCATCACCGCTTGCAGGTCAATTAGTGAAACAAAAATGGTTCATGGAAATTTTTTTTTTCAATTTTTTGTAAAGGTATGATCAAGTTATATATATGGCGATATCTAATTTGTATTAATTAAAACCCAGGGTTCACCACATGGAGGTGGCAAAGGACTTTTTGGGAAAGTGAGCATCCCCGAAACCAGTTGCTAGCTATTGAACCCCTTTGAATCATACAGTAGATACCTATTTTATTAAAAGAATAAAAACAGCAATTGTAGTTTCTGTTTTCTATTCTAGGGTTCACCAAACTAGCTATCATACAAATATATATTTTTTTTATTTTTTTATTTAACTCCTTATGTTTACAAGCAATCTATATTATACAATATAATAAGCTCTAGATTTAATATGTTGGAATTGGTACTCCTTGCACATTTAACACAACGAAGAGATCTTCTACAGAAGTTTTTCGTGGTGTGTCCATACTCCTGACATTTTGTGCACTGCGGGGATAATCCGTTTGGCATATGGAGGTTCAAACCTTACTACATGATTTCCAATTGTTTTTAATTCATAAATATTGTTATCTCCCGGTTTTATATCGACATAATGCATCGGTAGTGGTACTTTGGTCTCACGATGTTTAATATTCCAAACGTTCGTCACTTCATGTCCGGCTACTAGTAGCGATTTCTTAATTACATCAGTTGAGGAAGAAGGGCGTATTCCTCTAAGGACAACTCGGAAACTTTTCTCATGCTTAAATTGATATGTGTGGTATTCTGTTTTTTGTCTTCAAGGATCTTTATTACCGGTTTATACTGTTCTGACTTGAACAATTGTACCTTTATTTTATTGTCACCCAAAACTTTCACCTGGTATTCACCTTTTGTAACCTCTTGTAGTACATCGTGTAAATGTTTAACTTCCTGTACATTGTATATGGTTATCGGTGGTGGCTTTGGTTCTACTTTTTGCTGTTCCACGTTTGCATCTTTCTGTGATAAGACTTCAAACGATTCTGGGTCGATATTGGTTTACCCAACCAGTAGTCCGTTAGCTTTGGCTGCTTTCTTGTGAATGTAATTTCTGGACTTCTCATTCTTTTGTTGTAAACAGTTTGAAATGCTTCGGGTACTTGTTGAGAGTCTATTATTTCGTCGTTCGATTGAGTTGTATCATTTATTGACGGTTCATTTAAGTTTCTTAGGTGGTCCTGATCTGAAATTGATTCAATATTAATTTGTACTTTCTCATTATTTTGATAAGGTGTATTTATGGAAGGCATATTTTAGGTTATGTTTGCTGTCTCACATTTGCTACAACTTCACTGGTCGATACCACCGCTGTTTACCAATTCATGATATGTACCGATGTTCATTTCTATGCACTTTACATGATAACTAGTGTGACACTTCATTTTACATTGTATGAGATCTTCATATCTTGTTACAATTCGCTCACAAACCCCACACGTCAACATCGTGCAGGGCCGGACTCATTTAAATAATTATGATGATAAAAATATTCAAGTACCAGTTTGCAGTTTGCTTATTAAATAAATTTAGATTAAGATAATTAGGAGTACGGTTGTTTTGCTATGAATTACTTTTATTTATTTATTAATTGCCAGCATCATTTTCGTATTCGTCATGGAACTGATGGGGTGCCCATATTCGCTTTCTACTCACAAAAGCATCATCATTACCCGTATTTAGATTTTTTTCTTTAATTGTCTAGGTATATTTAATTTCTTCGTAACCGTATCAGCCCCACCTTGTGTGGCCATCTCAGTAAGATGGTCAGAGAATGGCCGCAATAAAGAAAATAAATTTAGATCTCAAACCTTTAAGAAGAATTTTATCACGAGAAGTTGATGTTGCCAAAAAATTTGAAACTTCTCTCAATTGGTTAATGTTTTCCAGGAGAATAGCGTGGACTTATGTTTACCCATATTTTTAAGTTTTTGCTTTTATACTTTTACGGAAACCTACGAAGATGAAGTAAAGTACAAATTATTTTATGAAGTAAAGTACAAAAAACACCGTCGTTACCTAAAAGAGGGATCCAAGTTTTGATCGAAGTTTTAGGTCATTATGGACACGATTCACAAGAATGTGTATATAACACAAACGATTCTTGCATTCAATTAAAGAAATCGTTAATTTCTGCACAGAAATTTCTGTGCATTGAGCACAGAATTTATATTAAAAATTTGATTGTGGAATGTGCACTTGTAATGCTGCACTGGGTAAACAAAGAATCGGTTTCCAAGGTGTGTAAATTATAATTTCTGTTATTATGATGTCGTCTTGATCTATTTTTAAGGCTAAAAGCTTATTTTGTGTGAGATCAGGAGAATTCCTTTATAATTTACAGTATTCACCTGACCCAATACCTGGCAAAGAATCTTATTCGACCTTACTATCAACTGCTCGTGTAGAAGAACCCATTTTTACTTCAACAACAAAATTGAGGAGCATGAATTTATTATGTTATTTTAGGAGAATCAAATTACATCTTGATTTCCTAAATTGCAAATTATAAACTGCTAATTTATGCAAATAAAATATTTGGCCAGTCGAACCTTTGGGACAATTTAAAACAGCTTGCAAATTAAAATAAATGACGTTGACATTGTTTTTAACCATTTCTTTATATTTTCTTTCGCTTCAGAGACGAAAAGCAACAGTTTCGGTTTGATTCTACCCAGAGTCGTTCAGAGAATGTGACCGGTGGTTGCGATACTATAGGACTTCTATCCGAATCCGATGTCCGCTGAATCAGATGTTTGCTGTTGGTGTACGATACGTAGTACAAACACAACAAGCGTAAACAAGAATTCGAATCCTGATCAGACATTTTAATTGAATCTTTTATAAAAGCTGCAAACAAAAAATTAGTCTTGCATGTCTTGCAATATGTAAAAGGTAATTATTTCTACATTTTGTATTTCTAATCTCATTTCAATGGCAACATTATGTAACATAAAACAATAACAACTGACAAGTCATTTAATTTGTTCCGTAAACCCACCGATAAACACTGAGCGACAAAAGAAAAAATAAATAAAAGGAAATGCCCATTGTTAAACGTCCTTAAGAGGGCCGTTTATCGCGGCTAAGCTTAGCTTTCCTATTTTTGAACAAATTGATTACCTCATCGAGCCTAAGTCCGAGTTGACGCGCCAGATTCTCCTTCTTTCGTGGCATAGGATAGCGCGTACAAATCGAAAACTTGCTCTCACAGCAAGATTTGTTCGTCGGTGTAAGTTGTTCTTTCGTTTGCATTTTTGCTCCTCTTGAGTTCTTCTCTTCACCGAAATTCGAAGTCTTCGGATAAGGGCTGAAACCGCTCGCAATTGCCGATCTCAATCGTCGAAGCTTTCGGATGGACGATTGGAGGAGTTATAAGTTCCGCCGTGCGTCCACCGCGTAGTAAGTTACGGGTTCGGTCGATTTTGATTTGGGTATGCGCACGAGGTAGTTGCCGACCGGAAGATTATTAAACGCTGATGCAGATACGCGATCATCGACTCCCTTGAAAACGGAAGTGTGTTGTCAAACTAACGCTGAGCCTAACAGGATCGTTTTGCTTCGGCGATGTAACATCAACGGCGCTTTGTTCTTCGGTATCGAAGACCTCCATGTAATCACTATCTTGATCCTTATCGGATATGTCATTACACCCGTCGACGGACCGGTCTAGGACAATTAGGCGCAGCCGAATAGGCGCAGCCAAATAGGCGCAGCTGAATAGGCGCAGGACATATAGGCGCAGAGCCATTTAGGCGCGATGCCATTTAGGCGCAACCCATTTAGGCGCGACCCATTTAGGCGTCGAGACATATAGGCGCCGAGACATATAGGCGCGATCCGTTTAGGCGCAAAGTCATTTAGGCGCAATAAAAAATATTATAAATAAAAAAAAACCTTTTGTGTGAATTCGTTTCTGGTGTGGTTGCGCTGTCAAAACCTACTCTCGCACCCTCCGCGACCCTCCGGGTCGCTCCGAAACTCCGAGCGGTTTTGACACGCGCTTTACTTACTAAAAACATCCCTGAAGTAGCCCCAACTCGAAAAGTTTGGAAGTTGAGGCAACGGATCTCAGAGAGCGACTGGTATCTCCCCACCACTAGTCACTGTCAACCCAGGCAGAGGGTTAGGTTAGGTTTTGACAGCGCAACCACATCAGAAACGAATTCACACAAAAAGTTGTTTTTTTATTTATAATATTTTTTATTGCGCCTAAATGACTTTGCGCCTAAACGGATCGCGCCTATATGTCTCGGCGCCTATATGTCTCGACGCCTAAATGGGTCGCGCCTAAATGGGTTGCGCCTAAATGGCATCGCGCCTAAATGGCTCTGCGCCTATATGTCCCGCGCCTAAACGGCTCCGCGCCTATATGTCCTGCGCCTATTCGGCCGCGCCTATTCGGTCGCGCCTATTCGGCTGCGCCTAATTGTCCGGGTCCGTCGACGGACACCTCAGTAACGGTTTTTTTTCCTGTTTCCGGACTGCATTACACCACGCAGCTCGGAAGTATATTGAACTGCAAATGGATATAGTTATAAAGTAAAAAACAATAATGATGGAACTTGGAACAATAATAATAAACAGAAGTAAGTAGCAATTAAGAATATAAATAATAACCCAATAATAATAACCAGCGGGCCCGAAGGACACCCGCATAAGTGGCGCCTAAAAATTTACCGGTGGCGAAACTAAGAATAAACAAATTGCAGAATACCAATCCATGGAGAAAACTTCTTAACTAGATTAAATGAAAGATAAAAGGTTTAATTAAGATTAAAAGTTTTAAGAGTATTTATGATTGTTTTTATTAATTTTAAGATGGAATATGGTAATAGGGTAATAATATAATATGTAATAATAAAAATATGGTTATGGGTAATAGTATTAAAAAGGTTGGTAACCGCTGGTCTAATTAAATAGAGTTTTAATTAATTAACGGTTTGATCTAATTCCTATAATTTAGGATTTGCAATCAAACATACGTAAAACAAATAAGGGCATAACTGGAGCGCGGCTACCTCAAACGTGTAAGTACTTATAGCCATAGTGGTTTTTTTCTTAACCGTAGCAGGGCCTTTAATAACAAATTTTCGGTTTTTGGTGGTCTCCACCAGCGCCAGTTTGTTTCAAGACCTTCTAAACGTTATTCTTAAATACTTCACTGGCTAAAATATTCTTTTCCCCAGAGTACATGAAATTGATACCAATTTACAGTTGTTAACCACGATTCAAAATTTAGAAGCTTTTTTCTAGCCTATTTAAAGTAACATCACAAAAACATTTTTGTATTTATACAAAAGATTGACCGCTGAAAGAAATTTGTACAAATATTACTCCTTTAGGATATCCTCCAACAGTTATCCACTGTGTTCATATTTTTTGTTTCGAATCACATAACACCTACACTCCACAATCAGCATAAATTAAAGGACAATTTAACAATTGATAAGAAGATCCCAATATTTAAGAAAGACGAGATTAATTACGAAATGAAATAAAACTTTTTAAAAGTATTTGCCAATGATGATATTTTAAAACCTCTTTGCATACGTTCGTCGCATAGGATATCGTTCACTTAATAATCTACTGAAAACGATGGGAGGAGGGTATCCTGATTTTGCGAAGCATCATTCGACACTTTGCGCTCAGTTGCTCGTATTGGACAATTGGCTCGGTTGTATTGCGATTCACTCACAGTTTGGAGGGATCAAATAAGGCGTTAACAAAAATATTTTACACGGTTATCCATTATCCCCTAATATATGTATATGATATTTTTAACTTCGGCATGTACTATATGTATCTGCATCGTTAAAGATTATACTGTCACGATCAGATCCGGCCCAGCGAGAAATAATGTACGTTACTTTTAGATTTTCATCATAAATGACTTGTACATTAATAGAAAAGTAACCTTCTTCGGGGATTGTTGCACCCCCTGGACCTTGTATTTTAATATGACGGCAATCAATCGCTCCGATAACTCCTAGAAATCTTTTAAGAATTCTAAAAAAATTCGTTCACAGTTAACTAGTCTTTGTCGGTGGTTGGAATTTTAATATATCTTTTTTTTTAACATTGTCAATTGTTCCTACACACGTTTTATAATTCGGTACACTGTCGACTTGGTTACATTGATAGTATTGCCGACTATTGTTTGAATTCCTCCGTTGCTGTAGCATAAAATCGCAAAGAAATTGATAGTTAGTCCCGCGCATAAATTGCCTTATTTCGCCGTGTTTAGGGTTTCAATTTTTTTACCCAATTTATATAACGAAAACATTACCTAAAATTAATAGTAAGCTAAAATTTTTGATTTTTTAGCTTGTAGTAGTATTTTTAACACTTAAATTTAATTTAAAATCACCGTTTCTTTATTAAAACCAAATCTAATTTTAAAGTCGATATCATCATATTATTTGAAAGGATTATTTCTATCTTGGGTAATTCCAGGTCGCCGAAGAACGGGAACGAGATCTTCGTTTTCTGGATCCAACGCGGTCTTAACTCCGCAGGTTATAACAAAGACGCCTCTTGAGTGTTATCAAGAGGCAAAATGCTTGAACAGCTTTGATAATAAAAGACATTCAGGATTATGAACACATTCTTTTATTAATCTTTTCGGTGGCTCGTATCTGAAGTGAGTAAAAAAGCAAGTTGGACATGTAAGAAAATTTCAATAAATCGGTTGTATTTTAATTATATCTGTCAAAAATGAATTAATTTCAATTTTAGTTGATAAAATATTTCATATACTTGGCCCGCACATACATTTTTTTCGCTAAAATTCCATATAAAATGAGATTGCTTACCGGAATTGATTTTACATGCTGTTTACTAGCACAAAACAAGTTGGACACTAAGCAATATTTTGAATTTTATGCTTTTAAATGGTATAATCTAGTAATTCTTGGGTAACCTTTTTGTTTTAACACACACTGTAGACGTTTTGGCATATTAAAAATAATTTTGGGCAAATAATCAGCCCTTATAAGTTCCCATTCTTCTTGTAAACGTTGTTTTAAGTGTTACTTGTTGTTTATGGGGGTTTGCCGAATTTTACGGTCCAATTCATCGCACAAATTTTTGATAGGGTTCAAATCTGGGGATTGAGGAAGAGGATGCAACACTTTCGGACACTTATACAACAAATATTCTTGTACAAAACGGGCGCAATGTTTCGGGTCATTGTCTTGATAAAATTCAAAAGTGTCTTTAATGCCCATTTGCACAGCACTGTGTAATAAATTGTTATTTTAAATGTCGATATATTTATACTGGTTCATAATACCCACAATAAAAACCAATTTCCCACCCCCGCAGCCGAAATACACCCCAAACAAGTAAGCTTCCGAATCCATGTTTAACTGTCCCTTGTAAATTGAGGGGATTTAATTCGAAATTAGGTTTTTTTCAAATTATAACTGGACCATCAGAATTATAAATGTTATAATTACTTTCATCGGCAAATATAACATCTTTCCACCACTTTTCATCTTTAGTTTTATAGCAAACTTTTAGCAAATTAAATCTTGAGCAAATTTAATATGTTTGCTTCTATTCTTGAGATTAATAAATGGTTTTTTTTTGGAAATTCTGCCATGATAGCCTTGTTTTTTGAGTATATTCCGAATTGTTTGAGCAGTCACTATCCGTCCAAAATCTTGAAAACCTCGTCTGCCAATCTAGGGCCAATAAGTCGAGGGTTTTTCTTAAGTTCGCACTTCACTCAATTTTCCGCGTCTTACCGAGTCGAATGCCTGCCTAAAATCGACAAACAGCAGGTGCAGCCCTATGTGTGTTCGTGTGCTTTTTCGGTTATTTGCTTCAATACGTGTATTGCGTCTACTGTCGATCGATTCCCTCTGAACCCGTACTGATATTCCCCGACTTTATCTTCAATCTCTATTTTTACTCTATCATATACATATGAGCGTCGACATGATCTTATAGGTCACCTGTAGTAAGGTTATTCCTCTGTAATTTTACAATTTTCCATGTCACCTTTCTTGTGGATCGGCACTATTCTCCTAGTTTTCGATTCGTTTGGCATCTCTTTCCTTCGCCAGATCTCAAATATCAGCTCGTATACTCTTTGGTATATCGCGTCTCTTCCCGGCATCCTTCCATTTCTGAGCTTATTTATTACTGTTTATACTTCGCTATATGTTGGTTCTGTCACTGAAATTTCCGCTGCTCTTTCTGTATCATCTTCATTGTCACTGTCCTCGTCATCCTGGTTCAATAATTTCTGGAAGTGACTTTTCCAGACCTCTTTTATTTTTTCTTCGTTGTCGCGCCGTCGGCCATTCTCGTCTTTTACTGTTCTGTTCCTTATGTCGTATTTTCTTTTTTGTTGTTTGACTTCGAGAAAAAATTTTCTAACGTTATTTCTCTTACTATCCTCCTCGATCTTGCTCATATTATCATTCAACCATTTATCTTTTTTCCTCTTATATTTTTTCCAAGCTTCCTTCATTTTCTCCTTGTATGCGATTCGATCCTCTTCTCTTTTAGTCCTCATCCACGTTAATCTTGCCTTATTCTTGCTTTCCGCTACCTCTTCGCACTCCTCATCGAACCATTTCTTAACTTGGACTCGTTTTACAAACCCTATTGTTTTTTTCAGCACTAGTTTGCATTGCCATTTTAATGTTTTCCCATTCCTTGTTTATGTCATATTTTTTTTCGTTGTTATTGATTACTCTATTTGTTTCTTCTGCATATTCTCTCCTGATCTTTTCGTCTACAAACTTTTCGTATGCTAACCTCTTGTTATCTTCTCTTCTTTTCTTGTACAGATTCATTCGTGTTACCTTTGCAACTACTAGGTAGTGATCAGTTTCCACGTTTGCTCCACGGTAAGTTCTTACGTCCTTGATGGCTGTTTTACCTTTTCTCGACACACATACATTATTATTATTATTTATTAAATCAATGTACATTTACAAAAATTTAAAGGAAAAACGGTTCAGCAAAGCTGGTTTTCAACCGATTCCGTCAATAATCGTTCAGTTAATTTAGACTTGAACGAGGTCTTGGTGTTGGCACTATGGAACAATTTAAGGTGCTTATTAAAAATTAGGTAGGCAATGTATTGATAGGATCCCTTAAATTGCGACGTCCTATGATTTGGAACCGACAGTTCGTCCATATTTCTGAGTTCACGGTTGTGGCAGGACTTTCTTTCTGTCAAAAGCTTGTACAGGTATCCTGGGGTAGCGGTTTTGTAAATGCAAAAAAGTTGGGTGGCGAATTGGATTTCATATCGGGCTTCGATTTTCAGTATGCCCAATGCCTTGTAATAGGGTGTCACGTGTTCTCTAGTCCCGATATTATAAGCAAATCGCAAACATGCGTTTTGAATTAATTGAGTCTAGATTTTAGTAGATTAGAAAGGAACCCATAGTAAACAGTAACACAGTAGTCGATATGACACAATATCAGTGTATTTACTAAATTCCATTTGATGTCTGAAGGAAGCAAGTATTTGTACCTGTACAGTGACTTTAACTTGAAAAAGCATGAACTCGTGACCTTGTTAATGTGATTGACAAATGCGAGGTTGCAATCAAATGTAACACCTAGATTTTTAACTGATGAACAGAAGTTGATCTCACATCCGTTAAGTTTAGCTTCAGTCGTTCTGCAATCCATGGCAACTCCACAACCATGAGGGCTACCGATGCAGATACATTGAGATTTTTTGGGGTTCAGAACTAGGCCATTTTCTTTGGACCATGTTTGTACCATATCCAAATTGCGATTTAATTTTTCAATTGCATCGTTGATTTTTATTGGAGTACTGGGCAAGTACAGTTGCGTATCGTCGGCATACATGTGGTATTTACAGTCTTCAGTAAGAACCTTTGGGAGGTCAGCTGTATAAATTGAAAACAAGAGAGGGCCCAACAAACTACCCTGCGGCACACCTTTGCTGACCATACGTTCATTAGATTGCTGATTGTTCCAAATGATTTTTTTGTGTACGATTGCTCAGATAATTGGTTAGCAAATTTACTGCCGCAGAGCTGCAACCATAGTACGACAATTTGGCAATTAGTAGTTGATGGCTGATAGCATCGAAAGCCTTGCTATAATCGAGTAGCGAAACGACTGTGACTTTCGACTCATCGGAGTAAGTACTAAGGTCGTTAGTAATTTTAGAAAGGGCTGTAGCTGTACTATGCTTTTTCCGGAAACCAGATTGGAAAAGGGGGTAGTACCCTGAGAGCTAAAATGTGTTCAGACAGCTGATTAAATATTATTCTCTCTAAGACCTTGGAAAGAGCAGGTAAGATATTGATAGGTCGAAGTTCCTCAAACTTACTAGCGTTATGAGTTTTAGGAATCGGTAGTATCGAAGCTTTCTTCCACATATCGGGTACAACTGATTCGATTAAGCAGGTGTTAATAAGGTCGGTAATGCTATCAATACAATACGGAAGGACCAGCTTCAGCATTTTTGAATTGATGTTATCTATGCCCATAGCGGTGGATTTCAATCTGCAAATAGCCAAAGCTACTTCTTCCATAGTGACACTGTGAAAAGTAAGTTCACTGATTGAAGAGTGTTTGTTTGTAGCGAAAAAGTTTATAACGTTGTCGTCGACATCAATTCCGGGAACCATATTAATAAAGTAATTATTTAAAGCGTCTAAGTCCATATCTTCAACATTTATTTCTTTCTTGACTTTAGAGTGAATATTTCCTCTTTCGAAGAATTGCCATAGCTTCTTAGGATTGCGTTTGCAGGCCTCAACCTCAAATTTATAATACGCTTCTTTTCATTCTTGATAGCTTGAGTTACCATGTTACGAAGTTCTTTATAGTATTTTAAATCGGACGCCTTGAAGGTTTTGAGAAATTTTCTGTAAGCTTTGTCTCTGAGCTTCATCATTAGCCTTACAACTGGGGTAAGCCAGCCAGGCTTAGTGTTTCGAAGTTGAATTGTGTGTAACGGAGCATGACAGTCAAATAACTGAGTAATGTTAGTAGAAATGTTGAGTAACTTTTCATTGACATTTTCAGATTCAGTACTGCAAAGCCAGTTAATGTTTCTAGCATCCATATAGAAGGAGTCGAAATCGATGTTCTTAAAACTTCTAACAGTGAGAGACTTAGCCGGGAGTTTCTTGGTCGTCAAATCAAAGTCGCAATAAATTAGATTATGGTCAGTGATGCCCGACATGTCCAGAGTGTTAATTTCTTTGTACGGCAGGCTGTTACTAATGCAAATAAGATCAATGAGAGAAGCTGTATGATCAGTAACTCTAGTTGGTTGGTCTACTATTTGCTGCATGTTAAATGAAGTAAGAATTGATTTTAAAGTGTTCGTTAAATTACAACTCTTGAGCCAGTCGATATTAAAATCGCCAAGAACAATTAAGAAGTCGTATTTGACGTATAATTTCGATAGCATAGATTCAAATTCCTGAAGAAAGGTAGCTGTTGTTTTCGGAGGTCTATAGATTGTGCCAATAGCAAAAGATTTGCTGGCGATGTTCGTTGACAGCCACAGTTGTTCGAATGATCCAGTGTCAAATTCGTCTGTGGGGATAACTTTGCATTTCATACCGTTGTGAACGTAAGAACAGATTCCACCACCACGACCAAATCGGTCGTTTCGGAAGAGCGTGAAGCCGGGAACAGAAATTAACGAAGATGGATAATCCTGCGATAACCAGCTTTCCGATACAGTAAGAATCTGAAAGCTACGCTCCAACAGAATTGATTTAAAATCATCAAAGCTATTTACCAGAGATCTGATGTTAATGTGGCCTACGAGACAGGATTGATGTTTTTGATTACCGTTTGATAAACGTGCAGAGTTATTTGCATTAGTATGGTAATTACTTTTATTTTTGTTCCAATTTACTTGTTGAGGTTTGTGAGACAAACTTACACTAGCTGGGTGGAGTTCGTCTTCTGTTGATTTGATTCTAAAAAATTACGGCCTTTAAAGAAATCAAATCTTGAGTACTGAATTCCAGCTGGCCAGAAATCAGAGTCGTATATTTTTTCTTTATTTTTAAAGCTAACACCTACCATAAAAGTTTTCCTAGTGCTTTTTGAGTTAGCTATTATAAGTGGTTTAACCGAAGTTTCGATATCGTTTAATTTTTCTTGGATGTACTTCTTGAGTAGATCAGGAGAAACATGTTGTCTTACTTTGATACAAACAGCCATACCTTTGGATTGTCTTTTCCTACGAATTCAAGGGCGGATGAATCGTAATTATTACCAGTTGCAACAGACCTTGTTTTCTTTAATTTACGCTTATTCACAACTTTTATGAAATCCTTTTCATTATCGTCGCTATTGTTAGGGTTAACTTCATCAATATTGGGCGTGTTATTGTTAATGTTGACCTTTTCCAGTGCGTTTTCTAAAAAGCTGCAACAAACTTGGATGAGATCGGTTTGTTTACTAGTTTTTTGTGGTTAGGTGTGGTAGCGTTCACAGCTGATACATTATCTGAGGCAGCGTGCACACTAGTATGTATTTTTGGGCCTTTATCCACAAATTTTTCTAAAGTTTTCTTATTAGACCTCGAGTCATGCTTTTTCTTTCAAAAGATTGATTATAGTGTCTTTATCACTTACTTGCGTTTCGAGGATTGATATTTGTTTTCTTAAAGTTGATATTAATTCTGTGTAGATTGCGGTAGTCCCTGTAGTATCAATTGTATTAACTGAAGATTTGACTATTTCGAGTTGGTTTAATGTTTGATTATTTAGATGCTTCTCCGGTAATTTACCAGTCAATAATATTTCTATTAGTTCTTCTTTGATTAGTTTCTTCAATTCTATCGCAATTTTAGGGTTAGGTTTTAAAACCTCACTTTTCTTAGATGTTGCCATCTTGACGAATAATCACCAACTGACGAATAATCACCAACTGACGAATAATCACCAACTGACGACGAATAATCACCAACTGACGACGAATAATCACCAACTGACGACGAATAATCACCAACTGACGTCGAATAATCACCAACTGACATGATCAATCTGACTTCCTTCTTCATCTTTGACTGCTCCCGGTCTCATCCATGTTATTTTCTGTGCTGGTTTGTGGTTGAACTTTGTATTACTTATGACCATATTCATTGCAGTTACCATGTTACACAATCGTTGTCCGTTGTCATTAGTCTTGTCATGGATCGTAAATCTGCCAGAAATTTCGCGAAGGTAGTCTTCCTTTCCTATCTGAGGAAATATCTGAGGCGTCTCTCTTATACCTCTCATAAGTGTTTATACATCAGTAACGCTTATGAAATTGGCAGCTTTTCTATATTTATTTTTAAATATTTTAAGATTTCCTGCCTTGATTTTAATTTTCTTTTAATTTGTGCCCAATATTATTCAATTCAAGAGACGATCATTGGCATGCTTATTAGCGTGATGAACTGCTACTGTAGGACTCCCCGGTTTGCATCCGGGTAGACTTCACTTTGTAATTCTGTCTCCGTGCTTCGGAAGGCACCTAAAGACAGTGGTCCTCTCACAAGGTGCTTGCAACATCTTTGAGGTATTAATTGCTAGAGTGCCCTTTTGAGGAGACGGGTAAACGATTTCGGTTGTATCCTTACATAAAGAAACCTGTTTCTTTAGAGGGTATTGGACAACGTTGAAAGATGTTGAACACCGATTGTATGTATGTATTATTCAATTCGGCGAAGTTTTGGGCAATTTAGAAGATTTACAATCGTAGGTACAAATTTTATGAAATTCTCATTGTTAAATTCAATATTCCTATTACTGTAGTGGTAGGCAGCTAGGCCGGAACAAAACACTGGTGGAGTTTCATGAGCTGCCTAAAAGGGCAGTAAGTGACTTTGAATGCACTGTTTTAAATATATTTCGTTTTTTATACTGCCCATTGTAATGAAAAGTGCGGATTTATGACCACATGAACAGATGGTAACTTTTTTGGTTTTAAATTTTTTGTCAACTTGTTCTCAACGTATTGAAAGATAATATTCTTGTTTTGGGATCAGTTTGAAGTCAGCTTTGCGGTACGTTTTTCATCCAGTACCACAGATGAACATTTGGATAAAAAAATTTTCATATAATTTACGAGCTTTGGTTTCAGCCGTCAATTCTTGCTTGGCTGAATGATTTTCGACAGCTTGTACTTTAAAACTTCGTAGTCAAGCACGAATTTTCATACGTTGCACGCAGTACTGTGTGATATGCCCCGTTCAAGTACAGGATTTGTAAGCTAATCTTTCATTAACCAATTGGGGTCTGCGAACATACACCGTTTGACCGAACATACGTTGTTTTTGTTTACTATACCTAACTATTTTAATAAATTCAGTTGTAATTGTAACCTTCTGAACTAAATGTAAAGAAAATTTCCTATAATTATTTCATTTATTTAAAAAAACTAATAATTAATAACAATTTCAATAATTGTTTTAATAATTTATTAATATTAAATTTCAGTACGACAAAAATAAAAGAAATCATTGTGCCCTTTAAAATTTTTTAAAGCTGACCATCATTTAGGACAATCTCTTCTAGGTAAAATTAAAGATTTTAGATTTATTACGCAGATACCTTTAGATGGTATGCATCTTGTATTCCTAAGAGTGACACGAAAAGAGTTTTCTATTTTTTTATTGTACAGTGGGCCATTATAATAATTTCTTATATTTGCATATTGTATTTAGAATATTAAGCAAAGGAAATTATGAAATGCACAAAAATTGAAAAAACGATACTCAATTGATTAAAAAGTTTTGTGTGAATTTTGAAGAAATATATGGAATTTCTGAAATTGTATACAATATTCACTTCATAAAGCATTTAGTTGCTGATACCGTCAAAGAAGATTTGAAGCTAGCAACAATAAGTTCGCAATATTGTTTTACTACAGCTCCTCAATATTGCAAAATGTTCACATCACTATATTGGCGCGATATTGGAAATCAATATTGCACCAATATTTAAACGATATTTAAAAAATATACGTCCGAGTACGGTTCTGTATGGTGTGTACAAATTTAGAGCTGGTACTTTCATGAAATTTGGAGAAAATAGAGAGGAAAGAATTGAATACGATACGAAGTGTAGGTAGTAAGGAAGGCATAGAACCGCATAAGTGGTGTAGAAACGGCATTCTCAGGCGTGAAATAGGGTGCTGTTAGGAGGACGAGTGCTTTCGAAGGGTTGACCTGAGCTCTCGTACTGACGGTAATTACGCAATACTTTATTATCAATTGAAGCATTTCTGGAAATAATTTTGGTTGCCTAAGTACAGTTTAACATACGAAAATGAGTAATATAAACCGCAATAGAAAAAGAGCAAACAGTATAACATCGATAGCGGAATACTTCAAAAGGGAAAGGGAAAAAATAGACACAAATAAAGTTGAAGAAGAGGCATTCCGTAGAAGTAAGAAAACTCCTAAAACACCACCAAAAGTAACGGGGGAAGTAAACAAGGGTGCAGACATGGAAGAGCTGAAGAAGATGATGGCGGGATTGACGAGAATGGTAATAGATGGTAATAAGGTAAATATGGAGATTAAAGAAAAAACTGAGCGCGATGGAGACTACTTGAAATGCTAAAATACTGGAAATGGAACAGGTGATGGAGAATCTGGCAACAAAGTCACTTAAACAAGATGAAAGAATAGCTCTATTAGAAAAACAACTAGAAAAACAAGAGAAAGAGAGGAGAAAGGATAATATAATAATAAAAAATTTAATAATGGATGGAAATGTGACTCCAAATAAGGTTCAAGAATTCTTGAACAACAAAATGCAGGTACATATTGAGGTAGTGGATGCCTTCAAGGTAGGAAGAATAGCCGAAAAACAGGTAATTGTGGCAAAATTAAAAAATAATTCACATAAGAAACTAGTTATGGAAAACAAAAATAAAATTAGGGGTTCTACCATATATGTTGAAAATGATTTGACTAGTAAGGAGAAGGAGATACAGAACCACATATGGTCCTGGGCTAAAATTGAAATGGGAAAAGGAGAAAGAGTGAGAGTCGGGTACCAAAAAACTAATCAAACAGAACAAAGTATTTAAATGGGATAAGAACGACAATGCTCTGAAAATTGAACAGAGGCAACCCGCAAAAAAACTGATGCAGTCCGAGGGTGGAGTATCTGGACCTTCCTAGACAGCTGCTCCAGAAATGAAAGCTGGCGAAAATATATAGGGTTTCACAGTCATGAAGAGGTATATGAGAGAAATATTGCGGTTTGAGCCAATGGGTGGAAGGTTATCCTATATAAGTATTCGAATGAAACCAAATAACCTGTCAATAATAAATGCGAAGACGGTCGCGGCCTAGCGCTTAAGTGCGTCAAATGCTAAACCGAGATCGCGGGTTCAAATCCGGACGGAGTGAGAATTTTCTGACCGTCTTCCCTCGGCAGGCAATGGCAAACCACCGAGGTAGAATGCCAAGAGAACTCTAAAAAATAAAGTCACCAAACCCTCTTAAGGGTAAACGGACTGAGAAGGAAGGAATAAATGCCTATGCACCGACCGAGGAAAGTATAGAGGATGAGAAGGAATGGTTTTATTACAAATTGGAACTGTAGTATGACTTAATTCCGAGACATGACACAGTGATAGGTGACTTTAAAGCTCAGATTGGAAGAAGAGCCACCTCAATAAGAGTTGCGAGAACGTACAGAGGCGCTAATGTCGACACGGGTCATTTTATGGTAGTCGTAGAAATGAAGCAAAAAACAATGGTAGTAGACATAAAACACCAGGTAAAGAAACTATTAGCGACAGAAAACTTAACAATAAAGAGTATAAAAAGAATTTATGGATAGAGGAACAAAGGAAATCGAAAATATAAAAGAAAACAATAGCATAACTCAAAATAACATTGTACGGTTGTCACAAGCGGGTAACAAGCTTGTCAAGCATATGACAATCTTGTCAAAACCTTACGTGCTATCTGGGAAGCATAATTTGGGACAACATTGCAGACAGTCTCAAGACAAGCGCAACACAAGTGTTATGCTATGAGCAGAAAAAGAAATGGAAGGCATGGTTTGATCGTGAATGTGAGGAGATGAATAAAACAAAAAAGGGAGGTAAGAAATAAATGGCTAGGAAGCGGTGAACAAGAACATCTGGAAGAATGCAAAAGGAAAAGTACAGAAGCTAACAGGCTATATAAACAAGAAAAGAATGAATGGGTTGAAAATGTAATGCGAAATAAGCAAAATAGGGACGAGCAATGTTAATAATAATGTAAGGAGTTTTTATACACAAATCAAGAACACAAAAAAGAATTATGTAATAAGGAGCAGAGGAATGAAGAATGAAGAACGTAAACTAGAAAATAGATCAGAGAAAATTAGAAAAATATGGGAAAATCATTTCAGAACACTCTTGTACACGAAACAGAAAGGGGAAGTAGAACAAAATCTAGCAGAGGACACATGTAACGCCGATGAAATAAATGAACCAACTAACGAGGAAGTACTGGATGCAATCAGGAAGTTAAAGAATCGCAAGATTCCTAGTGCTGATGAAATCATGGCAGAAATGATAAAAAATGGAGGAGAAAAAAGTATATTGCGAGATTTGCAAGCTAATAAAATAGATATGGACCCAAGAAGAAATACCACTAAAGATGAAGGGAAGCTCAGAAGAATGCGTTCACTATAGAGGTATTACACTCTTGAATACTGCATAAAAGATATTATCGGCAGTGATTCACTTCCGCATCGCTAAGTATGCCAAAGAGATAATAGGAAACTATCAGTATGGATTTAGGAGAGGTAGATCAACGGTTGATGCATTACACTTGATAAAACAGATACTGGAGAAAAGTTGCGAACATGGCATGGATATTCATCTGTTATTTGTGGACTTCAGACAAACGTTTGATAAAGTTAATAGAAACAGGCTGATGAACATTATGAAGGAATTTAATATTCCTTCTAAATTGATAAGAATGCATAGGCAACACTAAACCGTTCAAGAGCCATTGTAAGAATCGGACAGAGAGATACAGAAATTAGAAATACAGAGAGATGCAAAAATTATATTTTTTGCTATTAGAAACGAAACTGAACGGTTATTGGCCCGAATGAAAACGAGTAGGTAAGGGGCACCTGGGCCAGCCAACCATACATGCATACGCATGGTGCCTGAAGCCCAAGTACCCCCAAGCTACAAAGCTTTTTTTACATTAACATATTTTTATATAAACAAAATGTCCGAATTTGATTTATTTTCTTTTTAAATGGTTTATTGCAAGTAAGTTGTAAGTTTTGAATTATATTTGTAATTGTTGAAGCTGCAATTTGTACATTTCAGCTACGCAATGTTCAACTTGTCGGGGTAACCATCATACGAATGGCATTCTGATCCGCAATGGGAACATAGTATTTTGGCGTCGGGACAGAATTCCTTGGTGTGCCCAAATTTGAAGTATCAAAAACATTGTCGGATTGGTACATATTCGGAAACGTGTACCCATTCGTGGTCAATATTTAATTTTTCATTGGTAATTATAACAAAAAAGTTTAGAAGTTGTTTTCAACATGGCATTATATAATTTTGAATTTTTATTTTTCAGTAAAAACTTGATCCAAAATGCAGACTAGGGTTCTTCTTCATCGTTTTTGCTTCTTGACAGAAGCGTCGTGACCCACCTTGGCTGAAGCCAAGATGAATTTTCATGGAATATAATTCATGGGGTGGTTTCGTTGCCTTCCTACGGTCCACAGATTGATATTGGACCTTTGATCACAGCAGTGTATTCGACTTGACTAGGATTCGAACCGCGGTCTACCGCTCTCCAGTCGGCCGGTGTATGCTTTACGCTACACTGCTGGTCTAACTAAGACTAGGGTTAGACCCAGGTAATTGATCTCTTTCAGCAGCTCTAGTTCTTTTCTCTACATTCTTGATACCTTTAGATCTTGCAGGTTTCTGCGTCTTCTGAATGACACCACGGAGCCGGAAGTCTTGTCTGGGTTGGCAGAGAGTTAACTTTGGCATCAGTGCAGATACAACCCTCTCCCCAAATTTTCCTTCGACTATATAGTATCCTTAATATTTCTCTGGCTGTGATTTATTACGTTAGTTTTTACCTTTCATAGAGAGTTAATAATGAAAATAAAATTTATTTGAAATTCAAGTATGGGTTTTTAATTTTACCTAATTGACTTCTAAATGTTCCGCAACCCTCGGTAATAATTCATTCCAATTTTTGTGATTCTAATAATCTAAATCAGGACTTTGGTAAATAAAACAAAATGCAATCTCTTAGTTACCTATATAGGTAATCTCAACATTTTATTTTTACATGTGACAAAATATTTCAAATACTATTTTATTAACAAACGTGCAAAACCATCTTGGATAAACCATAATATGAACAAATTAGCGAGAAAAGAACCAAATTCTAATGGTCCTTGATTGAAATACCTATTACTTTGAATTCAATTTTTACTTCTTTGGATATTCTATCGGTGTATATATTTCAAAATACATTGCCATAGTTGCAATTATTTTATCGAAATATGTAAGTTCACATATAGCTTTATACTTGTCATTAGGAATAAGTGGGGGGAAATTCGATTCATTGATATAAAAATTGCAAACGTGATATTTTATATCCTGCAAATTAAAATATTATTGAGGTCCATTTAAATATTATATTAGAGTAAAATTGATAAAATTATAAGGTTAAATTAAATAGACAATAAAATGAAATATTATTGGTAAGCTTTCAGCAATGGTCACCGCTGTCGTTGTTATTAAACGTTTGATGTATATAATTTTATAAATTATAATCTAATATTAATTTCAGGGGTTAATATTATATATAATTTTGCATGTTATGTATATTACCATAAGCTATTGCATTGTTTAGTTACCTTATAAAAGTAATAATCTGTAAGGTTTCCACATTTTAAACTTTGCTGCAACCCCATTACGTTTGACCGAAGAGCTTTTCGTGCGTTAACTTGGAAACGTATCGGAAAGTGTCGATATTCGTTACTCAAAAACTTACGAACTTGTATGACCGCCTAAAAATATAGAAATTTTGTCATAGAGGTTTTCTTCTTCCCTTACCAGTTCAGTGGTGGAAATATAGAGCATTGGCCTCTTTTTTTATTAAAAAAATTTTTTTGAAGTAAATTTTACATAAATTGAAAGAAATTTTGCCAATGCGGGAGGGCGAGGGCGATTTTAAAGTACCACCACTGTTGCCATATCCATGAGAAGAACTCAAATCCTTGCATGAATTCTTCTCAAGTATTTATTGTGTACTTAAAAAATAAACCCTGTGCAAGCAGGTAGCTAAAACATACTACTTTTTTTGAGTTTACGTTTCTGTTTTTGATATTATTAAGAATGAGGCAACAATAATAATTTTCAAAAATAGACGTAAACTAAATTTTTTATTTCTGCGGCTTTTTTATTTAAATTATTTACCTCGAGGTTATCCTTTACGTCAATTTTAAATTCAAAAGTACCATTGTGAACCGTGAAAGTACGGTTGTATTTAAAAGCTTTAATTTCACAGCTCTTGTAAAAATTTTTATGGCAACTTATTACTTCGATTCGAACATCTTTAATTTTGAACCCATGCTGATGAAACTAAAAATTAGTTTATTATAATAAGAATTTTTCTGCTGTAATTAAATTACGCACAAATGATGTATAATAACCACTTTTTGTGTTTATTAAATCTTTCTGAATAATAGCATAAAATTAAATAATTTTGAAATTTTATAAAATGTATTTGAGAAATTTAATGACAAATTAAAATTTACCTTGGCCAAAAGTTCATCATTGGAGCAGACATACTGAATAAAAAATATTACTGCAAATACCAAAATTACAGTTGTCATAATTATTTGCAACTGTAACTTCAACTGTTTAAACCAAGGAACACATTATATATTGAATTTTAGCTTTTATATTATTTTCAAGGACAATCAGATAATAAATAATTAAAAATCGGTCAGGCATTAAAATTAGTTTATATTTTAGAAGGCCATTGATGAAAGGTTTCATTGTTGATACTTATCAAGATGACCCGATAAGCAAGTTTTGATAAAATCACAATCAGATAATAAATAAAAATCGGTCAGGTGTTAAAATTAGTTTATATTTTAGAAGGCCATTGATGAAAGGTTTCATTGTTGATTCTGGATAAAGGATTATGAATACCATAATTTGTCGATTGCATAATGGTGACAAAAACATTCTTGTGGCTAGTATCATCTGAAGATACATAGGGTACGAAATACTTCAGCAAGCGTACTTACTTTAATCTTACGATTAAACAAACGTAATTTTATTTCACAATTAAGGTACACCCTGTAGATAATTCATTTAAAGAATTTGTAACATATAAGCAAAATTTTGTATTTTAATAAATAAAGTGCACATGGCACATTCTAATATCAAGTAAACTAATCAAAATTAATAGGTCAAAACTTTATGAAATGTAATCATAGGCCAGTCAGTAAAGAATTGTATGTTGCAAACGGTGGGTAGAAGATTTTATTTTTATTTTTGTATAAATACGTATCAAAAACATGTGAAAAACAAAATGCTAACACGGGGACTCGAGAACTTTTTGGCAGCCAAAGAACTTCAAAATTTTAGGACTTTTTTAGTTTTGCATATAACCAAACCGTGAATTTATCAAAACATTTGGTGTTTAACAAATTAAAGAGTGTTAAATTCTGCATCAAATAAGTACCACAACTTAATAATTTGGTCAAGTGGTATGGTCAAAAACTACGGTCAAAAACGATGATTTTTCAAATTTTGTCAAAACTGAGATTTAGTAATACGAAGTGTGTCCGGCATCGATCGCGTTGCACTAAATTCGTTGTAACTTTTAAACTAATTCATGAAATTGAGCATTCAAAAGCTCAAATGAAAGAAGAAACATGTAGCTATTGGATTATTATATTTTCAAATAAAAAAATGAATGTATATAAGAGTAGTATATGTATATAATTGGAATATACGGAGATATCCGATAAAATCGCTAAGAGCTATTATTATATATTCTAAAAATTTTTTTACACTAAATTCACTTATTTTTAAGTCCTAATAATAATATATGCTAGTTAGGTAGGTTAAATAAATTTTTTATAAAAGTTATTAACGGTTAACGTTCCTCCAATTTATTGAATTTTGGAGCAAAAATTTATTTTTATTTCTGTAAAATAAAAGGGTTGATTTACTTTTAACCTAAATCCTCTTATAGCATCTTAAAGTACACATTTCAAGCTTTAAAATCGCACCTGTAGAAATCCAATAACGCGATTTAAGCAAGAGTAATATGTGGTTAAAGTTAGGTATACATTTCAGATTTTATTACTTACTCAAAATTTTGAAATTTTGGAAGTATACATCTTCAATACTAAATTTTTGAGATTTTTTTACTTATTGTGATATTTTTATACATTACTTCTAAAGTAATCTATGAAAATTTCAGGGTTTTATTTTAAGAATTGTAGAAATGGTAGAGCTCTTAGCGATTTTATCGGATATCTCCGTATGTTCCAACTATATACATTTACTACTCTTATATACATTCATTTTATATTAGAAAATATAATAGTCCAATAGCTACATGTTTCTTCTTTCATTTGAGCTTTTGAATGCTCAATTTCATTAATTAGTTTAAAAGTTACAACGAATTTAGTGCAACGCGATCGATGCCGGACCACACTTTCGTATTACTAAATCTCAGTTTTTTACAAAATTTGAAAAATCATCGTTTTTGGCCATAGTTTTCGACCATACCACTTGACCAAATTATTAAGTTGTAGTACTTATTCGACGCAGAATTTAACGCTCTTTAATTTGTTAAACCACAAATGTTTTGATAGGATTCACGGTTTAGAGTTATATGCAAAAACTAAAAAGTCCTAAAATTTTGAAGTTCTTTGGTGCCAAAAGTTCTCCCAAGGTCGCCCGTGTTAGCATTTTGTTTTTCACATGCTTGTACCTATTTATACAAGATAAAAAATAAAATCTTCTACACCACCGTTTGCAACATACCACCTTATTTCGATTCTCTACTGACTGGCCTATCAATATAAATCAGCATTTTTGTAATTTTTATAAACGTAGAAATTCCGCTAAAACGTGTTGTTCCTCACATAACTGACACTTTTTAATTGTTTTTCAGATTTATAATGTATGGTGGACAAAACAGTTTTTGTCTTAGGATTGTTTCAATAACATTTTGATTTTTCAAATTTATGCTCTTTCGTTAACTGTGGACTACAGATAAAACTCGCAGAATCTGCCTTTTCTTCCAACCATGTAGAAATTGCAACTAGTGACGAAATAACATTTTTCCTTTTCCTTATTCTATCTCCCCACTGTAACAAAAAACGAATTGGGAGTTTATTTAAAAGATCTTGGAGTAATTGTGGATTTTAAATAACTGACAGTTGATTGACGTGATAGTAACCACCAACCGTGGCTGTTGACTGTTTAATAATAATACCTCTATTTGGTAATAAAATTTATGCCATTTCGGATTTGAAGGTCGTGTGGATTCCAAATCCGGAGTTATTTTTGATGGAACATAGCAATAAAACAACTTAAATATAGAAAAGCTGCGTTTATTTGCAAGATGCTTACTACTTGAACGCTTACAGTTAACTTCTTATAATTCTTGAAATCCACAGATCAGTATTGGACTTTTTGATCATAGTGTATGTTTTGCGCTATACTGCGGATGTGATATAATTATCATAAGCGGATATCATAATATTATTTAAATTAGAAATTTTAATTTAGCTGAAAAGGAACATCTACAAATTAAACTATCGAAAAACGATTATAATAATTAATAATTTAGTTATAATAATTGTCGATGTTGAAAACACAATTCATATTATTACTAATTGAGACCGGGACTGCTGCTTTACTTGTTTGCTGAAATTCTTCGTTCTAAACTCTTGTACTAAAATTGGGGAGACATTAATTTTTTTGCTTTCGGATTTTTCTATATATTCTTTGCAACACTAGCGGCGCCATTCCCATGGCGCATGATGTCGCTCATACTTCCCCTAGAATTTGCCAAAAGACTTGCAGGCGTTCTTCGAAAACAATGGCCCATGTAGGAGCTAGAGAAAGGTAAAATTAAAAATTTGGCTAAAATGCTAGGTACACCACCAATTGTGTGGATTTCCACAGGCTGGACAGTACATTTTTTTTAACATAATTTACGAAGAATTTGCCGCATACCTCTCTCTCTCTCTCTTTCTTTTCAGGTAATGGATAATGCTAGAAAACTTGCTTATGTCTATTGCTTCATTTGAATTAATCGTGGTCCGCAGCATTGAATATTTGGTCCATAAGCTAGATATCTTATAAGACGCGAGAGTAGTGTTAAAATATGCCAATATAGCATCTTCTGAAGTTTTCACAATTTTAATTTTTAAACGCCATTTTTCATATGCGACGTAAGTTTCGTCGTACAAATGTTTCGACTTGGTAGAAAAAAGTGATTCTTTACCTTTTGACGCTATTTCAGCGATTTCTTCCATTATTCATTACACTCAGAAATTAAATCAACCCGAAAGAATTCCACACAATTTTAAAACAAATCAATAAACAACCTATAGTAACCAGGAGCATAAGAAAAAGAACAGTAGGATCTGTAAAGTGCTATAGAAAGCCTTACTGATGAGATACAACTTAAACACTTTCACAAAAACGTTAAGATTCAATTGCTTAATATCCGGAGGTAGCAGATTAAAAAAGCAAGTAGCACCAAGAAGAGTTGATCCTTAATTTGGCAAGTTAGATGTATTGGCAATAGTATTTGCTTTTTGTGAATCCGTAAAAAGATCTTCTATTTTCTTGTAGGTTTTAATATTTCCGGCATATTTCCCTCGGTGTCCCCTGTACCCAATATTCTACTGCCACAAAAATGTTTATGAATTATGTCATGGTTCGATTCTGATCTAAAGGTATTTCAGGCTGTTAAAGTTTTAAAATCCTAAGTGGATTTCAATTGTTATTAGTTAAAGGGGAGACTTTTTTCAACAAGGATAAATGTCATCAACAGGTGGCATAACAATAAAACAGCAACGAAACTATCATCAGACAACTTTTGAAGACGAAATCTTTTTCCGAAGTAGTATTTTATATATATAATTCATAAAAGTCATATAAATAAGAAAGGGAGAGATTTTTATGATCACCACCGTGATGTAATCGACGTGAATGTTGAAAATCCTTATCCCAAAACAGACATCGCACAATGCCACAAATGCCAAGGATTTGATCATACCCAGAGCAAATGTCTTTCATGCGAAAGATGCGTAAAATGTGTGGGAAAGCCACCCGACTAGCACGTGCCGAAAAATCTGCGAAACCGACAGATCCCGTGCAAAACTCACCCAAGAAAACCGACCTCTTGAAAGTTTGCCCTCATTCTCAATATTCCAAAACCTCGCTAGACAATAAAACACTAAAAATATTTTAATACATGAAGATCAAAATAGTATTGTCAATTCCCATCAATTAGGAATAACGTATCCTTAATAAGATAAAACTCCTGCTCTGCCCCAAAAATATTTGAAATCGTCGTCGTTGATATCAAAGCGTAAATAATCAACGCGGACTAGGTGCGCGAGAGAACTACACATGTGCTAACCAAACTTGTTAATAGCACGCCGAAATCTTCAATCTTGAAAATTTTTCAACTATTGTATTTAATTCCATTTAAAAAATCCGCAGTAGGGTTGAAATTAAGCACGCACAAATCACGCGACATTACAGTGACTTCAATATTCCTGCAAAAATATTCCGAAATATTTTAGACAAAATTGGGGAAGTCGTAACTCAAAAACACGCTCGACTTGCGTGAGAATCAAAACTGAAATCTCTCTTACCATGAACTATCATGGAAAATATAGGAGGCCGGGGTGCGAATAACTCGATATTCAGAAATAAATGAAAAATTTTCGTAACAAAATGTTTCAGAATCTTTAGGATTCACTCCAATTTCTGTTATTTTGAAGACTGAATCTGGATTTGGGTAAATAAAAAAAATGCAATCCCTTTCTAATTTATATAGAAAATCTTAACATTTTGTGTTTACAAGTGCCAAATTATTTCAACTAATATTTTATTAACAAACGTGCAAAACCATCTTGGATCAACCCTAAACCTAAAAAATATGCAAAAAGGACCAAATCCAAATCGTTCTTGATTAATTATAATTCATTATTTACTTCTTTGGATATTGTATCGGAGTATATATTTCAAAATACATTGCAACAGTTGCAATTATGTTATTGAAATATGTAAGTTCACATAAACCTTTATACTTGCCATTAGGAATAAGTGGGGGGAAATTTTTTTCATCGATATAAAAATTGCAAAGGTGATATTTTATATCCTGCAAATTAAAATATTATTGAGGTCCATTTATACATATTTATTATTTTTATTAGATTAAAATTGATAAAATTATAAGGTTAAATAAATAATAAAATGAAATATTTTTGGTAAGCTTTTAGCAATGGTTACTGCTGTCATTGTTATTAAACGTCTGATGTCTATAATTTTATAAATTTTAATCTAATATTAATTTCAGAGGATAATATATATAATTTTACATGTTATATTATCATAAGCTATTACATAGTTTACTTACCTTATAAAAGTAATAATCTGTAAGGTTTCCACATTTTAAACTTTGCTGCAATCCCATTGCGTTTGACCGAAGAGCTTTTCGTGCATTTACTTGGAAACGTATCGGAAAGTGTCGATATTCGTTACTCAAAAACTTACGAACTTGTATGACCGCCTAAAAACATAGAAATTTTGTCATAGAGGTTTTCTTCTTCCCTTACCAGTTCAGTGGTGGAAATACAGAGCATTGGCCTCTTTTTTTATTTAAAAAATTTTTTTTGAAGTAAACTTTACATAAATTGAAAGAAATTTTGCCAATGCGGGAGGGCGAGGGGCGATTTTAAAATTCCACCACTGGTGCCATCTACATGAGAAGAACTCAAATCCTTGCATGAATTATTCTCAGGTATTTATTGTGTACTTAAAAAATAAACCCTATGCAAGCAGGTAGCTAAAACATACTACATTTGTTTGAGTTTACGTTTTTGTTTTTGATATTATTAAGAAACGGGCATCAATAACAATTTTCGAAAATAGACATAAACTAAAATTTAATTTCTGCGGCTGACTCCATTTTATTTAAATTGATTTACCTCGAGATTATCCTTTAAATCGACTTTAAATTCAAAAGTTGCATTGTGAGCCGTGAAAGTGCGGTTGTATTTAAAAGCTTTAATTTCACAGGTCTTGTAAAAATTTTTATCGTAACTTATTAAGTCGATTCGAACATCTTTAATTTTGTACCCATGCTGATGAAACTAAAAATTAGTTTATTATAATAAGAATTTTGTTTGCTGTAATTAAATTACGAGCAAATGATGTATAATAACTATTTTTTTGTGTTTATTAAATATTTTTGTGACTTTCTGAATTATAGCATAAAATTAAATAATTTTGAAATTTTATAAAATGTATTTGGGAAAATATAATGAGAAACTAAAATTTACCTTGGCCAAAAGTACATCATTGGAGCAGACATATTGAATAAAAGATATTGCTGTAAATACCAAAATTATAGTTGTCATAATTATTTGCAACTGTAACTTTAACTGTTTGAAACTAGGAACACATATATGCATTAAATATTAGCTTTTATATTTTTTTAAAACGACAATCTGATAATAAATAAATAAAAATTGGTCAGGCATAAAAATTAGTTTATATTTTAGAAGGCCATTGATGAAAGGTTTCATTGTTGATACTTATCAAGATGACCCGATAGGCATCTTGCGATAATATTACAAATTACAATAATTATATAATCATTAAAATAAATATAATAATATTAAATGAGATTTCAAATTTCACAAATTTTAATAAGCGGAAAATTTTTAATGCAGGTTTCCAAAATAAAAATTATTACATTAAATTATCAACTCAAATTATGATCAACTACTATTTACTAAATCGCTCTAATATACTAAAAAGATACCGAATTTTTTTTTCGAGAACCTACTAGTAGAATAGGCGAGCCGCAGGCGAGCCTTCTCGCCCCGAAGGGGCGACCTTCCGAAGCATATGTTTACTAAACGTTTAAACGTTACGTCGCCGTATCTAATTTTAATTGAGAACAAGCTTTCCAGAAAGTTATTCTGTGGAAGCCATTGCAGCCCACAAGCAGTTTAATCTTTTGTGTTTTCCGATTAGTCTAGTTCATCACCTATAACCGAAATAACTTAAAAAACGCGGTAAAAAGTAGACAAAAGAATTCCATTCATTCGATTTGTTGGATTTCAAATTCATTCTTGATTATAAATAAAATAAAATAAATAAATAAATTTATCCAAATCTTCTGGGTTGCGATTAACCAACGAATACAATAATGATAGATCATCGTTCTTATCCAAATTTAGCAATTCTTGAAATTGGACTAAAAAAATGGTCGAAATGCCTTTGAACGAGCGCTCGTTCTATAGTTTTAACTAAGATATGTTCCGTAGATAAGTTTAAGTATAAGGAAACTTTATCGGCTACTTCCTCGAGTCGTTTCTTGGCGTTTTTCAGATATTCCGATATGGGTTTGTCATTTAAAACGGCCGTACTTTCCTGAATGTAAAACTCGTCAGTTATTTGCAATAGTTGTTTTTCAAAGTGATTTTTGTAGAAATCTAAAAACCGATTTTCATCATTGAGGTATAATCCCATGTTTTCGTAAGAAAGCGTGAGTTGCCGTATTGTTGTCATATCGATAGGTTCACCCCGTCGCTGACGATTTAATAACATTAGCGCAGTATTTACAACCCGAGTATCATACTTCTGAAAAACCGTATCCTTCCAAATAACAACAGCCAAAGTAAAAATCTCAAGTGCCCTTGTAGGATCGTCTATTTTCAGCAAATTTTGGTTCGTCTTTATCCAATGCTTATTGATGTAGGCCCATCCAATATTCAAACCTTTGCTGCTGAATATGTATTTTTTCCATTCGGCAATGTAAAATTGTAACAAATCTTCATTCATTAGATGGTCGCTATTTGTCATTAAATCATTGCAATATGACGTCAGGAACTCTTTCAACTTGAGATACAGTGGTTCTCCTCGTATATGGTTTTCGACTGTATTAAAATTATCACTTACTCCTATAGTATTATCCACGTAAGTGCAGTAAGTAACTATCAGAGAATGCATATTTAAAGAATTTACTTGAGAGAGTCTCTGTTCGCTGAAAATCTGAGTAACGTACGGGAGTATAGAAGCCCAAGTTTGTGCTAAGAATTCATCGTCGTCGATACGGTTTACATCCATTTTTCTTTTTTTTATTTTACGATAAAAATTTACCAGAACTTAATATCACTACTTTTGTTAGTTTATTTACACCTTCATTGTATTCATATTGCGTTTACCTGGCCGGGTAGAGTTCTGTTAGAGTTCTATTACCATTCTTCGTTTTTCTTAGTCTTCTACTTTGCTCCTTGCTGTCTCTGTCCGTATTTTCTTTCTTTATTCATCTTCTTTGTGGCGTTGTCAAAACGACTCACCTTCCATAAGTAATGCCACTGGTTGAGTCGATCCAGTACCACTCATCTCTTATGCAAGCCGAGTTCACGTCCAACTTCAGATTATTAACATTCTAATCTCTTACATATGATTTCTCGTCCATATGCAATCTTTGATATCCAAACATGATCCTTTTCTTCTTTTTGGAAATTTTTCAAATCTTTTTCATTATTGGTCAGATCACTCTTTATGAAGGTATTCGTGTTGGTTTCACCTTTGATGGCTTCATGACAACCTTTATTTCTTTATTCTAGCTAAAATAAAACACTTGTGGTTTGAGGTTAACTTACTTAATGAATAAATTTATTACTAATGGGGTATACAAACATGAACTACAATATTACCAACTGTCAAAAGGTTTTACATTTTAAATCAAAACTTATATACAGGGTCATTCACAAACAACTGTAAACAATAAAGATTGGTTCACATTTTTATAACATAATAGGTTTGTTTCATCAAGCAGTTCTCGTTAGTTCTAGTGCTATACGCATGCGCTTTAACTAAAATCTGTTTCATCAAACGTTAAAAGAAGAACTACTAATTCTATGAACTACTAGTCCGTTGTTTCATCACCCTTCTTGGGAGTTCTAGAGTCGTTCTGAACGGTTCAAATCAGTACTTGCTCGTGAGCAAGAACTGGCAAGAACTACTAAGTTCTTGAAAAGGTGACCGCCCATAATATCTCGACTGAAGACGAACTCGTACGAATTTTAGCATCGTATTTGAATAAGTAAATTTTTCAAAAAATGCACAAGAAGAAATTCTCCGGTGATTAGTAAGAAGGGCTTAAGCCAAAAATTGGAAAATTTTGTTAGCTATTGAAATTAAGTACATTTTGTATGTTCTTTCGATTTGTACTAAAATTTTATAACTGTAATAAAAAATTTCAGTTATAAAAATAACTGTTTTTTTTATAATTTACTACCTACAGTGTTCTTGCTTAGCAAACAGTGTTTTATTTTAAGTTACGTGGTTTTTTGGAAGACCTTTTAATAAGTATATTACGGTTTTTATACTAAATTACTAAATTACTAAGACGGCCATATTTGAATGCGCAGTACATGACGAGATTTAGTTCACCATTAGATCATACCCATATTTACCTTGGTTTTAATAAAATAATTCGTTAAATCACGAATGAGTCCGAGCAATCTCGAAAAATTATAACTGTACCGAAAGCGTTTCATCACGATTATTTTTGACTACTAGTTCAAAACAGTTATTGCTCACGCGTGCGCTTTGAAAAATTCTGAATTAAAACTCGGTAGTTCTAGAACTGTTCAAAGTATGCTCGATGAAACAAAGCTAATGTTGCCAATAACTGACACCCTTCTCAACATCTATATATATAAAGAAAGTCGTGTTAGTTACTCCACTTATAACTCAAGAACGGCTGAACCGATTTAGCTGAAAATTGGCAGGGAGGTAGTTTAGAGCCAGGAGAAGGACATAGGATACTTTTTATCCCGTTCGACAGCATTCCCGTGTGACTTGACATGAAACGTCAGTCACTATAAAACGTGGTGACACAGGGTGAATTTAAAATTATTCCCAATCTATATATATAAAAGAAAGTCGCAAAATTGTGTTAGTTACACCATTTATAACTCGAGAACGGCTGAACCGATTTTCATGATTTTTGCTTTGTTGGATTTGTCTCCTCCTGGATTAACAGAATAACTATTAAAAAGAATAGAAAGTCAACTATTACGGTTTTAGAAATTTTGTATTTTTAATAACGGATTAGGTATGGTGAACGGTGATTGGTGGATAATAAATGAATCTTAGTTTTAAAGTAACATCTATATATCTTCTATCTATATATATAAAAGAAAGTCGC
This sequence comes from Lycocerus yunnanus, assembly GCA_036346125.1. NCBI lineage: Eukaryota > Metazoa > Arthropoda > Insecta > Coleoptera > Cantharidae > Lycocerus > Lycocerus yunnanus. The sequence goes on from JARFIX010000137.1 coordinate 132,683, forward strand.
AAAATTGTGTTTAGTTACAACATTTATAACTCGAGAACGGCTGAACCGATTTTCATGATTATATGTAAATACGGTCCTGTATTAATTTAGTGTAATAATGTTGTATACAGTGTATATGTAAATAAAGCATAACGGATTAGGTATGGTGAACGGTGATTGGTGGATATTTAATATCTAAAGGTTGGTACATGACACAACCGGCAGATATTAAAGAGTCAGTCAGTCATGCACATGGAAATTGAACACGGAGTTGGTCCGGTCGTTCGAATTCCCGACGGGGTTAACCGAGATGGTCGGTCAATTTTCGCCGTTGTGTGGTAGATGGGTCCACGTAAACAGACCCAGTACGGACTATTATGAAGTGATTTTACGAAATATGGTAAAGGGAATTCACATTCCGTACCTACACTATTATAAGTGATTTGAAATACAATATTGTACTCTATATTGTACTACTTATATATATAAACCGTTCTGAAACACTCGACAACGAGAACACTAAAATCATTTTGAAACGCTCTAGCAACGGGAAGCAAGATTTCCCGTCGAGAAGAAAACCTTAAGCGAAGCAGGATACTGGAAAAATCTAAATACTTCACACAAAGGCAAAGTATTTTAATTATAGGAGACCCCGGGCGAAGCCGGGTATCCTGCTATTCAATCATTCAGACAAAGGCAGAGTTCCACCTTTTAATGAGACCCCGGGCGAAGCCGGGTATCCAGCTAGTAATAGTTATAAAGCAAAACAAAAAATAATTCAATCACTGCAATCCAAGTGCTCGGAATGTTTCGCTAAGTTTGATCCATCTAGAGGCTTTTTAACATATCAGCGACCATCATACTGGTGGGACATACAGCCGACACACGTTTAGTCAATATCAAATCCTGCACGAATTTGCATTTGATATCAATGTGCTTCACTCGTTGATGACAAAGGGTCCGCCGATTAGCTTTATGCAGCTCTGATTATCTTCAAACATCTGGATTGGTGCTTTCACCTTTTGATCAAATTATTCAGAACACGCTCGATCCAAATGAGTTCACGTGATGCTTCTGCAAACGCGACTATTTCAGCTTCGGTTGACGATAATGCCACCGATGTTTGTTTACGACTTGCCCATGCAATCAGTGCACCATTGTAAACAAAACAATAGCCAGTATTTGATTTTCGGTCTTCATGATCACCCGCCCAATCTGCATCCACATAACATTGGAGTCCTTCATTGTTTTTACTTTTAAGTCGCAACTTCATTGATTTTGTTGCCTTTAAATATCTGAAAACCCGTTTCACCTCGTTCCAATCGCAAACTTTCGGATGACTCACATGTCTTGCCAATATCGATGTTGCAATTGCGATATCTGGTCTAGTATTTACTGACAGATATAGCAAAGATCCGATGGCACTTCGATAAATTTCTTGCGATTCGAAAGGTTCCTGATTCATCGTTTGTCTGAAATATCCAGTGTTCATTGGCACCGATGAATCTTTAGCATCCTTCATGTTAAATTCCTGTAATTTATTCATGATGTACTTTTCTTGATGCAAACTAAAATACCGCTTTCGTCTCTTTCAAAATGGATACCAAGGTAAAACTTCAATACTCCGAGATTCTTGATAGTAAATTCACTGTTCATTAGTGACTCAAAACTGTCGATCATTTTCAAATCGGTTGCAGCGACGACAATATCATCAACGTGGTTGCATATGTATATTGCTCGATCTTCTGCTTTCTTCATGTATAAACATGGATCGTTCTTACTTTGAACATAATCGTTCTTCTTCATGGTAGCATCGAATTTCTTGTTCCATTCATTTGCTCCTTGCTTAAGACCATATAAATTCTTTACCAATTTACATACCTGATCTTTATCATTGGTCGTATATCCTTTTGGCTGCTTCATGTAAATTTCATGAGATAAATCAGCATTTAAATACGCAGTTTCGATGTCGAAATGTCTAACTTCCATTTTCCTTTCACCCGCCACTGTTAGAAGAATTTTGAGTGTAGTAGGATTCGCCACAGGTGCAAAAACTTCATCATAATCGCGACCAAACTTCTGTGAGAAACCTTGAGCTACCAATCTGGCCTTGAACTTGACGATGTTCCCATTTTGATCAGTTTTCGTCTTATACACCCATTTACATCCAATAGCACTTGAACATGGAGGCAATTTGCTAATCTCCCAAGTTCCAAAATTTCTAAGAGATTCAATTTCTGCATCCATGGCCGCTTTCCATTTATCAGCATTTGGTCCGTTAACGGCCTCATCGTATGTAGTCGGATCAATATCCACCGTTTGAGTAGCATTTACTTCCATTATCAAACGTCTTGGTGGCATACCTTTATTTGATCGTTCAGAACGTCTGAGTTGTACTTCGGGTTGGTTTTGCCTTTCTGAAACTGGTTCTTCTTTAGTTGTTCGGAACTTGGTTGTTCGGAAACAGCATTTTCAACTTCATTTTTCACTGGAACTTCAATATGTTCGATAGTTTCAGTTTCGATAAACTTGACATCACGACTAATCCTGATTCGGTGAGTGTCTATGTTTAAAAGTCGAAAACCTTTTGTTCTCAATTCGTATCCAACAAAGATTAATTTTTCAGCCGTATCGTCTAACTTCTTACGTTGATCTTTCGGAATATGAACGTATGCTGGGGTTCCAAAAGTATGAAAATAGCTTAAATCCGGTTGCTTTCTATGCCACAGCTCGTATGGAGTTTTTGCAGGTAAACGATTTATAATGTGATTAGCTGTAGTCACTGCTTCGCCCCAAAACTGCTTGTGTAAATCCGAGCTATTCAGCATACAACGCGTCATTTCAATCAAAGTACGGTTCTTGCGTTCTGCAACACCATTTTGTTGAGGCGTCTTTGGTACCGATAACTGAGTTTTCATTCCTTTTGACCTGAAATAATTACGTAATTCTGTATCCATATACTCACCACCTCTATCTGATCTGATGACCTTTGGCACTTTACCGTGCTGCGTTTTCATCATTTCAACAAACTCGATCATTTTACTACGAACATCTGATTTTTGTTTAATCAAGTAAATATGTGAATATCTCGTATGATCGTCTATTAGGGTGAGAATATATCTGTTACCGCTTGGTGTCGGTAATTGTAATGGTCCGCATACATCTGTATGTACTAAATCTAATTTATTGTTCGTCTTGCTTGATGGAACTTGAGGAAATGGATCTCTGGTTTTCTTGCACTCTAAACACGTTTCACAAACGTCGCTGTGATTGCAGTCTGCGACTTTCATATCGACTGATAAATTTGTCAGTTTTCTTATGTCAAATAAGTTTCGATGACCAAGTACCTGATGCCATTCGTGAATACACTTTAATTTATTTGAACATGTTGCACTGAAAGTTTGGTGTTGTGGTTCCGTTTTGTACACGTCGTTTTTTTGATTTAACTGTCAACAATGTTTTTCCATTTCTGTTGATATCACATTTTTCACCTTTAAAAATGACACTGCAGCCACTTTTGGCAAGTTTGCTTACTGATAAAAGGTTACATTTGAGTCCAGGGACAAATTGCACGTCACTTAATCTAAATTTGTTGTCAGCAGTATTAAATTCAATTATTCCGATGCCTGCTATTGGTAAGTTTCTGCCATCAGCCAGTTTTACTGAATTTCTGTTCGATTTGTTTATGTTCGTAAAGAACGTTTCATCACCACACATATGTGCCGATGCACCAGAATCGATACACCATTCATTTTCGACGTCTTTATCTATGCTTGGCCAATAAACGTAATTCCTAATGATTGATTTCATACGTTCCATGCCTGGATGTCCTTTATGTATTTGATTTAGGATTTTTTTTCTGAAAGTGAAGGGGAATCACAACTCTGCTGCCATACAAAATGCTGTCATCTATAACGGATAACGAATCTTTACGCAAATAAAATTGTTTTATTGCTACATCTTGTATTTTGTAAATTTGAGACCAGTTTGAATTGATTAACTTTACTACAGACTGCAACAATGTATCCTTCTTTGATTCGTTATTTATCATTTTAAATGTGATTGGTAAACCTTGTAATGAATCTAAAGCTACTTGTCGAACATCATTTTCGAATTTTTGTACTGCCGCGATAACATACTCATCTTTTGAACGTGAATGAGAATTTATAAGTCTCGACAATACATCCGCATGACCAAAATCACTAGTAGAGACATATTTTATAGTGAAGTCGTATGTTAGTAACACTAAAGCCCATCTCTGGATACGATTTGCAGTATAAATTGGTATTCCGGTTTTCGATCCAAATATGGCCAGTAGTGGTTTGTGATCTGTTTCCAGTAGAAATTTTCTTCCAAAAATCATCCTGTGAAACTTTGTTACAGCAAACACTAATGCTAGCGCCTCTTTCTCAATTTGGCTGTAACCCTTTTCTGCTGGAGTCAACGAACGTGAAGCGTGACATACAGTTTTCCGCGAACCATCTGGGTATGAGTGCATAATGCATGCTCCTAAACCGTAGTTAGACGCATCAGCTGCCACAACTATTTCTAACTCTGGGTTGTAATGGGTGAGAAGTAAATTTGATGTTAGAACTTCTTTTAAGCCTATAAAGGATTTTTGACATTGATCTGACCATTTCCAATTCACATCCTTCTTTAGCAGTTCATCTATGGGTCCGCGAAGTCTTCTCATATTATCGACAAATTTCCCATAATAGTTTATTGCGCCAAGAAACGATCTCAAGGTTGTTTTGTCGGTCGGTTCTGGCATTTCACGAATTGCTATCAGTCTTTGTGGATCTGGTTGAATTCCTTTCCGCTAATTATATACCCCAAATACGTTATTTCCTTGGTAAAAAACTTACACTTGGCCAGTTTTAAGTGAAATCCGTATTGTTGTATTTTATCTAAAACGCGGTAAAGATTTTCATTGTGTTCCTCTAGTGTCTTGCCTGAAACGATAATATCGTCAATGTAAGCCGCTCTCCTTTAATATCTGAAAGCATGCTGTCCATAATTTGTTGGAAAGCATTTGGGGCAGGTTTGACGCCTTGAGAGAGTCTATTTACTACAAATAACCCCAAGTGGGTGTTGATTGTAAGAAGATTTCTTGATTCTGAATCTACTTCGACTTGTAAAAACGCGTCTGATAAGTCTATGTGACTGAAAATTGTTCCTGGTGACACTTTTGAAAAAATTTCTTGCGGTAATGGAATTGGATAACAATGAGGTTCGAGTGCTGCGTTCAAACCTGTTGAATAATCCGCACAAATTCGTATTTTCCCGTTTGCTTTCTTTACTACTACTATTGGAGCAGCCCAATCGGAATATTGAACAGGCGTGATAGCGCCTTCATTTTCTAATCTCTTTAGCTCCTGCTCGATTGTTGCCATAACTGCGAATGGGACTGGTCGTTTTGGACGGAATATAGGTTGTATGTTGGGGCGTAAATGAAGTCGAACCTGAACTTTTGTACATAAACCCAGTTTGTCTTGGAATAATTTAGGGAATTTTGTTATTACGTCTTTGATCGAACTTGGAACTTCTGTAACAATTTGATTGCATACCGTATTTAGTGGTACATTCCATAAATTAAATTCATCGATTAAATCTGTTCCTAGTAAATTTGTTGTTGTTGAGGACACGAAACATTTCCCGGATACGATTTGATCTCGAAATGAAAATTGACATTCTATTTCGGTGGTAAATTTTAATTTGTCTCCTGAAGCGGATTTAGGTGCTATTGTAGGTAAGTGTCCTTGAGGTTCCCCTAATTTCTTCCATGTTTCTTCTGACACAATCGTTAAATCAGAACCTGTATCAATTTGAAAGACGATTTGCGTGTTGTTTACGCCTATTGTTATATATCTTCGTTTTGTTCAACGCTGACACAATTAACATGGACGTTATTTGAACGGAAATGATCGTTAGTTCCTTGTTTCTTGAAGTTTAGTTTCGCAACCTGTCTATTTGGATTATTCTTTTGAGTACAGATGCAATACCCTTCTTTGTGGCCAATCCTATTGCAGTCCTTACACTTGTGATGTTTGTACGAGCAATCTTTTGAAAATGCATTTGCCCGCACTGCCAGCAAGGTTTCCGGGGTGTGGATTGAACTGCTGCGACTGCTATGTTAGAGTCAGTTTCAATCAAATTTACGTATTCGCTTGTTTGTGGTTCATTCTTAATAATTAGAGCGGTGTCTTGTTTTACACTCTGTATTGTTTGACTTTCTTTTATAAGCGAGTTCAATGTCATTCCACCATTTGTCTTATCATTATCGAATTGTATCAATAATCGAGTTCTTAATTCTGTATCTTGGGATGAATGCAACCCGCCAATGAAAACCAAGCATTTGAAATGATCAATCGTTAATTCTTTCAATTTGAAATCTTCACAGTATTTATTTACGACACCTGCATATGTAACGATATCTTGATGTGACTCCTTTGCTAATTGTAAGCACTTGAATCTGCTGTGGAAAAGTGATATCGTGCGACCAAATAAAGTTTTTAAAGTGTCGATGGTTGTTTGGAAATTGTAATCTCGAGGATGTTTAGGTAGTATATAATTTACGTACTTCTCATGGCAATTTGTGCTTAGTTTCCGTACCAATAACCGAACCCTTGCAGCATCGGTTAACTTTTCACCATCAAGTAGAAATAAATCGTCATATCTTTTGTACCAAACGTCAAAAGTAAGACCATTTTCAGGATCGTATATGAATTCAGTTATGTTGTTTGCCAGAGAATTCATAATTATTTCAGTATTATCATTACAGATTTGTTTAGTATTCTGTTGTAATACTTGATTTCTGATTTCCTCGAGACTTTCTTGGAGTGTATTGATCATTTGACTCTGTTGTTGAAATAATTGCAAATATCGTTCATCCATTATTATTAATTTTGAATTGAATCGATTGAATGTATTTAACAATCACCACGTGTTGTTCGAAATGATCCTCGTCGCCACTGTTACGTCCCGCTACTGGACGTATTAGATAAACGATAACCTGTAGTTTGAGTCCACTTTAAGGGTTAGGCCACCTAGAATTTTCGGAAATCGATTTATTTTTTTTGTCTTAAAGGGTCCCTTAAGGCCTCAAGAATGATGAATGATGGTCGCGTGGTCCGCAGCGAGTCCCTTTGATTGCGCTAGCGAGAAGGTCCGTTAGGGGACTAGAGCAGGTATACGGCAAATGCTATACCTCTTTTCTGCTACTCAAAACTTTAAACGCGTTTATCTCAAAACTACTTTTTGGAGTTGGCCGGAAAGATTACTCAGACAATTTTCAACCGATTGACTTGAAATTTGGAAGATATCTTCGAAAATACATTGTCTAGAGAAGTACGTAGGATTTTTTTATATTGCATAGTTCATTTGTTATTAACAATTATCTGACGATTTTTAGGCAAATTCTTCACTTTCCACTTTAGAAGTGCGCCATTTTGTCAAAAATCAATGTATCGAAAAATCCTACGTACTTCTCTAGCTTATAGTATATATAATCGAAAAATTAACGCCCTAATCATGATTCATTAAATTACGGAGCTGTTCTTCCGGCCGTGGAGCATTGAAAAAAAGACGTTGTCGCAAAACGCTGTACCGCTGCCATTTTGAAATAAATTGCCTCAAAAAATATTGTATACAGTTAATGATATGTATAATAAAGTTTCATTTGTGTAATCTCGATTTATTTCGTAATACTTCTGGAAAAATTCCCAAAAAGCCTCTTTTTTCAGCCTCTAGGGTGGCATGCTATGGTAGTAAAATGTAACTGCCTTTATTTATAAAACAATGTCTTATATATAGTGTTTCAGTCCAATAATTGATTACCAACTGTTTATGGTTACCAACTTAAAGAACTGAAATTACATCTATAAATTAATTGTCGTAGCTGGTTTGCCGCTACAACAATAAGTAATGCCACTGGTTGAGTCGATCCAGTACCACTCATCTCTCTTATGCCGAGCCGAGTTCACCTCCAACTTCAGATTATTAACATTCTAATCTCTCACATATGATTTCTCGTCCATATGCAATCTTTGATATCCAAACATGATTCTTTTCTCTTCTTTTTTTGGAAATTTCTCAAATCTTTTTTCATTATTGGTCAGATCACTCTTTATGAAGGTATTCGTTCCTTTTAGTTTGTTTTATTTTCCATAACTGCCATTTTCTGGTTGCGATTGTAACCTGATAATTTATTATTAGTTACAGAACATAAATTGACTCCTCCGTTTATCAATTCAATCGTGATGGATAGGGTAGTTTCAATTATAGAGACTCTTCTATGACTACTGATTTTATTTGATATCAATTATTTAATTCTTGAAACGCCCTGTACATATGCAGTATAAGTTTAAATGTAGTAATTATATTTTAATGTAAATAATTAATATCTGAAGTGTGGAACATGCATTGAACTGCAGTCATAGTATTTGCTGATGAGACAGGTGCATACTCATAAAACCGATGTTTAGAGGCTATCAACCCTAAAAAACGCTGATCATGATATTTTGAGTTGACGTCGATAAACTTGCGTATTTTTGCAAATGTAGTTAGTTGCAAGCTTAGTCTTAGTTTGATCACGGACGGAATAACTATATGCAGCCCGATCATGTAATTTGTTAAGTAATAAATAATTATAAACCCACTGTCATTTTTCTGAAAGAACCACGAATCCTCTGATAATCAATGGCGATCCGAATATTTTATTAAACAGATCATATTTCACATAAACAAAATTCGAATGTTTATATTTTTAATAATATTAATTCTGAATGTTGACGGCTTTTATAGCTTGAGATTAGAGACTTGTTATCTTACGAAAAAAAACATATTACGGAATAGGGATGTTGCATGGTATCGAATTTAGTGATAACTCCTATTAATTCTTGAAAATAATATCAAATGAAATTTATAACCAAAATAAAAAATTTTAAAATGCGGTCTGCGCTGAGAAAATCAAATTTGAAATTTAAAAATGAATCGGTCAGCCGATTACGCCTCTGACGTCAGACGCGTGATCCCGAACGTTTTTATTGAAATTTTACAACGTCGCAAAATCCTGACAGTTAAATATTTGACAGTCAATGTAACGTATGCCATTTAAATTATATTTTTTATTATCATATATTTATTTTTATACTTTTATTAAAAAGTTAGGTTTTTAAGATCAAAATTGGTGTTAGAAGTGTCACTTTTTTTTAATTTTATGCGTTGTCATGACACAGTGAAAAAAGTAATAAACAATGAAAAAGTAACTTCTTTCATTGCACATAAAATTAATATTAGAAATTATTTGGGAACAACTTTTTAATAAACAATTTGTACAATTTGATATATTTATCGTCGATGATTCAGAAACTGCCTTGAAATTAGTTTCCTCTACAACATTACCATTTTGGGTAAAACTGTCCATGCCGCTTTCGGTAGAAGTACTTGGTAAATTACACGAGCTGGTTGAAATTTCATTCGGTGAAATTAAATTTGCGATTTGTACTTTATTCTCAATTGAATCAGCAATATACCCTTCAGCTACACTTGTACTCTTCCATCCTCCATGCCGTTTGAGGTTAGTGATATCAGCTCCGGCATTCACAAGTATGGTAGCTGATGTTCTTCAAGCTATGTCCAGTGTAACATTTTACATCAGGTAAATTAAGATATTTAGCAATTAACGATGGTGTCTCAATTTTATTAATTCCAACATTTTGTTTAGTACATTTTCCTTTTGATAATTTATAAAAATCGACGAGTTTCAATATTCGGTGGACGAAGTGCATTATATTTTGATAAATTTTAAGAAATTGTTGATTATTTATTACAAAAGTTCTGTCCGTTTTGTTTTGTATCTGGAACTTGTACTATTAATAAATTTTGAAGTTCTTGTATGTTGTCAATGGTCATTTTCATCAATTCATCCCGTCTGCATGCCCTGATATGCCCATTACTAAGATCACCTAATCATAAAAAATGTGTGAATTTCAATTGATAATTAATGTGGAATTTTAACTTACTTTCATTAGTAAATAAGTTTCGTCTTCAGCGTTTATTAGGAATCTATCAACTTGTTCTTTGGTAAATGTTTTTGATTTTTTTGGACGATAATTTTCTGATTTTCTTTTCAAAAATGGTACCAGTTTACTAAATTTGGTTATGTCAATATTGTGCTTTACATTAATGGTACTTTTTAACATGGAATACGTTGACCATAATGTTGACGATTTTACCAATTTAGATTTTTCGGATAAATACGCTAGCAGTATCTTTTCAGAAATTTTTCCAGCACTTCTTTTTTTCGTACACCATTCGTTGAATAGAAAGTATGCGTACTCATATTGCTTTTTAGACTTTACTGGTAACAAACTGTCAATAGCCAAACTAGCCTCTTCTGCAATTTCTGAATCTTCACTGTCGGTATTACTCATTTTACACAATTGAACTTATAGAATGACAAATTTCGTAAATAAACACTTTTCCTTGGTTACTTAAAATTAGCCAACTTATTAATATTTAACTTTAAGTACATACCTTTAAATAAAATTAATTTTTAAATTATGCATATAATTTAAGTCTTTTTAATCTATTATATAAAATTGAATGTTTGTTTGTTTGTTCGTCTTTAATAACTCCTAAACCGTTCGACCGATCCCAACCAAATTTTGCACAGTTACTCTCTAGGACCCTAAAGAGGTTTTCCGCTAAAACCGGGACCGAAAAGCTTAATTTAAAATAAAAGTGAAAATTGCGGACGAGCATGAATGGATTAACGAGATTCCCATCGCCAATACCTGTAATTGATATGTGGTAATTTTACGTTGGTATATTCACATTCAGTACCTACACTATTATAAGTGATTTGAAATACTGGAGAAGAAAAGCTGTAGAAAAATTGTAGAGTACAATATAAACCGTTCTGAAACACTCGACAACGGGAACACTAAAATCATTCTGAAACGCTCTAGCAACGGGAAGCAAGATTTCGTCGAGAAGAAAACCTTAAGCGAAGCAGGATACTGAAAATCTAAATACTTCACACAAAGGCAAAGTATTTTAATTATAGGAGACCCCGGCGAAGCCAGGTATCCAGCTAGTAAAAGTATAAAATAGTGTACAATTCGTGTAGTGTCTTTTTCACTCACGTGGTTTATTTGGCTCGACTTCGTCTCGCCAAATAAATTTCCACATTCGTGAAAAAGTATCACTCTAACACGAGTTGTACAAATAACTATTTATTACAAACTGTAGTCACAAGTAATTATAAGAAAATGGTTTATTCCGAGTTTTCGCGTTTTTATTAAAATTCATTTTCAATTTTACACAAACTATTTATAGGTTACATCATCAATACAAACTGCATTTGCTTGTAGCCAGTTGTTAAAAAAATAGTTTGTGACGTCATTCGCGCTAAAACACGGTTTCAAAATCATTTTTATAAATTTTGTTTTGAGAAACTGAAGATCTCCTGAACTTCTTATCCATGCAGTGCTGTTTACCAGCACCTGAAGTTTATAAAAAATACTTCAAAATCATGCAACATCCCTATTTTATCAAATCTCGTAACTGGAATTTTATTTTAACATCATGTGCTGGAACGAACTATACTAAATAAAATGGTCATTTGCTTGTTACACTCGTTGGAAGTCAGTTTATATTTCATTTACCTTCGCCATTAAAAATTTTTAACGAGTAAGAATTCTTCTTACCGCCTACGAAGGGGATAGATGTTTTTACTTTTCATTTCTTTAGCAATTTTTTGGAGGTTATATTTTTATATCCGTGATATGATATTGGAAAAATTAATTTAGTTAATTAATTTTTCTTTTAATAATTAGTAAATTCTGGATCCTGATTTGGATATATTTTTTTATGGATCTATCGATTAGAATTTTTGGACCCTTGTTGGTTACCATCGTATTGGCGTGCGGTGTCACGATTATGCTGATATGAAAATTTTATTTTGGTACCAACGGGTTTTGCACTTGCAGCAATTAATCACTTTAGTGGAATTGTTTCGGCTTACTTCAGTTTAGTACATAATTCTTCTTCTTTTGGCTTTCCATTCCGGGTGGAATATCGCTACATTTTCCAATGTTTTCAAATCCAGTTTGTTGGGGGGGGATTAGTCCCCTTTAATCTCATTTTACTTCGTTTTACATCCTATATCCTCCCATCAGACCTCGCACTCTCCACGACCCTCCGCCACAACCTCCTGTTCATCATCTTATCTCTCCGCCCATCGACTTCCATTCGTCTTAGATCCTCGACCGCATCCTCTCTCCATCTCCTCCTCGGTCGTCCCCTCGGTCTATCTCCATCAGGAATCCATTTCATTATCTTTGAGATGGTTCTTCCCCCTTGCGCTCTCTCTACATGTCCTAACCAAGCCAATCTTTGGGCCTTAATGTGCCGCACTATATCAGCTTCTATCTCACCATTGGTTCTTCTACGATACAGTTCTTCATTTACTTTTACCGGACCCATTATTTTTCTCAAAACCCTTCTCTCGAAGACCCTGAGCTTCTCTTCCTCCGCTTTCGACAAACTGATCAGTTCAACCCCGTACGTCACTACCGGCCTTATTAACGTCCTATAAATTTTAATCTTGGTGTTCTTCATTAGATTCTTATCTCCGAGTAGGTTCCGGTTTCCATGAAATGCTCTCATGCCTGCCATCACTCTATCTTTTACTATTTCTCCCCTCTCATTGGTGCTGTTTATTTGCAATCCAAGATATTTCGTTCTTTCTATTTCTTCAAAGGTGTAGCTCAGGATTCTTGTCGCTTCCAAATTTTCTCTCTTTTCTCTGCTGCATTTCATATACTTAGTTTTTTCCTCATTTACAATCAATCCGGCTTTTTGAGCTTCTCGTTCTATATTTTCAAAAGTTTCTAATAGGGCTCTGCGTGTTCTTGCTATTATTATCACGTCGTCGGCATACGCTACTATTTGCGCTTCGCTGTTCGTTATCGCTCTATTGCATTTAGATCTTCTAATTATTCCTTCCATTACTATGTTAAACAGCGTAGCCGACAAAGCATCTCCCTGTCTCACACCGGAATTGATTTCGAAATCGTCAGTACTTCCTGCTTTTGTCCTTACTACCGCTGTCGTTCCATTCAGAGTCATTTTACCAAGTTTATCAACTTCCTTGGAATCTTCCAATTTACCATTTCTTCAATCAGTTGACTTCTGTTTACTCGATCGAAGGCCTGTTTGAAATCAACAAACAACATTTCAATATCTATGCCATATTCGTGTGATTTTTCCATGATTTGCGTAACTATGAACAAAGCATCCGTTGTCGATCTTCCGGGTCTGAAACCCTGTTGATAATCACCTACTTCCCTCTCAACATGCTTTTGTAGTCTTGTATGTATTAATCTGGTTATTACCTTGTATGTATTATTGAGTAACGATATTCCTCTGTAGTTTTGGCAGTCTCTTTTATCTCCTTTCTTGTATATCGGTATCAGACCCGCTTCACTCCATTGTTCCGGCATTCTTTCACTCTTCCACACCACCATTATCAACTCATACATTCTTCTCATTGTTGTCTCGTCTCCGCTTTTTAATAGTTCCGTATTTATATTATCAGTTCCTGGTGCTTTGTTATTTTTCATTTTTGCTATTGCGTCGAGAAATTCTTGGTAAGTTGGTTCATCATTTTCTTCTTCCAGTTCTTCATCAGTTTCCACCACTTCAGATTCCTTCCTTTCATTATTTTCTGGATCTGGTTCCACATTCAATAATTCCATGAAGTGTTCCCTCCATCTATTCTTTATTTCGTGCTCCTCATACTTTAATTCTCCATTCTTGCTCTTTAGTCCTCTTATTTCGTGTTGTACTTTTATCTTTTGGTCTTTTATTCTTCTATATAGTTCTCTTGGGTCTCTGTGGTTCTTTTCGATCTCCTTCATCAAGTCATCCATCCATTGCCTTTTCTTTCTTCTGCATATTTTCACTATCTGTCTTGCTTTCTCTTTGTATCTTTCCTTATCCATCTCATTTTGTGTTCTCATCCATTCATTTTTCATTTTTCCTTTTAGTTCTATCTCCCTCTCGCATTCCTCATCAAACCATTCTTTCCTTATGCTTCTTTCCATTTTTCCTAGTGTTGTCCTTGCTGCTTCCGTTATACTCTCTTTTATGTTCTTCCATTCCTCGTCTATATCGCTGTTTTTTTCTTTGGAGGTAATCTGTTTTTGCAATTCTTGTTCATATTTTCGTTGGTATTCTTCAGTCTTCAGCTTTTCAATCGTTATCTTTTCATTTGTGCCTCCTTTCTTTGTCCATTTTTTCTTCATTTTGATCTCTTTATTTCCATTACTACTAGGTTATGATCCGTGTCTACGCTTGTGCCTCTATACGATCTAGCATTGTATACTTTAAAAGTTCTTGTCTTGGATACCATTATATGATCTATCTGATTTCCTTTATCTCTTCCGGGTATTATCCATGTTTCTTTGTGCTTGGGTTTATGTTTGAAATCCGTTGTCACTACTCTTATATTACACAGCTCTGCCAGATTGCACATTCTTTCTCCGTTTTCATTTGTTACCTCATGAATAGTGTATTTACCGGCGACGTTCTTGATGTATTCTTCCTTTCCCAGCTGTGCGTTAAAGTCACCCAGTATCACTAGGTCATCTTTTCTTGGAATTTTATCATATAGTTTCTCTATTTCTTCGTATATTTCGATTTTCTCATTCTCATCTGCTTCCTCCGTTGGCGCATACACGTTTATTATCGACAAGTTCTCATTGCTTCCTCTTATTCTAATATATGCAAGTCTCCCACTTATTGGTTGGAAGTCCATTATATCTTTTTCTTTATTCCTTTCAACTATAAAGGCCACTCCATTCCTGCCCGGTTTCTTTTCTCCCGAGTACAACAGTATGTTTTCCTTCATCTTCACCTCTCCGCTCTCTTTCCTTCTCATTTCTTGTATCGCCGCGATCCCGACTCCATACCTCTTGAGATCATTCGCCACCTCATTCACTTTTCCAGGTCGGAGCATCGTTCTCACATTCCATGTCGCTATCCTCTCTGTTTGTCTCTTCCTATTTCTTCCTCTTCTCCCCTGGCCACTCCATCTTGTTTTCTGTATCGCCGCTACATCTACTTTATATCTGTTCAGCTCTTCAGCTATTTCATTCACCTTTCCCGGCTCTAGCATGTTTCCCACGTTCCATGTTCCTACCTTCCATACGTCGTGTTTTCTTTTGTTCCTTATATTGTTCCTTCCACATTGAAGTCTGTCCTGCAAATTTGTGTTCCGTGCCGTTATCATTGTCATTTTTCTTGCGGTCGTCATCTTTGTTCCCATCCGGCTTATCTCTACTAGTTTTTTTGGGGTATTTTTGGTCCTGGTTTTTCCACTAGTGTCTTAGTTTGTGGGTCCCAGGTAGTTACCTTTCCATTCGTTATTAGTTTAAGGTGACCTATTTTCGTGATGTTTCCCTATCTTTTTCAATCTTTGCTCTCGCCCTAATTTCTTTCATTATTTTCCTTTCCGTGAACGTTAGGTCGCTTTCCACGTATATCTCAGTTCCTATTAACATATGTTTATTCCTCAAAATCTTTAGCTTCTCATCCCAGCTCTTCAGTTCGGCCACACATCTACTCGGACTGATCATGTATGCCTTCGTGACCTCCGTTTCTACACCCATCTTTTCACTGAAAAAGTTTTTCGCCGTTGCCTTTAAGGCTGCTGGGGTTTCTTCCTCTGTTACCATACCACTAATCACCAGATTATTCTTTCTCTTTTCTCTCTCAATTTTCTCCAGTTTAAATTCTAATTCTTCGCTTTTTGTTTCTATCTGTTGTAACCTTTCTCGCCATTCTTCCGTGTCTTTCGTGTTGTTAGCCTTTATCTCCTGGAGTTCCTGGTTAGTTTGATTCGCTCCGCTTCTAATTTCCGTTATTTCCGTCTTTAGGGTGCGCATTTCCGATTTTATATCCAATATATTTGATCTCATTTCACTCATAAATTCAGACATCATACGTGTTAGGGCACCATAGAGGGCATCCATTTTTTCTTCCATTTTCGCGTTTGCCTTTTTCAGCTTTTCTCTTCTCGGCGACTTTTCCTTTTTACTGCTTTCAGTCTTTTCTTCCAGTTCACTTTCCGATGTCTTTCCTGATCTATCTGGTGTTCTGGTCACCTTCTTGCTTCTCCGGAAAATATCAAATTCGGCTACCCTTTTTCTTCCGCTTCCGTCCGTTGTGTTCCCATCGCTCTCTCCCTATTGCTTCTGTCTCCATTAAGCCTGGCCTTGCCTCGTGTATGGTTTCTCTTCTGTGGGTACCTTTCGACTCTATATTTGGTTTCTCGTCGCTACTGTTACGAAAATCTGATATTTTCAAACGCTTTCCTAAATTAAATTTATTACAATTTGAATATTTTCAATAACTATTTTAAATTATTGAATTTTAATAGAATATTTTAGAAAATTATCTCCTAACTTCGAGATAATTTGGCATATGGCTTGATATTCTCAAACACATGGTCTGGCGTAAGAGAAGTACGCAGGCGTAGCGGCGGTTGCGAGCGGTTTTGGGCGGGTCCAAGTAGTCTAGGCAGAGTATTCAGCGGGTGTAGACCGTTTGAGTGTTGAGTGGCAAAGTTTTGCCTAATCGCTAGATATTGGTTTAATATAGTAACCTACAGTAGTGGATAGTATTAGTTTAAACGCATTTTAGTTTCCGATCGCGTTGGCGGATTTTTTTTTCCTATGGAAATTGGAAATTTTCATTGAATGCAAATTAGTTTTGGTTTCGAAGCGCCATTTTTGTGAGCATCTGTTGTTAATCGTGCGCAAACTGCAACGAAGCATTTTCGTGTTTGCGCAGCTCGTGATACGCAACTACGTCACAGTAATTATTTACTTACAAGTTTTGTTTACGATCGTGGTAATTATTATTATTTTGGAATTTACCACGACGGCTTTTGGATGGGTGGTTACCATCAATTTATTCGATCTTTCTACATTTACCAAGATTCCGAGGAGGAATATTTGATCGCACCTTCGTTGGTCGAAGATTCCCAAGCAGCTGACATCATCAGATTGGAAGTGTTTGTCAGGTGTCGTGCAGTTTTGTGCTGTTATTGTGCGGGTGTCATATCTATTGAGATAATCGAGCAGTTTTAGAAGTTCAACTTGTCTTATTACCAGCTGTAAACTTATTGTTTGTACAAACGGGTAAGTCCTTTTATAACACTTTTATTAACTGCATTAAATTCGCTTCAGTAATTTTTGAGGATCCGAAGAATCGGATTGTAATTTTTTTGAGTACGCACTGCGTGATACTGTCACTTTCGATCCAGCCAATTGTCAAGGGTTGGTTTGTATATATTTTAATCGTAAGATCAGTGTTGATTTTATCAATAAAGTTTATTTCAATTGTTCGACTGGTTTTATTGCTGGAGAGCCCTGGAATTGAACTTACGATTCTTGCTGACCGCACCAAGCAGACAGCTAGCTTTAACACCGAGGCATTCACAAAACAAATTTTGTGAGAAAAGGTCGTCTGCCCTTTGGCTACCGATCTTTTCTTCACTACAGGCAGATGTTATGAAATGGTTTCTCACCCTTTGAGGTGCGTTTTTGGTTTTTCACCACTGTGCCTCTACGAATGGTTTCTCACCACTATTACACGCACGCTGTGTTGCCTATAGCTCGCTGTCGATGAGATTTTGAACTCCGCCCAAGACTCGGTCCGGTTCGTCACCTCGGAGACTCGCGCCTTGTTGTAACCTCACTTTCTTCAACTTTTAATACTTTCAATAATTTCAAATAACTCACTTTTACATCCATTTTCTTTTGCTGCAACAGCCTCTGTGTGTATCTAGGCCACCCCGAACAATTCCTTCTCACTCTCAGCAAATCAATCTCTCGCTATTTTCTAAAATTAACACACCAAATTTTCACTTCTGTCACTCTGCTTATTAAACAAAACTCCATCTTTTGTTGTGCTCTCATTTGGATCATTTGACATATAAAAATCTAATGTTGATTTAAAAAATCTACCAAAGATACTCCACGTCTATCCAACCGTCTTAATTCACTAGTTGCAATCATGAATAACAGTAACTCCTCTAAACTGACGTAATTGACTCGGATAAATTTAGGTAAACGTGTTCGTCAAATAATAAACTTATGGGTGTTATTTTCTATCTATATATTTCGGGCTTCCTTATGTAAGGATACAACCAAGGTCGTTTACACGTCCCCTTAAGAGGGTACTCTAGTAATTAATATCTCAAAGATGTTGCAAGCATCTTGTGAGAGGACCACCGTCTTTACGTGCCTTCCGAAGCACGGAGACGGCATTACAAAGTGAACCTATTCTACCTTAGCAGTTCATCGCGCTAACAACCATGCCAATGACCGTCTCTAAGTTATTTTCTTCCGAAGTTATTCTTAAATACAGGTCGTAATTTTACATTACTGCTTGTTGCTGAGCCAATAAACTCTTCAATTGGGATATATCAAGGTCATTGCCATCATTTTCAACAAGTCCATCGTTAAACTTTCGACATCATTTCCACTAGAACCATTGAGTGAAAGATTCTCGTCATGTTAATTATTAAAGAACTGTTCATCTATGATAATAAAATGTTCTATAAAGTGGAGAATTCATCCATATTATAACCATTCTTTAATATTTTGTATATCTTTTTTCGTTTGATGTATACGTAAATGCAATGATCATCATAGGTTGTACGTCTCGGTGACTTACCGACCATCGTGTTGACTTCCACAGCAACATTAATAACTTGTCCATAAATTCCATATTGGGCATGAGTATGACATGTTCATGGTCGTAACTGGAATAGAATTGAAATCTAAAAACTTTTATTTCCGAAAAGCATACTACTTGTAGCATTTTTAAAGTCTTACCTTGCAGGCATAATGTTGTTTCTTCCCGAGCTGCATTATTGATGTGACATCATTTTATATACTATGAATTCTCCTTATATTGGCATTTGCTGGCTCAAAACATCGCTTTGAAATAATCTAGATTCAAAATCTTACTGACTTTTTCATTTTCGGCACAATATACCTATTTGGGAAATATCCCTAAGAAATTGGCAAACGCTGCCACTGCACTTCAAGGCAAATCGAAGGACTTCCATTTAGTAGCAATACCTATCAAGTTGTTATGGTTTTAATCGGGCGTTGGAGTACCAAGATGTTATAATAGATTAAAACCTTGCAGCCGCTAATCTCAGGGGCGGCTTGCCAAAAATGCTCCTTTGCTAGCTCATAAAGGCAGGAGACTCTAACGATAGAGCACAGAGCTGGCTCTTCCTTCCGATGGTGTAGAATTATATAAGGGGTGCTAAGTGATACGCTTCAAAAAGCAAGCTGTAATGATGTGGTTTGGGTCGTTATTGAGTCGAAATATGAGTCGCTGTAGGTTGTTTTCATTTTTGGCCATTGGAACCACGTCATCTGCATAGCACACTATCTTGATTCTGCTACCCTCTACTTGGTTAGTCTTGGATATACCTGTATACCAGATGCTATAATAGAAAGCCCCAAATCCTGCTTGGTCTTCTCCTTATCGGAAGTCCCTCACAGTGCTGGTTCTGTCTGAATTCATACACAGTATGTTGTTACTCCTAGTAAAATTAAAGATCGTGGTATGCTAATCCCTTTTGGGAGTAACATGTCTAATTGTTTATTATTAGTCTATAGGTCGTATAAGGCCTCCACCTATACTACCAAGTGGAGTGGACAAAGTAAGTAAGCATAGTAAGTCTATTAAGGGTGCCACCTGATTAAGTATGAGTATGTTACTGTAGGTACAACAACTTTTGTGTAGAGCCAAAGAACCATTTTTGTTTGTTTTTGTTGTTTGTGTTTGTTTGATTACTATGTAATCCCAATATTGATTCAATATCGATTATCTATATTCAGACAATATTGAAATGCAATGTTGGTGCAATATTGGCTCAATATTGGTTTACTATGTAATGCCAATATTTTTACAATATTGATTATCTATTGTCGAATGAAATATTTTAAAAGATTACAAGTTTAATGAAATTTGAAAATTATTAATTATCTATATTCTGGCAATATTTAAATGCAATATTGGTGCTATGTCGTCTCAATAATGTAGTGCAATATTGACAATTATTGGGCTAATATTGGGGCGCAATATTGATTTACTATTATGCAATCTCAATATTTGTGCAATATTCATTATCCACATTCAGACAATATTTAAACACAATATTGGTTCAATATAGTCTCAATATTGATAGACTGTATAGTGCTTCGTAATATAGAGGTAGTATTTTCCAAACTTCTTTAAGTCTTTTATTTAGAATTTGACGTTTGCTTTTCAATTTTTATATTTAATATTATTTAATTTTTAGCTAGGTATGTAGGTTCGGCACTATTATGTTCTTTTAATAAAGTTAAATAATAGGAAAAGGATTCCCGGTGTATAGGATATCCGTCGGATATCCGGATTTAGGAGAGGTAGATCGACGGTTGATGAATTACACTTGATAAAACAGATACTGGAGAAAGTTGCGAACATGGCATGGATATTCATCTTTTATTTGTGGACTTCAGACAAGCGTTTGATAAAGTTATTAGAAACAGGTTGATGAACATTATGAAGAATTTAATATTCCTCCTAAATTGATAAGAATGACATGGGCAACACTAAACCGTTCAAGAACCACTGTAAGAATCGGACAGAGAGATACGGATAGCTTTGAGGTAAACTGCGGAGTGAGGCAGGGGGATGCTTTGTCAGCGACCTTGTTGAATATCACACTAGAAAAGATAATCAGGATAAAGAAAGCCAGGTGATAGCATATGCAGATGATGTTGTCATAGTATCTAGAACAAAAAATGGAATAATGAATACACCCAGGTTAGTACAAGAAGAGGCAAATAGAATCAGTTTAAGCATTAACCAGGAAAAAACAAAATACATGAAATGCACGAGAGATACGAGTAAAAATGATAATATGAGTGAATTAAAAATAGACGGCTCCGCGTTTCAGAAAGTTAGGGACTTCAACTATCTTGGAGTGCAGATCAATTACAGAAACATGGAAGTCATAGCAAAAATACAGGCGGGTAACAGGGCGTATCATACCAATAGACACCTATTAAAGGATAAGCAAAAAGAACGAAAATTAAGATCTATAAGACGTTAATACAAAAACAAGGAGAGAAGAGGAGCAATTGAGAGTGTTCGAAAGGAAGGTTTTGCGAGCGATAGTGGGATATAGGGAAATAGATGAACGATACCAAACTAATTCAGAACTTCTCGTAGAAATGAACAGGGAAGACATAGTTAAATTCATCTTCTTTGGTCTTTACAAAAGTGCAGGCAATCATGCGTTGTCGAACACCGGCAGGTGTGTCTCGACATATACGCTTCCAACGCAACGTAAAGATACCGTAGCTGCATGGTTAATTTTATTATTGCCAAGTTTGGATTGTAGTACTCTGGGACATGTCGAGCGTCCCCTTCCTCCCACTACTCTTTTTATCAAAGATGTAGCTTTCAACAATCTGACGAAGGGAAGATATTTCACCCCGTGAACGTTCGTATCGCGGGACAGAATGTTTACGCAAGAACCAGTGGCTTTGAAATGGTCAAAATCCTGTGCCCAAACTGCGATAAAATGAAATACTGCGCAAATATCCGGAAATATGTTAATTCAATCTGGAACACGATTGACCATCCATAAATTTCAAATCAAGAAATTGAAAGTTTCCGCATTGGGATTTATTGATTTTCGAAAAATGTCCTTTATGTAAAAATAACTTGTGGCTCTCAAAATAGCAATTTGCAAAAATTATATTTTTTGTTATTAGAAAAGAAACTGGGAACGGTTAAATTGGGGCCCCAATGAAAACGAGTAGGTAAGGGGCACCTGGGCCAGCAAACCATACGCATGGCGCCTAAAGCCCAAGTGCCCCCCAAACTACAAACCTTTTTACATTAACATATTTTTATATAAACAAAATGTCCTAATTTGATTTATTGTCTGCTGAATAATTTATGATAAGTTTTGAATTATATTTGCAATTGTTGAAGCTGCAATTTGCACATTTCAGCTTTGCCATGTTCAACTTGTCGGGGTAACCATCATACGAATGGCCTTCTGATCCGCAATGGGAACATAGTATTTTGGCGTCGGGACAGAATTCCTTGGTGTGCCCAAATTTGAAGTATCAAAAACATTGTCGGATTGGTACATATTCGGAAACGTGTACCCATTCGTGGTCAATATTTAATTTTTCATTGGTAATTATAACAAAAAGTTTAGAAGTTGTTTTCAACATGGCATTATATAATTTTGAATTTCTATTTTTCAGTAAAAACTTGATCCAAAATGCAGACTAGGGTAGACCCAGGTAATTGATCTCTTTCAGCAGCTCTAGTTCTTTTCCCTACATTCTTGGTACCTTTAGATCTTGCAGGTTTCTGCGTCTTCTGAATGCTACCACGGAGCCGGAAGTCTTGTTTGGGTTGGCAGACAGTTAATTTTGGCATCAGTGCAGATACAACCCTCTCCCCAAATTTTTCATCGACTATATAGGATCCTTAAGATTTCTCTGGCTGTGATTTATTACGTTAGTTTTTACCTTTCATAGAGAGGTTATAATGAAAGTAAAATTTATTTGAAAATCTAGTATAGGGGTTTTTAAATTTTTCCTAATTGACTGCTAAATGTTCCGCAACCCTCGGTAATAATTCATTCCAATTTTGTGATTCTAATAACCTAAATCAGGACTTTGGTAAATAAAAAATGCAATCTCTTCTTACCTATACAGATAATCTCAACATTTTATTTTTACATGTGACAAAATATTTCAAATACTATTTTATTAACAAACGTGCAAAACCATCTTGGATAAACCATAATATGAAAAAATTAGCGAGAAAAGAACCAAATCCTAATGGTCCTTGATTGAAATACCTATTACTTTTAATTCAATTTTTACTTCTTTGGATATTCTATCGGTGTATATATTTCAAAATACATTGCCATAGTTGCAATTATTTTATCGAAATATGTAAGTTCACATAAAGCTTTATACTTGCCATTAGGAATAAGTGGGGGGAAATTTGTTTCATTGATATAAAAATTGCAAACGTGATATTTTATATCCTGCAAATTAAAATATTATTGAGGTCCATTTACATATTATATTAGATTAAAATTGATAAAATTATAAGGTTAAATAAACAATAAAATGAAATATTATTGGTAAGCTTTCAGCAATGGTCACCGCTGTCATTGTTATTAAACATCTGATGTCTATAATTTTATAAATTATAATCTAATATTAATTTCAGAGGTTAATATTATATATAATTTTGCATGTTATATTATCATAAGCTATTGCATTGTTTAATTACCTTATAAAAGTAAAAATCTGTAAGGTTTCCACATTTTAAACTTTGCTGCAACCCCATTGCGTTTGACCGAAGAGCTTTTCGTGCATTAACTTGGGAAAAGTATCGGAAAGTGTCGATATTCGTTACTCAAAACTTACGAACTTGTATGACCGCCTAAAAATATAGAAATTTTGTCGTTGAGGTTTTCTTCTTCCTTACCAGTTCAGTGGTGGAAATACAGAGCATTGGCCTCTTTTTTATTAAAAAATTTTTTAAGTAAATTTTACATAAATTGAAAGAAATCTTGCCAATGCGGGAGGGCGAGGGCGATTTTAAAGTACCACCACTGTTGCCATCTACATGAGAAGAACTCAAATCCTTGCATGAATTCTTCTCAAGTATTTATTGTGTACTTAAAAAATAAACCCTATGCAAGCAGGTAGCTAAAACATACTACATTTTTTTGAGTTTACGTTTCTGTTTTTGATATTATTAAGAATGAGGCAACAATAACAATTTTCAAAAATAGACGTAAACTAAATTTTTTATTTCTGCGGCTTTTTTATTTAAATTATTTACCTCGAGGTTATCCTTTACGTCAATTTTAAATTCAAAAGTACCATTGTGAACCGTGAAAGTACGGTTGTATTTAAATGCTTTCATTTCACAGCTCTTGTAAAAATTTTTATGGCAACTTATTAATTCGATTCGAACATCTTTAATTTTGAACCCATGTTGATGAAACTAAAAATTAGTTTATTATAATAAGAATTTTTTCTGTTGTAATTAAATTACGCACAAATGATGTATTATAACTACTTTTTTGTGTTTATTAAATCTTTCTGAATTATAGCATAAAATTAAATAATTTTGAATTTTTATAAAATGTATTTGGGAAATTTAATGACAAATTAAAATTTACCTTGGCCAAAAGTTCATCATTGGAGCAGACATACTGAATAAAAAAATATTACTGCAAATACCAAAATTATAGTGGTCATAATTATTTGCAACTGTAACTTCTACTGTTTAAACGAAGGAACATTATATATTAAATTTTAGCTTTTATATTATTTTTAAGGACAATCAGATAATAAATAATTAAAAATCGGTCAGGAATTAAAAATAGTTTATATTTTAGAAGGCCATTGATTAAAGGTTTCATTGTTGATTCTGGATAAAGGATTATGAATACCATAATTTGTCGATTGCATAATGGTGACAAAAACATTCTTGTGGCTAGTATCATCTGAAGATACATAGGGTACGAAATACTTCAGCAAGCGTACTTACTTTAATCTTACGATTAAACAATTGTAATTTTATTTCATAATTGGAAGTACACCCTGTAGATAATTCATTTAAAGAATTTGTAACATATAAGCAAAATTTTGTATTTTAATAAATAAAGTGCACATGGCACATTCCATATCAAGTAAACTAATCAAAATTAATAGGTCAAAACTTTATGAAATGTAATCAATATAAATCAGCATTTTTGTAATTTTGTATATAAACCTTGTAAATAATTTTAATAAACGTAGTATCATCAAGACCGTCGTCTCGTTAGTACTTCCTTGCACTTCGACTCGCTTTGGTTGCTAACTTATCACACTTTCTTCGACTAATCCCGATTGAGTCTGATCGGGAGGCAACAAAAGCGCTCGAGAAGCAGCATCTTCCGTAATATCCTTTGGGGAACTTTGACACCCATATTCCAACGATTTGGTGTTACAGGCAACGAGGCAACTTGAACTGTTAAAATTTGCCAGAGTACGTCCCCACTTACAGTGAACGTATTTAAGGAACTTACGTTCAACCGCTTCCAGTCTATCAATGTAGGTCTGATAAAATGGGGACCATACACATGATGCATACTCTAATTGGGACCTTACAAGAGAAAAGTAAAGCGTTTTGACTGTTTCCGTACAAAAATGCCTGCTTTGTCTACGAATAAAACCCAATGTTCGCAAGCTTTACCACAAATCTTGGCAATATGACTCTTGTATGTTAAGCCAGTATCGAGCCGAACACCTAAATCGTCAACTTCAATGACACGCTTGAGTATATTACCATTTATGTTGTAACCAAATGCGTCAAAACTATGTTTGGAGTATGATATAACCGAGCACTTGTCGAGATTTAAATTTAAAGGGAGTTTGTTATGCTGGCACCACTGATGTAGATTATTAAGATCTACCTGTAACCACAAGCAGTCTTGAATTGAAGTAATGGATATGTAAAATTTA
Source organism: Lycocerus yunnanus (assembly GCA_036346125.1). Lineage (NCBI taxonomy): Eukaryota > Metazoa > Arthropoda > Insecta > Coleoptera > Cantharidae > Lycocerus > Lycocerus yunnanus. Next base: position 158,305 of record JARFIX010000137.1, read on the forward strand.
AGATCATCTGCAAATAATTGATAACGATAGTGTTTGATAAATTTACCAATATCATTGATAAATAGCAGAAACAAAATCGGACCACAATGGGAGCTTTGAGGAACGCCAGACCTTTGCAAGGCTAAATTTGAAATAAAAGTCAGAATATTAATGGTATACGCTATATTCCTCGTCGCGTCGGACACGCTGCTGTGATCAAAGATCTGATATCAATATTTGGACTATGGGGAAGGCAACGGCAAACCATCCCATTAATTATATTCCTAGTTATGTCAATTTGGTCTCGGCTAAGCTGATCGCCTACGCACAGTAAATTGTATGGCACTTGAAGAAGAATAAGTATAGTCGGCTTGCATTCGCCATCGAAGATGTCTTCATGGCATTTAAATGTTTCCAGTTCTCTTTCATTCTCTTTACATTGACCGTCTGAACATGTAAACTGAGGTTTTTCACAGTACGTACATTTTTCATTTCATAATATTCGCTTTATTCGCCTTTAATTTTAACAATGACGAATTTGCGAATTTATTGCTAGGCAGATCATAAAATTTGTCCATTTCATCCAAAGTTGTTCAGTAGGTCCTGTTGCACCAATTTGATTAGCTACGGAACTATCCATTAACGTGACTGTAGAGGCTTCGTCAAGTAAGGCGTAAGTGTGAATATTTCCGGTGGAACCTTTAAATATAACTGCAGCACTTCTTAGGAGAATATTTTTATGTTGTCTAACGACAGCGTGACTAAAACATGCTTCATTTTTTATCAGTTCTTCTCCATTGCTGTAGTGTAGCAGGAAGTGGTTGTTTTTCTTACAGCCATCGGGAACCTACGCCGCACCGTTGCTTATTACGGCAAAATCTAATTGGATGACCTGTCAACAAACAAGAAAACATATTTTATTAGCTTTCACCCACCCATTTTTTGTCAATATCAAAACTTTTGAAACTAGGAAATTCCGCTAAAACGTGTTGTTCCTCACATAACTGACACTTTTTAATTGTTTTTTCAGATTTATAATGTATGGTGGACAAAACCGTTTCTGTCTTTGAATTGTTTCCATAAGATTTTGATTTTTCAAATTTATGCTCTCTCGTTAACTGTGGACTACAGATAAAACTCGCAGAATCTGCCTTTTCTTCCAACCATGTAGAAAATGCATCTAGTGACGAAATAACATTTTTCCTTTTCCTTATTCTATCTCTCCACTGTAACAAAAAACTAATTGGGAGTTTATTTAAAAGATCTTGGAGTAATTGTGGATTTTAAATAACTGACAGTTGATTGACGTGATAGTAACCACCAACCGTGGCTGTTGACTGTTTAATAATAATACCTCTATTTGGTAATAAAATTTATGCCATTTCGGATTTGAAGGTCGTGTGGATTCCAAATCCGGAGTTATTTTTGATGGAACATAGCTATAAAACAACTTAAATATAGAAAAGCTGCGTTTATTTGCAAGATGCTTACTACTTGAACGCTTACAGTTAACTTCTTATAATTCTTGAAATCCACAGATCAGTATTGGACTTTTGATTATAGTGTATGTTTCGCGCTATACTGCGGATGTAATATAATTATCATAAGCGGATATCATAATATTATTTAAATTAGAAATTTTAATTTAGCTGAAAAGGAACATCTACAAATTAAACTATCGAAAAACGATTATAATAATTAATAATTTAGTTATAATAATTGTCGATGTTGAAAACACAATTCATATTATTACTAATTGAGACCGGGACTGCTGGTTTACTTGTTTGCTGAAATTCTTCGTTCTAAACTCTTGTACTAAAAATTTGGGAAGACATTAATTTTTTTGCTTTCGGATTTTTCTATATATTCTTTGCAACACTAGCGGCGCCATTCCCATGGCGCATGATGTCGCTCATACTTCCCCTAGAATTTGCCAAAAGACTTGCAGGCGTTCTTCGAAAACAATGGCCCATGTAGGAGCTAGAGAAAGGTAAAATTAAAAATTTGGCTAAAATGCTAGGTACACCACCAATTGTGTGGATTTCCACAGGCTGGACAGTACATTTTTTTTAACATAATTTACGAAGAATTTGCCGCATACCTCTCTCTCTCTCTCTTTCTTTTCAGGTAATGGATAATGCTAGAAAACTTGCTTATGTCTATTGCTTCATTTGAATTAATCGTGGTCCGCAGCATTGAATATTTGGTCCATAAGCTAGATATCTTATAAGACGCAGAGTAGTGTTAAAATATGCCAATATAGCATCTTTTGAAGTTTTCACAATTTTAATTTTAAACACCATTTTCATATGCGACGTAAGTTTCGTCGTACAAATGTTTCGACTTGGTAGAAAAAAGCGATTGTTTACCTTTTGACGCTATTTCAGCGATTTCTTTCATTATTCATTACACCCAGAAATTAAATAACCCGAAAAAATTCCACACAATTTTAAAACAAATCAATAAACAACCTATAGTAACCAGGAGCATAAGAAAAAGAACAGTAGGATCTTTAAAGTGCTATAGAAAGCCTTACTGATGAGATACAACTTTAACACTTTCACAAAAACGTTAAGATTCAATTGCTTAATATCCGGAGGTAGCAGATTAAAAAAGCAAGTATGGCACCAAGAAGAGTTGATCTTTAATTTGGCAAGTTAGGTGTATTGGCAATAGCATTTGCTTTCTGTGAATCCGTAAAAAGATCTTCTATTTTCTTGTAGGTTTTAATATTTCCGGCATATTTCCTCGGTGTCCCTGTACCCAATATTCTACTGCCACAAAATGTTTATGAATATATGATTTATAAAAGTCGTATAAATAAGAAAGGAGAAATTTTATGATCGCCAACGTGATGTAATCGACGTGAATGTTGAAAATCCTTATCCCAAAACAGACATCGCGCAATGCCACAAATGTCAAGGATTTGATCATACCCAGAGCAAATGTCTTTCATGCGAAAATGCGTAAAATGTGTGAAAGCCATCCGACTAGCACGTGCCGAAAAATCTGCGAAACCGACAGATCCTGTGCAAAACTCACGCAAGAAAACGACCTCTTAAAGTTTGCCCTCATTCTCAATATTCCAAAACCTCGCTAGACAATAAAACACTAAAAATATTTTAATACATGAAGATCAAAATAGTATTGTCAATTCCCATCAATTAGAATAACGTATCCTTAATAAGATAAAACTCCTGCTCTGCCCAAAATATTTGAAATCGTCGTCGTTGATATCAAAGCGTAAATAATCAACGCGGAAACTCAAAAATTGCGCAGAAACTAATTCACATGTTTTAATTCCAAACTTGTATAATAGCACGGGAAATCTTCAACATTGAATATTTTCAACATTGTATTATAATTCCTTTAAATAATTCCGATAGTGGTTGAAATTAAGTCAACTCAAAAATCACGTCGAATTACAGTGAATTCAAAATATTCCTTAGCCATAAATATTCATGAAATATTTTAGATCAAAATTGGATATGTCAAATAAATAAAAATTTACTTGCGTAACAAAACTGTTAAATCCTCTTAATCCATGAATTCTATATTTTGAAAGATATAGAATCCGGGATTTGGTAATAAAAATCATACTTCAATAATAAATAATCTTAAATTTCCGTTAAATGCAAATATGTTTCAAATTTTAGACAACGTCAAATTTTGTTATTCAAGACTGAATCTGATTGTAAATAAAAAAATGCAATCTTTTGTAATTTATATAGAAAATCTTAACATTTTGTTTTACAAGTGACAAAATTATTTCAACTAATATTTTATTAACAAACGTGCAAAACCATCTTGGATCAACCTAAACCTAAAAATATGCAAAAAGAACCAAATCCAAATCGTTCATTGATTAATTATAATTCATTATTTACTTCTTTGGATATTCTATCGAGTATATATTTCAAAATACATTGCAACAGTTGCAATTATTTTATTGAAATATGTAAGTTCACATAAACCTTTATACTTGCCATTAGGAATAAGTGGGGAAATTTTTTCATCGATATAAAAATTGCAAATGTGATATTTTATATCCTGCAAATTAAAATATTATTGAGGTCCATTTATATATTTTTATTATTTTTATTAGATTAAAATTGATAAAATTATAAGGTTAAATAAACAATAAAATGAAATATTTTGGTAAGCTTTTAGCAATGGTTACTGCTGTCATTAGTTATTAAACGTCTGATGTCTATAATTTTATAAATTTTAATCTAATATTAATTTCAGAGGATAATATATATAATTTTACATGTTATATTACCATAAGCTATTGCATAGTTTAGTTACCTTATAAAAGTAATAATCTGTAATGTTTCCACATTTTAAACTTTGCTGCAACCCCATTGCGTTTGACCGAAGAGCTTTTCGTGCATTAACTTGAAACGTATCGGAAAGTGTCGATATTCGTTACTCAAAAACTTAAGAACTTGTATGACCGCCTAAAAATATAGAAATTTTGTCGTCGAGGTTTTCTTCTACCCTTACCAGTTCAGTGGTGGAAATACAAAGCATTGGCCTCTTTTTTATTAAAAAAATATTTTGAAGTAAATTTTATATAAATTGAAATAAATTTTGCCAGTGCGGGAGGGCGAGAGCGATTTTAAAGTTCCACCATGGTGCCATCTACATGAGAAGAACTCAAATCCTTGCATGAATTCTTCTCAAGTATTTATTGTGTACTTAAAAATAAACCCTATGCAAGCAGGTAGCTAAAACATACTACATTTTTTGAGTTACGTTTTGTTTTGATATTATTAAGAAAAGGGCATCATAACAATTTTCGAAAATAGACGTAAACTAAAATTTAATTTCTGCGGGTGACTCCATTTTATTTAAATTGATTTACCTCGAGATTATCCTTTACGTCGACTTTAAATTCAAAAGTTGCATTGTGAGCCGTGAAAGTGCGGTTGTATTTAAAAGCTTTAATTTCACAGGTCTTGTAAAAATTTTTATCGTAACTTATTAAGTCGATTCGAACATCTTTAATTTTGTACCCATGCTGATGAAACTAAAAAATTAGTTTATTATAATAAGAATTTTGTCTGCTGTAATTAAATTACGAGCAAAAGATGTATAATAATTATTTTTTTGTGTTTATTAAATATTTTCGTGACTTTCTGAATTATAGCATAAAATTAAATAATTTTGAAATTTTATAAAATGTATTTGGGAAAATATAATGAGAAATTAAAATTTACCTTGGCCAAAAGTACATCATTGGAGCAGACATATTGAATAAAAGATATTGCTGTAAATACCAAAATTATAGTTGTCATAATTATTTGCAACTGTAACTTCAACTGTTTGAAACTAGGAACACGTAGATGCATTGAATATTAGCTTTTATATTTTTTAAAACGACAATCTGATAATAAATAAATAAAAATCGTTCAGGCATTAAAATTAGTTTAAACTTTAGAAGGCCATTGATGAAAGGTTTCATTGTTGATACTTATCAAAATGACCCGATAGGCATCTTAACGATAATATTACAAATTACAATAATTATATAATCATTAAAATAAATATAATAATTTTAAATGAGATTTCAAATTTCACAAATTTTAATAAGCGGAAAATTTTAATGCAGGTTTCAAAATAAAATTATTACATTAAATTATCAACTCAAATTATGATCAACTACTATTTACTAAATCGCTCTAATATACTAAAAGATACCGAATTTTTTTTTCGAGAACCTACTAGTAGAATAGGCGAGCCGCAGGCGAGCCTTCTCGCCCCGCAGGGGCGACCTTCCGAAGCATATGTTTACTAAACGTTTAAACGTTACGTCGCCGTATCTAATTTTAATTGAGAACAAGCTTTCCAGAAAGTTATTCTGTGGAAGCCATTGCAGCCACAACAGTTTAATCTTTTGTGTTTTCCGATTAGTCTAGTTCATCACCTATAACCGAAATAACTTAAAAAACGCGGTAAAAAGTAGACAAAAGAATTCCATTCATTCGATTTGTTGGATTTCAAATTCATTCTTGATTATAAATAAAATAAAATAAATAAATAAATTTATCCAAATCTTCTGGGTTGCGATTAACCAACGAATACATTAATGATAGATCATCGTTCTTATCCAAATTTAGCAATTCTTGAAATTGGACTAAAAAATGGTCTAAATGTCTTTGAACGAGCGCTCGTTCAATAGTTTTAACTAAGATATGTTTCGTTGATAAGTTTAAGTATAAGGAAACTTTATCGGCTTCTTCCTCGAGTCGTTTCTGGCGTTTTTCAGATATTCCGATATGGGTTTGTCATTTAAAACGGCCGTACTTTCCTGAATGTAAAACTCGTCAGTTATTTGCAATAGTTGTTTTTCAAAGTGATTTTTGTAGAAATCTAAAACCGATTTTCATCATTGAGGTATAATCCCATGTTTTCGTAAGAAAGCGTGAGTTGCCGTATTGTTGTCATATCGATAGGTTCACCCCGTCGCTGACGATTTAATAACATTAGCGCAGTATTTACAACCCGAGTATCATACTTCTGAAAAACCGTATCCTTCCAAATAACAACAGCCAAAGTAAAAATCTCAAGTGCCCTTGTAGGATCGTCTATTTTCAGCATATTTTGGTTTATCTTTATCCAATGCTTATTGATATAGGCCCATCCAATATTCAAACCTTTGCTACTAAATATGTATTTTTTCCATTCGGTAATGTAAAATTGTAACAAATCTTCATTCATTAGATGGTCGCTCTTTGTCATTAAATCATTGCAATATGACGTCAGGTACTCCTTCAACTTGAGATACAGTGGTTCTCCTCGTATCTGGTTTTCGACTGTATTAAAATTATCACTTACTCCTATGGTATTATCCACGTAAGTGCAGTAAGTAACTATCAGAGAATGCATATTTAAAGAATTTACTTGAGAGAGTCTCTGTTCGCTGAAAATCTGAGTAACGTACGGGAGTATAGAAGCCCAAGTTTGTGCTAAGAATTCATCGTCGTCGATACGGTTTACATCCATTTTTCTTTTTTTTATTTTACGATAAAAATTTACCAGAACTTAATATCACTACTTTTGTTAGTTTATTTACACCTTCATTGTATTCATATTGCGTTTACCTGGCCGGGTACTATATAATAATATAAAATAAGTATTTCTGAGAACATCTTCAATGATAACAATCAAATATCTTTTTTCTATTTGAAGCCCCCAATTGAACTATAAAAGTTATTATTTTTAATTTTGCTGATATTTTCTGTTGGTGCATACCCTTTTATTATTGATGGATTTGTTTACACTCTCAAGTATGACATTCTTCCACTGATTGTTTTAAACGCGTTATTATTTTTGTAGTATTTTATTAGACACCATGAAAACTGTATTTTTTGCATATTTTTATGTGAGTATACAAGCACAAATCCTTTTCCATTAATCTTCAATTGTCTTTTTAATATAATTTTTTGTAGGGCAGCAACGTGTACTTGATATCTCATTTGCCACTTTCTCCATCTTTCTAGGTTTCATTAACGTTTGTATATTCTATGTACCCTCTGTTAGAGTTCTATTACCATTCTTCGTTTTTCTTAGTCTTCTACTTTGCTCCTTGCTGTCTCTGTCCGTATTTTTCTTTTCTTTTATTCATCTTCTTTGTGGCGTTGTCATACACGACTCACCTTCCATAAGTAATGCCACTGGTTGAGTCGATCCAGTACCACTCATCTCTCTTATGCCAAGCCGAGTTCACGTCCAACTTCAGATTATTAACATTCTAATCTCTCACATATGATTTCTCGTCCATATGCAATCTTTGATATCCAAACATGATCCTTTTCTCTTCTTTTTTTGGAAATTTCTCAAATCTTTTTTCATTATTGGTCAGATCACTCTTTATGAAGGTATTCGTGTTGGTTTTCACCTTTGATGGCTTCCGCGTGACAACCTTTATTTCTTTATTCCTAGCTAAAATAAAACACTTGTGGTTTGAGGTTAACTTACTTAATGAATTAATTTATTACTAATCAAGTATACTAACATGAACTACAATATTACCAACTGTCAAAAGGTTTTACATTTTAAATCAAAAAACTTATATACAGGGTCATTCACAAACAACTGTAAACAATAAAGATTGGTTCACATTTTTATAACATAATGTTGCCAATAACTGACACCCCTTCTCAACATCTATATATATAAAAGAAAGTCGTGTTAGTTACTCCACTTATAACTCAAGAACGGCTGAACCGATTTAGCTGAAAATTGGCAGGGAGGTAGTTTAGAGCCAGGAGAAGGACATAGGATACTTTTTATCCCGTTCGACAGCATTCCCGTGTGACTTGACATGAAACGTCAGTCACTATAAAACGTGGTGACACAGGGTGAATTTAAAATTATTCCCAATCTATATATATAAAAGAAAGTCGCAAAATTGTGTTAGTTACACCATTTATAACTCGAGAACGGCTGAACCGATTTTCATGATTTTTGCTTTGTTGGATTTGTCTCCTCCTGGATTAACAGAATAACTATTAAAAGAATAGAAAGTCAACTATTACGGTTTTAGAAATTTTGTATTTTTAATAACGGATTAGGTATGGTGAACGGTGATTGGTGGATAATAAATGAATCTTAGTTTTAAAGTAACATCTATATATCTTCTATCTATATATATAAAGAAAGTCGCAAAATTGTGTTTAGTTACAACATTTATAACTCGAGAACGGCTGAACCGATTTTCATGATTATATGTAATAGTACGGGAGCTAGCGACAGAAATTTTGCACCCATTTGCTCAAAGCTAATTTTTGTTTTGGTCAGTGTTTATAGTATGTAGATCACGAAAGTTGCAGTCTACCAAGCTTTCAACGTTGCGGGCATTTATAAAAAATTTCCAAACTTGTAAAAAAATGTTATAAAATACCTTATAAGCTCAAAGCTGAAATTTATTAAGGTGATCAAGGACACCGTAAAATAAGGGATTATGATAGTCTACCGCGTGGGCAGTGTTGCTTTCATGAGTCTACCACCCCCGAAAGGTGTTAAAAATTAACTTTTTCGACTTATTTGCACAAAGCTAAAATTTTTCTCATAAACCTTAGTTCATAAAATAACGAAAAAACGCAGTCTACCGGCCAACTAATGTTGTTAGGCCTTGATAGACTCCATGGAATGCACGTAGATGCAGTGGAATGCACGATCTCCGCTGCACCGATCGCTTTGAATAATTGTACATATCGGCATTAAATTAAAATCTATCTAGCTGCTTTTTGTCTACAAGTAGTTTACATTAATTATTATTAAATTAACGTCGTCTACTTTGATACTACTTCGATTGACGTAGCTAAATCTAGCGCGGAACTTGATTGAAATTAATATTATAATTTTTGAACTTGCGCAGTAATTATTATTAAATTAAAACAATGTGTCTATGTGAGAACACAAATATATATTCAAAAAATTTTGTACATAATATAGTTGTATAAAAAATAAATAATATTTTTCTTATTCGTCATCGCTACTGTTACTCGATTCCTCTTCGCCTTCCTCATCCTCATCGCTTTCCTCGTCCGCATCGCTTTCCTCGTCCCCATCGCTTTCTGCGTCCCCATCGCTTTCCGCGTCCTCTTCGCTTTTTCGCTCTCACTATCTTTGTCATAAGCAAATATTTCATCACATCATTTAGCATTTAATACTTACGAGAATTAAAATTGGTTTTAACCAATGGTTACACAATTCTATAAACAATTCCTATTGTTAATTTTCTTAACTGTTAAATGCTAAATGTTAAATGACGAGTATAAATCAACCATAACTTTTGTTAACAACTGGCTCTAATGAGCGATTCCCTTTTACCGATTGTCAAGGGTCCCTAAAATCCCATAGTCCGACGATTCTACCGTTGTCGTGGGCAGGTAGACTGGTCGAAAGTTTAATCTTTTAATTGTTCGCTGTAAGCAGTTCTAAACATAGATAAAAGATATACAGGGTGTCGTATAATATCTTAACAAACAAATTTGAACAAAGTACAAACCTCTCTTCTTAGTGTCTACCGTCTCATTCTTACTACCTTACCGAATCGTGCCGAAAACATCAATTGTAGCTAAAATTCAAATCAGATCATTAGATACTCAGCTAATTTCTCGTCCAATTGATAAATCAGGACCTTAAAATTTAGAATAAGCGATGAGGTAGCAGTTTTTTCAAAATTTACATATTAGCCCCCTTCCCACCTTTGTCATAATTGGTCTCTATATATTTTTTTCTCCCCTCTCTTCGGAACGTCCAATGGTCACAAATCGAGAACTACCCCTCATTTATAAAATTGAATATCACGATCATTTTAGAAAAACACTCAAAATTTTTAGCTTTACATTTTATTTATAATTTTTAAATTTTTTATATTAATAAATTTTCAATTAGTTTAAGAGGGATCATAATATTAATGCGAAAATCACATTTGGCTAACTCCCTATAACTGGTTTGTGACATTTAGTCACATTTTGTGATCCTCCCAGGCAAGGACGTCCTTTATGGACGAATCCCATAACAATAGATTTTATAAATAAAACAATATGAATTAATCTAAATATAATATAAAATGCTGGATTAAATTTTAGTTTTTGTGCAAATATATTTTAAAAATTTAAGAGAGAGATTTAACAAAATTTCACATTAACAAAAATTGTATCGTCAATAAGTGTGGCGATAATAGCGAAATTACAAAAAATTGTATTTCATCTTTTATTAGCCGAATCGTACATCAATTGAATTGTAGTAATGGAAAAATACAATTACCAATCAAATTGAAACCTGAGCGAAGGATCGCCTGTTAGTATTAAAATAATTTTGAAATTAATGTAATAATTAGTTGTAACTTAATATTGCAATGCTTTGAAAGTTGCAATATTTCAATCGACAATTGTTTTAATTTAATAATAATTACTGCGCAAGTTCAAAAAATTATAATATTAATTTCAATCAAGTTCCCGCGCTAGATTTAGCTACGTCAATCGAAGTAGTATCAAAGTAGACGACGTTAATTTAATAATAATTAATGTAAACTACTTGTAGACAAAAAAGCAGCTAGATAGATTTTAATTTAATGCCGATATGTACAATTATTCAAAGCGATCGGTGCAGCGGAGATCGTGCATTCCACTGCATCTACGTGCATTCCATGGAGTCTATCAAGGCCTAACAACATTAGTTGGCCGGTAGACTGCGTTTTTTCGTTATTTTATGAACTAAGGTTTATGAGAAAAAAATTTTAGCTTTGTGCAAATAAGTCGAAAAAGTTAATTTTTTTAACACCTTTCGGGGGTGGTAGACTCATGAAAGCAACACTGCCCACGCGGTAGACTATCATAATCCCTTATTTTACGGTGTCCTTGATCACCTTAATAAATTTCAGCTTTGAGCTTATAAGGTATTTTATAACATTTTTTTACAAGTTTGGAAATTTTTTATAAATGCCCGCAACAACATCATTGCGGTAGACTGCCATTTTGTTTATTTACAATATCAAAACAACAAACTGAGAAAGAATCAGCTTTGAGCTAATAATGACACCAATAATGTCATTGCCTCCCGTACTATAAATACGGTCCTGTATTAATTTAGTGTAATAATGTTGTATACAGTGTATATGTAAATAAAGCATAACGGATTAGGTATGGTGAACGGTGATTGGTGGATATTTAATATCTAAAGGTTGGTACATGACACAACCGGCAGATATTAAAGAGTCAGTCAGTCATGGACATGGAAATAGAGCACGGAGTTGGTCCGATCGTTCGAATTCATAGCTCACGCCTGGGGAACGTGGGTTCGAATCTCGAGTCGGTCGGTCAATTTTCGCCGTTGCTCCGTGGTAGATGGGGTGCCACGTAAAGCAGAGGACCCAGTGTACGGTAGCTGAGCTTCCGTATGCCGCGGTTCGGATTCCGCGTTAACAATGTAGGTCCACTGACGTCGTTGCGCTGCTGCTTCGGTGCGGGGTGAGCTGTGCGACAACCGACGACCTGTCTCCCCGGTCCGGAATGCGTGATGCTGTGATGTTTGCACACCTTCCGGACCTGCCCGATTGGCTTACGCCTTTCCAATCCCACCACCGTGCGTTCCAAGGACATCGTCCTACCCGATGAAGGAGGTATGGGGCATAGCCCCGGTACTCCACAGTGCCATTACGACAAGGACAAGGCAAGGACATGGAAATTAATGTAATCTAATCTACAATGCCGCGAGCAAGAAGATCGAATCTTTCACAACGAAGCCGTAATGCAAATAGACTGCGAAATATTGCGAATCAATCTGCTGGAGATGAAATCGCACAAGAGAGGCATCGAGTATGGCCCGGCTTCGTGCTTCACAAACAGAGGCACAAAGAGAGGCCACACGTGAAACGGCTCGGTTGGCAATGAGGAATCGTCGATCAGAACATCGAGACCAACAACGCCGAGCCGCAAGAAGAAATGAGTCAAGTGATAATTTGTATCGAGTAGCGTTTCAATACGATTGCACAATTGACTACAGCTCGCACCCTTTCGTTAGAATTGGCTTTATGGACGTTGTGTGCGTCCATTGCGGTGCATTGAAATTCCCTGGAGAAACGCCTGGATTGTGCTGTCTGAATGGAAAGGTTATATTGCCATTGTTGCCTCCGCAGCCTGAGCCATTGCATTCATTGCTTTGTGGCGAAACTCAAAAATCACGACATTTTCTTTCGAACGTTCAAAGGTACAACGTATGTTTCCAAATGACTTCATTTGGAGCAAATATTATCGAAGAACGCGGATTCAATCCGACATTCAAGGTATTTATTATAATTATAAATTATAAATTTATCAATGAGAATTTATCAATGAATGTGGAATATTAATCAATGTAACTGGATTAATAATCCACATTCATTTAAACCCCGGGCGAAAGCGGGTATCCGGTTATTAATTCAATTATCTATTATATAAAATTGAATGTTTGTTGGTTTGTTCGTCTCTTAATAACTCCCAGACCGTTTGACCGATTTTAATCAACGAGTACTCCAACGATTCGGTAGGACTTGGGGAAGGTTTCTGTGCTATAATATCGTTAAAAATGCGAGAGGTAAGAGATTTCCCGTAATTTTGGAAATCTGGTGACAATTGTGTCGCCGACAGGTGGCGCGACAATGGAAAAATTATACCGGGTGACCGGCTAAAATCAGAACATAGGGAAATAACATGGGAATTCTATATTCCTAAACCGTTTGACTGATTTTAATCAGGTTTCTGTGCTATAATATCATCTATATATATAAAAATGAAACCCGTTTTTCGTTGTCACGACATAGCATGAAAACGGCTTGACCGATTTGGCTGATTTTTTTTTGTAGTTTTCTAACACTCTGTACAAGGTTCTTACGGAAAAAAATATTAAGAAAATCTCTCAGAAAGATTGAAAAATATACATTTAATAATACATAAGACGAGCAATTAAGGGTAGTATTTAGTTAGTAGTATCTTAGCCAACCTAATTTCTCTTTCCCTCTGTATGTGCATTTTTCCTTTTGCAAAGCTCAACCTAAAGGTATACCAACATAGAAAAAATATTTTTAGTTATATAAAGTAAAGACATAAACAGAAACAGAAAGAAAAGAAACACACATAAACAGAAATAAAGTTAAGTTACGGAGTTAAAAAGAAAAAGTGATTATTGTGAAATTAATACTATCCTCCATTGGTCGTAAGTACGTTTTGTTATATTTTTTTTTATCGATAAAACTATTTTGAAGATTTTACCGTATTTTATCTTATTTATTCCTTACTGCCAAAGCGGAGGAGAGATTGCTTGCCGAACATTATATTAAATCTATTATATAAAATTGAATGTTTGTTTGTTTGTTTGTTCGTCTTTTAATAACTCCTAAACCGTTCGACCGATCCCAACCAAATTTTGCACAGTTACTCTCTAGGACCCTAAAGAGGTTTTCCGCTAAAAACCGGGACCGAAAAGCTTAATTTAAAAAAAAGTGAAAAATTGCGGACGAGCATGAATGGATTAACGAGATTCCCATCGCCAATACCTGTAATTGATATATGGTAATTTTACGTTGGTATATTCACATTCCGTACCTACACTATTATAAGTGATTTGAAATACTGGAGAAGAAAAGCTGTAGAGAAAATTGTAGAGTACAATATAAACCGTTCTGAAACACTCGACAACGAGAACACTAAAAATCATTTTGAAACGCTCTAGCAACGGGAAGCAAGATTTCCCGTCGAGAAGAAAACCTTAAGCGAAGCAGGATACTCGGAAAAATCTAAATACTTCACACAAAGGCAAAGTATTTTAATTATAGGGAGACCCCGGGCGAAGCCGGGTATCCTGCTATTCAATCATTCAGACAAAGGCAGAGTTCCACCTTTTTAATGAGACCCCGGGCGAAGCCGGGTATCCAGCTAGTAATAGTTATAAAGCAAAACAAAAAAATAATTCAATCACTGCAATCCAATTGCTCTGGAATGTTTCGTTAAGTTTGATCCATCTAGAGGCTTTTTTAACATATCAGCGACCATCATACTGGTGGGACAATAAACAGCCGACACACGTTTAGTCAATATCAAATCCTGCACGAATTTGCATTTGATATCAATGTGCTTCACTCGTTGATGACAAAGGGGTCCGCCGATTAGCTTTATGCAGCTCTGATTATCTTCAAACATCTGGATTGGTGCTTTCACCTTTTGATCAAAATTATTCAGAACACGCTCGATCCAAATGAGTTCACGTGATGCTTCTGCAAACGCGACTATTTCAGCTTCGGTTGACGATAATGCCACCGATGTTTGTTTACGACTTGCCCATGCAATCAGTGCACCATTGTAAACAAAACAATAGCCAGTATTTGATTTTCGGTCTTCATGATCACCCGCCCAATCTGCATCCACATAACATTGGAGTCCTTCATTGTTTTTTCTTTTAAGTCGCAACTTCATTGATTTTGTTGCCTTTAAGTATCTGAAAACCCGTTTCACCTCGTTCCAATCGCAAACTTTCGGATGACTCACATGTCTTGCCAATATCGATGTTGCAATTGCGATATCTGGTCTAGTATTTACTGACAGATATAGCAAAGATCCGATGGCACTTCGATAAATTTCTTGCGATTCGAAAGGTTCCTGATTCATCGTTTGTCTGAAATATCCAGTGTTCATTGGCACCGATGAATCTTTAGCATCCTTCATGTTAAATTCCTGTAATTTATTCATGATGTACTTTTCTTGATGCAAACTAAAAATACCGCTTTCGTCTCTTTCAAAATGGATACCAAGGTAAAACTTCAATACTCCGAGATTCTTGATAGTAAATTCACTGTTCATTAGTGACTCAAAACTGTCGATCATTTTCAAATCGGTTGCAGCGACGACAATATCATCAACGTGGTTGCATATGTATATTGCTCGATCTTCTGCTTTCTTCATGTATAAACATGGATCGTTCTTACTTTGAACATAATCGTTCTTCTTCATGGTAGCATCGAATTTCTTGTTCCATTCATTTGCTCCTTGCTTAAGACCATATAAATTCTTTACCAATTTACATACCTGATCTTTATCATTGGTCGTATATCCTTTTGGCTGCTTCATGTAAATTTCATGAGATAAATCAGCATTTAAATACGCAGTTTCGATGTCGAAATGTCTAACTTCCATTTTCCTTTCACCCGCCACTGTTAGAAGAATTTTGAGTGTAGTAGGATTCGCCACAGGTGCAAAAACTTCATCATAATCGCGACCAAACTTCTGTGGGAAACCTTGAGCTACCAATCTGGCCTTGAACTTGACGATGTTCCCATTTTGATCAGTTTTCGTCTTATACACCCATTTACATCCAATAGCACTTGAACATGGAGGCAATTTGCTAATCTCCCAAGTTCCAAAATTTCTAAGAGATTCAATTTCTGCATCCATGGCCGCTTTCCATTTATCAGCATTTGGTCCGTTAACGGCCTCATCGTATGTAGTCGGATCAATATCCACCGTTTGAGTAGCATTTACTTCCATTATCAAACGTCTTGGTGGCATACCTTTATTTGATCGTTCAGAACGTCTGAGTTGTACTTCGGGTTGGTTTTGCCTTTCTGAAACTGGTTCTTCTTCTAGTTGTTCGGAACTTGGTTGTTCGGAAACAGCATTTTCAATTTCATTTTTCACTGGAACTTCAATATGTTCGATAGTTTCAGTTTCGATAAACTTGACATCACGACTAATCCTGATTCGGTGAGTGTCTATGTTTCAAAGTCGAAAACCTTTTGTTCCCAATTCGTATCCAACAAAGATTAATTTTTCAGCCGTATCGTCTAACTTCTTACGTTGATCTTTCGGAATATGAACGTATGCTGGGGTTCCAAAAGTATGAAAATAGCTTAAATCCGGTTGCTTTCTATGCCACAGCTCGTATGGAGTTTTTGCAGGTAAACGATTTATAATGTGATTAGCTGTAGTCACTGCTTCGCCCCAAAACTGCTTGTGTAAACCGAGCTATTCAGCATACAACGCGTCATTTCAATCAAAGTACGGTTCTTGCGTTCTGCAACACCATTTTGTTGCGGCGTCTTTGGTACCGATAACTGAGTTTTCATTCCTTTTGACCTGAAATAATTACGTAATTCTGTATCCATATACTCACCACCTCTATCTGATCTGATGACCTTTGGCACTTTACCGTGCTGCGTTTTCATCATTTCAACAAACTCGATCATTTTACTACGAACATCTGATTTTTGTTTAATCAAGTAAATATGTGAATATCTCGTATGATCGTCTATTAGGGTGAGAATATATCTGTTACCGCTTGGTGTCGGTAATTGTAATGGTCCGCATACATCTGTATGTACTAAATCTAATTTATTGTTCGTCTTGCTTGATGGAACTTGAGGAAATGGATCTCTGGTTTTCTTGCACTCTAAACACGTTTCACAAACGTCGCTGTGATTGCAGTCTGCGACTTTCATATCGACTGATAAATTTGTCAGTTTTCTTATGTCAAATAAGTTTCGATGACCAAGTACCTGATGCCATTCGTGAAGACACTTTAATTTATTTGAACATGTTGCACTGAAAGTTTGGTGTTGTGGTTCCGTTTTGTACACGTCGTTTTTTTGATTTAACTGTCAACAATGTTTTTCCATTTCTGTTGATATCACATTTTTCACCTTTAAAAATGACACTGCAGCCACTTTTGGCAAGTTTGCTTACTGATAAACGATTACATTTGAGTCCAGGGACAAATTGCACGTCACTTAATCTAAATTTGTTGTCAGCAGTATTAAATTCAATTATTCCGATGCCTGCTATTGGTAAGTTTCTGCCATCAGCCAGTTTTACTGAATTTCTGTTCGATTTGTTTATGTTCGTAAAGAACGTTTCATCACCACACATATGTGCCGATGCACCAGAATCGATACACCATTCATTTTCGACGTCTTTATCTATGCTTGGCCAATAAACGTAATTCCTAATGATTGATTTCATACGTTCCATGCCTGGATGTCCTTTATGTATTTGATTTAGGATTTTTTTTCTGAAAGTGAAGGGAATCACAACTCTGCTGCCATACAAAATGCTGTCATCTATAACGGATAACGAATCTTTACGCAAATAAAATTGTTTTATTGCTACATCTTGTATTTTGTAAATTTGAGACCAGTTTGAATTGATTAACTTTACTACAGACTGCAACAATGTATCCTTCTTTGATTCGTTATTTATCATTTTAAATGTGAATGGTAAACCTTGTAATGAATCTAAAGCTACTTGTCGAACATCATTTTCGAATTTTTGTACTGCCGCGATAACATACTCATCTTTTGAACGTGAATGAGAATTTATAAGTCTCGACAATACATCCGCATGACCAAAATCACTAGTAGAGACATATTTTATAGTGAAGTCGTATGTTAGTAACACTAAAGCCCATCTCTGGATACGATTTGCAGTATAAATTGGTATTCCGGTTTTCGATCCAAATATGGCCAGTAGTGGTTTGTGATCTGTTTCCAGTAGAAATTTTCTTCCAAAAATCATCCTGTGAAACTTTGTTACAGCAAACACTAATGCTAGCGCCTCTTTCTCAATTTGGCTGTAACCCTTTTCTGCTGGAGTCAACGAACGTGAAGCGTGACATACAGTTTTCCGCGAACCATCTGGGTATGAGTGCATAATGCATGCTCCTAAACCGTAGTTAGACGCATCAGCTGCCACAACTATTTCTAACTCTGGGTTGTAATGGGTGAGAAGTAAATTTGATGTTAGAACTTCTTTTAAGCCTATAAAGGATTTTTGACATTGATCTGACCATTTCCAATTCACATCCTTCTTTAGCAGTTCATCTAGGGGTCCGCGAAGTCTTCTCATATTATCGACAAATTTCCCATAATAGTTTATTGCGCCAAGAAACGATCTCAAGGTTGTTTTGTCGGTCGGTTCTGGCATTTCACGAATTGCTATCAGTCTTTGTGGATCTGGTTGAATTCCTTTCCGCTAATTATATACCCCAAATACGTTATTTCCTTGGTAAAAAACTTACACTTGGCCAGTTTTAAGTGAAATCCGTATTGTTGTATTTTATCTAAAACGCGGTAAAGATTTTCATTGTGTTCCTCTAGTGTCTTGCCTGAAACGATAATATCGTCAATGTAAGCCGCTACTCCTTTAATATCTGAAAGCATGCTGTCCATAATTTGTTGGAAAGCATTTGGGGCAGGTTTGACGCCTTGAGAGAGTCTATTTACTACAAATAACCCCAAGTGGGTGTTGATTGTAAGAAGATTTCTTGATTCTGAATCTACTTCGACTTGTAAAAACGCGTCTGATAAGTCTATGTGACTGAAAATTGTTCCTGGTGACACTTTTGAAAAAATTTCTTGCGGTAATGGAATTGGATAACAATGAGGTTCGAGTGCTGCGTTCAAACCTGTTGAATAATCCGCACAAATTCGTATTTTCCCGTTTGCTTTCTTTACTACTACTATTGGAGCAGCCCAATCGGAATATTGAACTGGCGTGATAGCGCCTTCATTTTCTAATCTCTTTAGCTCCTGTTCGATTGTTGCCATAACTGCGAATGGGACTGGTCGTTTTGGACGGAATATAGGTTGTATGTTGGGGCGTAAATGAAGTCGAACCTGAACTTTTGTACATAAACCCAGTTTGTCTTGGAATAATTTAGGGAATTTTGTTATTACGTCTTTGATGGAACTTGGAACTTCCGTAACAATTTGATTGCATACCGTATTTAGTGGTACATTCCATAAATTAAATTCATCGATTAAATCTGTTCCTAATAAATTCGTTGTTGTTGAGGACACGAAACACTTTCCAGATACGATTTGATCTCGAAATGAAAATTGACATTCTATTTCGGTGGTAAATTTTAATTTGTCTCCTGAAGCGGATTTAGGTGCTATTGTAGGTAAGTGTCCTTGAGGTTCCCCTAATTTCTTCCATGTTTCTTCTGACACAATCGTTAAATCAGAACCTGTATCAATTTGAAAGACGATTTGCGTGTTGTTTACGCCTATTGTTATATATCTTCGTTTTTGTTCAACGCTGACACAATTAACATGGACGTTATTTGAACGGAAATGATCGTTAGTTCCTTGTTTCTTGAAGTTTAGTTTCGCAACCTGTCTATTTGGATTATTCTTTTGAGTACAGATGCAATACCCTTCTTTGTGGCCAATCCTATTGCAGTCCTTACACTTGTGATG
This sequence comes from Lycocerus yunnanus, assembly GCA_036346125.1. Lineage (NCBI taxonomy): Eukaryota > Metazoa > Arthropoda > Insecta > Coleoptera > Cantharidae > Lycocerus > Lycocerus yunnanus. Next base: position 178,022 of record JARFIX010000137.1, read on the forward strand.
TTTGTACGAGCAATCTTTTGAAAAATGCATTTGCCCGCACTGCCAGCAAGGTTTTCGGGGTGTGGATTGGACTGCTGCGACTGCTATGTTAGAGTCAGTTTCAATCAAATTTACGTATTCGCTTGTTTGTGGTTCATTCTTAATAATTAGAGCGGTGTCTTGTTTTACACTCTGTATTGTTTGACTTTCTTTTATAAGCGAGTTCAATGTCATTCCACCATTTGTGCTATCATTATCGAATTGTATCAATAATCGAGTTCTTAATTCTGTATCTTGGGATGAATGCAACCCGCCAATGAAAACCAAGCATTTGAAATGATCAATCGTTAATTCTTTCAATTTGAAATCTTCACAGTATTTATTTACGACACCTGCATATGTAACGATATCTTGATGTGACTCCTTTGCTAATTGTAAGCACTTGAATCTGCTGTGGAAAAGTGATATCGTGCGACCAAATAAAGTTTTTAATGTGTCGATGGTTGTTTGGAAATTGTAATCTCGAGGATGTTTAGGTAGTATATAATTTACATACTTCTCATGGCAATTTGTGCTTAGTTTCCGTACCAATAACCGAACCCTTGCAGCATCGGTTAACTTTTCACCATCAAGTAGAAATAAATCGTCATATCTTTTGTACCAAACGTCAAAAGTAAGACCATTTTCAGGATCGTATATGAATTCAGTTATGTTGTTTGCCAGAGAATTCATAATTATTTCAGTATTATCATTACAGATTTGTTTAGTATTCTGTTGTAATACTTGATTTCTGATTTCCTCGAGACTTTCTTGGAGTGTATTGATCATTTGACTCTGTTGTTGAAATAATTGCAAATATCGTTCATCCATTATTATTAATTTTGAATTGAATCGATTGAATGTATTTAACAATCACCACGTGTTGTTCGAAATGATCCTCGTCGCCACTGTTACGTCCCGCTACTGGACGTATTAGATAAACGATAACCTGTAGTTTGAGTCCACTTTAATACTTGCTATGGTAGTAAAATGTAACTGCCTTTATTTATAAAACAATGTCTATATATTGTCATGTTGGCAACTTAAAAACTAAGATAAATAACCTCAATAAAGAAAGTAGCATCCTCAGATGAAAGCCAGCGCTACGGTAGATAAAGTTGTAACCTCGGATGGAAACTTTTGTGTAACGGGTTGATAATATTTGGCATGTAGCATTTATAGAAGGTTCATGGCATACCATTAAGCCATTTTAATTACAAAATTTCATTTCATAAGCTGGTCGAGAGCAGTTAGCATTCTAAAATAAAATTTCATCCTACGGGTATCACAGATCAAAGTTGGAATTGTTTTGCATATCCAATAGCAGCGTCCGCATTTCTTGGCACTATTGTAAGTGAATCCAAAATCCAAAAGATTCAAATAAGGCTAAAATGAGCAAAGAAAATTTCATCCTTCGGAAAATCTAAAAAGAGATTTAGATAACATAAAAAATTGTAATTAGAACATAAGGCATACCAAAAGATGAGTATTAATTTGTAGAACGATTTGCTATCCAAGTGAGGATGGTAGATGCAAAATTGAATCTTCTACATTGAAAAATGTGAAATTGTAACCTGCAAATATGTCAGATTTTTAGTTTTAGTAATAGAATTGTTAATAGGATAAGGATTTGAGTGAGATTAGTATTGAGGGATGAGGAATTAAAAACTAAGTGTTACGCAAGTGGTTAGGATAAACAAAGTGTGTGAAAATTAACATAAGTGTAAAGAAAGAATTCGTACTTTGACGGACGATTATAGGACGACCGGTGTAATTAGAATTTTTCTAACAATTTTGTGCGGGACGGCTTTGAAGACTTTAATTTTCGTGAAAGTTTCAAGAAGATCCGTTTGATAAGATTACCCAGCCAATGGAATCGGTATTTTTGGAAAACCCACAATAAAAGTTGGAATTCCAATTTTATATGCTTCGCGATGCGAAAAATACGTTAGTCGACCCATTTCACTAGCCCAGTGAGGACGTGAAAATTTCGTTCCTGAAAAATTTATAAAATGAACGATAACCTATAAAATAATTTTGTCGACATGCAACATATAACTATTAGTGACGTCATGGATATTTAATGTAACAAAAGTGATTTAGTAATCAAGGTAAATTTTATTACCATTACAATTTACATGAAATTTAAGTTTAATTATCGAATAAAATTTAATGTATTAATACCTGTTAAATGTTACACAAACCCCGACACCCTACGTTTTGATGCCACTGATATCGAAGAGGATTGGTGACCTACTTTAATCAAGTGATCGTGCACCGGTTAGTTGTGTCTTTAATATTAAACCTGTACATAAACGATTTTGCACACTTAAGTTTAATTAGTTTTAAGAAATATTTAAATTTTAAATGACCACTTGTTTTCTTAGTTTAAACACAAACACTTACAACTACAATTAGGTTAATAAAGAAAGAAGCTATGTTGGTGACACCTATAGTCATTTGTAAAAATTTAATACAAGGTTTAATACAAAATGTCAAGATTAGCGGCAGTTTATTTAAAGATTACAAAACAATTTATTCACATTAACAGGAGCAAAGTTTTATTTCAAGATTGCATCGAGAGCAGTACAAGTAAGTACATCACAGGTAACATTTTATCTACCATTTAGCAATTTTACATGCAATTACAGGTTTATTTATCGAACAAATTATTTGCAAATTATTAAATATTATTTACGACGAGGCATTTCATTACAATATATATAGTGTTTCAGTCCAATAATTGATTACCAACTGTTTATGGTTACCAACTTAAAGAACTGAAATTACATCTATAAATTAAGGGTTGTCGTAGCTGGTTTGCCGCTACAACAATAAGTAATGCCACTGGTTGAGTCGATCCAGTACCACTCATCTCTCTTATGCCGAGCCGAGTTTACGTCCAACTTCAGATTATTAACATTCTAATCTCTCACATATGATTTCTCGTCCATATACAACCTTTGATATCCAAACATGATCCTTTTCTCTTCTTTTTTTGGAAATTTCCCAAATCTTTTTTATTATTGGTCAGATCACTCTTTATAAAGGTATTCGTTCCTTTTAGTTTGTTTTGTTTTCCATAACTGCCATTTTCTGGTTGTGATTGTAACCTGTTAATTTATTATTAGTTACAGAACATAAATCGACTCCTCCGTTTATCAATTCAATCGTGATGGATAGGGTAGTTTCAATTATAGAGACTCTTCTATGACTACTGATTTTATTTGACATCAATTATTTAATACTTGAAACGCCCTGTACATATACAGCATAAGTTTAAATGTAGTAATTATATTTTAATGTAAATAATTAATATCTGAAGTGTGGAACATGCATTGAACTGCAGTCATAGTATTTGCTGATGAGACAGGTGCATACTCATAAAACCGATGTTTAGAGGCTATCAACCCTAAAAAACGCTGATCATGATATTTTGAGTTGACGTCGATAAACTTGCGTATTTTTGCAAATGTAGTTAGTTGCAAGCTTAGTCTTAGTTTGATCACGGACGGAATAACTATATGCAGCCCGATCATGTAATTTGTTAAGTAATAAATAATTATAAACCCACTGTCATTTTTCTGAAAGAACCACGAATCCTCTGATAATCAATGGCGATCCGAATATTTTATTAAACAGATCATATTTCACATAAACAAAATTCGAATGTTTATATTTTTAATAATATTAATTCTGAATGTTGACGGCTTTTATAGCTTGAGATTAGAGACTTGTTATCTTACGAAAAAAACATATTACGGAATAGGGATGTTGCATGGTATCGAATTTAGTGATAACTCCTATTAATTCTTGAAAATAATATCAAATGAAATTTATAACCAAAATAAAAATTTTAAAATGCGTCTGCGTAGAAATCAAATTTGAAATTAAATGAACGTCAGCCATACTTGACTCAAGCGTGATCCCGAACGTTTTATTGAAATTTTACAACGTCGCAAAATTGACAGTTAAATATTTGACAGTCAATGTAACGTATGCCATTTAAATTATATTTTTTATTATCATATATTTATTTTTATACTTTTATTAAAAAGTTAGGTTTTTAAGATCAAAATTGGTGTTAGAAGTGTCACTTTTTTTTATTTTTATGCGTTGTCATGACACAGTGAAAAAAAGTAATAAACAATGAAAAAAAGTAACTTTTTTTCATTGCACATAAAATTAATATTAGAATTATTTGGGAACAACTTGAAATTTGAATAAACAATTTGTACAGTTTGATATATTTATCGTCGATGATTCAGAAACTGCCTTGAAATTAGTTTCCTCTACAACATTACCATTTTGGGTAAAACTGTCCATGCCGCTTTCGGTAGAAGTACTTGGTAAATTACACGAGCTGGTTGAAATTTCATTCGGTGAAATTAAATTTGCGATTTGTACTTTATTCTCAATTGAATCAGCAATATACCCTTCAGCTACACTTGTACTCTTCCATCCTCCATGCCGTTTGAGGTTAGTGATATCAGCTCCGGCATTCACAAGTATGGTAGCTGATGTTCTTCGAAAGCTATGTCCAGTGTAACATTTTACATCAGGTAAATTAAGATATTTAGCAATTAACGATGGTGTCTCTTGTTAGATGGTTCTTTAAGGTCTTTAGTTTACCTACCTTGTAAACTTATTAACTTACTATGCCTCGAGTAGTCAGCGGTCCTCCACTTCAAATACGAGTATTCGAATGACGCCAGGTTTGAAAATTGCTTACTGTTCACCAGGCAGATTATCAATAAAACACAAAATACATAATAAAGTCATATAATCAAATAATAAAAAGATATGCACATTATTCACCTAAATGTCCTATAATTAATCACCTTAGCTCCTCTTTACATTTACTTTAACTTCGAATATAATCATAATTACTCAAAATGTTTCTTTATCATTTAGTGAAATTGATTTCAAATTATTTAAAATTTATTCCTTTAATTCGCCTATGGCTTATCAATACTAGTTATTTAATTAAGCTCTAGTGGCAAGAAACCGGTTTATGAGGTCGAAATTTTGCTGTTTTTCATGATTTTTTTAACCAGGAAGGAATAATCACAAATTATTTAAACTTGGAGGATATTTTATTTATGTTTTCATGTACACTTTAGAATTTTTCAAACGATTTCCGCCTTAAATAGAGAAGTTACCGCGTGCAGTCCATGGGCGATTGCCATCCGAGCATTTGGCTTGCGTACATCCCTGACGTTGCAATTTTATCTGTAATCATCAGGATTTTTTTTTCATTAAAACATATTTTCTAAGAATATGAACCTAATTTTGATCAAACAAATTGAAAATTGCATGTTTTTGAGGTGTTTGAACACAATGTCATGTTTTATACTATATTTTTCATCTTTCTTGCATAAAAAAATATATTTTTAATAACAATATAATCCCAGAATTTGGTTCATGTTACGTGGAATTGAATAAAGAATATCTACACCAAATTTCAGAACGATTGATCAATAACTTTTTGAGCTAGAATGTACGCTAGTCGAAAAAATGTCGTTTCGAGAAAACCGCGTTTGAAATATAATGTAGCGAAATCGAGAAATTCAAGGCAGTATTTAATTATAATTAGCGTGCGCTTTTTCACAGAACCGATGAGCGGTCACTTAAGTGCTCATTGCATTCAAACTAATGGGAATTTTGCTTTGAAATTTTGACCACATATTCTTGAATAGTTATACTAACGATTCATGCAATAAAAAAAAAGACGATATTTCGATCGGTCTAAACTGGTTTCCTTAAGCTATAAAAGTTATTATGGTGACTTATTGCAAAGGAAAATGATCCCGTACAATTACAAGGATTAATAAACAAGTTATCAAATTTAGAGACCATTGGTCTGATTGTCAATTGCGTGGCACTTTTCACTGATGCACTTCTTAATTCTATATACAAAATTGTTACCTTTTGAAGATACATTGATGGTAGTAGGTAGCTGTAACGATACTCTAGAACGGCTAGTGATGACACCCCTGGCTGTATAACTGTGACCCATTTGTTGGTCCAATTGTAGGAATGCTCGAATTCGTTGATCATCTAATTGTGGGAATTTATCTCCCAATTTAATTATTGTTGCTTATTAAATGCATTGTTGCTGACGCGAATTTATAAAAGTTATCTTGCGTCGCTCGTTAAATCATTTTTGATACTGTTAATTTAATCGGCATGTTGCGTACATTTAAGGTATTAGCAAAGCGATTGCTACTACTAAATTGACTGCGATATTAGGTCTTCTTTATTTTGGATCCATTTAAGGTCCCTTGCGTTAATTCGCACACACATAGTGTTTTATTTATTTGTTAGGTAATTCTGAATTAGAAAGTTAATTCCTTTAAAATTATTTCGGCACGTATTTATTATTAATTTTGGTTTATTTTTCAACACTTAATTATGGATGTTAATTCGATATTTTAAAACGGCACTTTATCCTTACTAGGTTTTTAGATAATCAATTTTAATATACAACGTTGACTTTTTCGAGACGATAATTTAAACTGCGTTCGGTAAGTTATTTAGTTTCCCAAATTATAGAAACCTTTATGAACACCCGATTTGCGCGTTCGCTTTTTCAAAGCCATCCTCTTGCTTTCGTGGTCTCGAAGGAACTTACTGGTTCTTCTACCCTTTCCTATAACTTTTACTTATTATTCCACTGCCTCTTGGCGGTTATCACGCATTGCAATATTCTGCACTTTATTGAACGTAGGTGTTTTAGACTGGCACGTGTCACTCACCCAACTAAAGACTGCATTTTAATTTAGTATATTAGCTTTAAGTTATGCTCAGGTAATAGTTGGTCTACTTTTTAATTGCTACTCTTTATACTTTTCATTACATTTACGCCGGATATATCTTATCTTTTGCTGATGCGACCAGCGTCTTACCGGCGGCAATAACAGATTAGTTATTTTCTACTGTGTAGTTTTTTATACAAAGTGTATTAATTTTAGATATTATTTAATAGAAATTTCGTTCATTTTACTTTAAATTGTTCAATTTTAGTTACGGGGAAAGTGGAGCGTAACACTCTCCAATTTTATTAATTCCAACATTTTGTTTAGTACATTTTCCCTTTTGATAATTTATAAAAAATCGACGAGTTTCAATATTCGGTGGACGAAGTGCATTATATTTTTGATAAATTTTAAGAAATTGTTGATTATTTATTACAAAAGTTCTGTCCGTTTTTGTTTTTGTATCTGGAACTTGTACTATTAATAAATTTTGAAGTTCTTGTATGTTGTCAATGGTCATTTTCATCAATTCAACTCATGTGGTTTATTTGGCTCGACTTCGTCTCGCCAAATAAATTTCCACATTCGTGAAAAAAAGTATCACTTCTAACACGAGTTGTACAAATAACTATTTATTACAAACTGTAGTCACAAGTAATTATAAGAAAAATGGTTTATTCCGAGTTTTCTGCGTTTTTATTAAAATTCATTTTTCAATTTTACACAAACTATTTATAGGTTACATCATCAATACAAACTGCATTTGCTGTGTAGCCAGTTGTTAAAAAAAATAGTTTGTGACGTCATTCGCGCTAAAAACACGGTTTCAAAAATCATTTTTATAAATTTTGTTTTGAGAAAACTGAAGATCTCCTGAACTTCTTATCCATGCAGTGCTGTTTACCAGCACCTGAAGTTTATAAAAAAAATACTTCAAAAATCATGCAACATCCCTATTTTATCAAATCTCGTAACTGGAATTCTTATTTTAACATCATGTGCTGGAACGAACTATACTAAATAAAATGGTCATTTGCTTGTTACACTCGTTGGAAGTCAATTTATATTTCATTTACCTTCGCCATTAAAAATTTTTAACGAGTAAGAATTCTTCTTACCACCTACGAAGGAGATAGATGTTTTTACTTTTCATTTCTTTAGCAATTTTTTGGAGGTTATATTTCTATATCTGTGATATGGTATTGGAAAAAATTAATTTAGTTAATTAATTTTTCTTTTAATAATTGGTAAATTCTGGATCCTGATTTGGATATATTTTTTTATGGATCTATCGATTAGAATTTTTGGACCCTTGTTGGTTACCATCGTATTGGCGTGCGGTGTCACGATTATGCTGATATGAAAATTTTATTTTGGTACCAACGGGTTTTGCACTTGCAGCAATTAATCACTTTAGTGGAATTGTTTCGGCTTACTTCAGTTTAGTACATAATTCTTCTTCTTCTTTTGGCTTTCCATTCCGGGTGGAATATCGCTACATTTTCCAATGTTTTCAAATCCAGTTTGTTGGGGGGGGATTAGTCCCCTTTAATCTCATTTTACTTCGTTTTACATCCTATATCCTCCCATCAGACCTCGCACTCTCCACGACCCTCCGCCACAACCTCCTGTTCATCATCTTATCTCTCCGCCCATCGACTTCCATTCGTCTTAGATCCTCGACCGCATCCTCTCTCCATCTCCTCCTCGGTCGTCCCTCGGTCTATCTCCATCAGAATCCATTTCATTATCTTTGAGATGGTTCTTCCCCTTGCGCTCTCTACATGTCCTAACCAAGCCAATCTTTGGGCCTTAATGTGCCGCACTATATCAGCTTCTATCTCACCATTGGTTCTTCTACGATACAGTTCTTCATTTACTTTTACCGGACCCATTATTTTTCTCAAAACCCTTCTCTCGAAGACCCTGAGCTTCTCTTCCTCCGCTTTCGACAAACTGATCAGTTCAACTCCGTACGTCACTACCAGCCTTATTAACGTCCTATAAATTTTAATCTTGGTGTTCTTCATTAGATTCTTATCTCCGAGTAGGTTCCGGTTTCCATGAAATGCTCTCATGCCTGCCATCACTCTATCTTTTACTATTTCTCCCTCTCATTGGTGCTGTTTATTTGCAATCCAAGATATTTCGTTCTTTCTATTTCTTCAAAGGTAGGTAGGTACAGTAGCGGTCATAAGAATGGTTGCACTTAGTTTTTGTGATAACTTTTTAAATTTCAGAAATTTTCTAAATTTTCAAAATTTATTCTTTAAATACCTTGGAATTATAACACATAATTAAAATTATTTGAAAAATTTTATAAACAAGTAAAATTTAAAAATCTCAAAATAGGAAATATTTTCTTATAATAAAGTATTTTAAAAGCACTTAAAACAAAATTTAATGTATTTTATTGAAAATATAAATATTAAAAACAATTAATACTTTGTTGCATAACCTTTGCGGCTATAACTGCTTTGCATCGAGAAGGCATAGAGTCAACAAGCTTTACTAAACGCTCTAATGGAATCTTTTGCCATTCTCTCCTTAAAGCTTCCATAACTGACTCCTATTTTGGTATGTCCCACTTCTAATTTGTCGCTCGAGCTCTTCCCACAAATGCTCTATAGGATTTAAGTCAGAGACTGACTAGGCCACTCAAGTAGGCGGATATTAGCCTTCGCCATGTATTCTTTAACATGCTTTGAAGCATGTTTCGGGTCATTATCTTGCTGAAACATCCAGCCGCGTGGCATTATTCTCTTCCCATGTGGTAGCATGTGATCTTTTAATATGTCAGCATACGTAAACCGATCCATAATACCATCGATTAAGTGTATAGGTCCAACACCATCACGGGAAAAGCAGCCCCACACCATGACACTTCCACCGCCGTGTTTTACAGTGGGAACCTGATACTTAACATCATATCTTTTATTTACTGGACGTCGAATATACTTAATACCATCAGAAGAAAACAAATTATATTTGCTCTCATCGCTCCAAAGAATTTTAGACCATTCTTGAACTCCCCAGTTTAAGTGATCTTTGGCAAATTTTAATCGGGCTATCCGATTCTTCTTCGAAATTATTGGTTTCTTAGAAGGACGCCTACCAAATAGTCCAGCTGACTTCAGTCGACGTTTCACTGTCGAAACACTAATATTATCTTCGCGATTCTCGTTAAAATCACGGACAATTTCGGTAGCTGTTAAACGAGGATTCTTTACCGCATCACGAACGATCATTTTATCTTCCCGTCCGGTTGTTTTCGTGGTCGCCCGGTTCTTGGTCGATTGGCCACTGATCCATATTGGTTTATTTTACGGATCCAACGACCTATAGTTTGATTTGGTATACCAAATTTGCGTTCTGCTGTCCTTAAAGAGTCTCCATTTTTCAATGATTTCAAAATTGCATTTTTCAGATCTTCGGAATATTCTTTCGTCTTTACCATGATTCTTACTGTTGAAGCAACTACTCTAACAATTTTATTTCGAAAAATTAATTTTATTTACAGTTTTGACGTTTTAAAGAATATGCCACTTTACTTTTGGATACTGAATAAGAAATAATTTTATTTTTATAGTGTTCACGTTATTACCAACATTAAATTTTATACGTCAAAATCTGTATTAGCCTACTTACTTTTAGGAATGATACAACAATTTGCAAAATAAGTTTTGCTTTTATTAATTTTGCTAAAAATTGAGTGCAACCATTTTATGAGCGCTACTGTAGCTCAGGATTCTTGTCGCTTCCAAATTTTCTCTCTTTTCTCTGCTGCATTTAATATACTTAGTTTTTTCCTCATTTACAATCAATCCGGCTTTTTGAGCTTCTCGTTCTATATTTTCAAAAGTTTCTAATAGGGCTCTGCGTGTTCTTGCTATTATTATCACGTCGTCGGCATACGCTACTATTTGCGCTTCGCTGTTCGTTATCGCTCTATTGCATTTAGATCTTCTAATTATTCCTTCCATTACTATGTTAAACACCGTAGCCGACAAAGCATCTCCCTGTCTCACACCGGAATTGATTTCGAAATCGTCAGTACTTCCTGCTTTTGTCCTTACTACCGCTGTCGTTCCATTCAGAGTCATTTTTACCAAGTTTATCAACTTCCTTGGAATCTTCCAATTTACCATTTTTTCAATCAATTGACTTCTGCTTACTCGATCGAAGGCCTGTTTGAAATCAACAAACAACATTTCAATATCTATGTCATATTCGTGTGTTTTTCCATGATTTGCGTAACTATGAACAAAGCATCCGTTGTCGATCTTCCGGGTCTGAAACCCTGTTGATAATCACCTACTTCCTCTCAACATGCTTTTGTAGTCTTGTATGTATTAATCTGGTTATTACCTTGTATGCATTATTGAGTAACGATATTCCTCTGTAGTTTTGGCAGTCTCTTTTATCTCCTTTCTTGTATATCGGTATCAGACCCGCTTCATTCCATTGTTCCGGCATTCTTTCACTCTTCCACACCACCATTATCAACTCATACATTCTTCTCATTGTTGTCTCGTCTCCGCTTTTTTAAAAGTTCCGTATTTATATTATCAGTTCCTGGTGCTTTGTTATTTTCATTTTGCTATTGCGTCGAGAAATTCTTGGTAAGTTGGTTCATCATTTTCTTCTTCAGTTCTTCATCAGTTTCCACCACTTCAGATTCCTTCCTTTCATTATTTTCTGGATCTGGTTCCACATTCAATAATTCCATGAAGTGTTCCCTCCATCTATTCTTTATTTCGTGCTCCTCATACTTTAATTCTCCATTCTTGCTCTTTAGTCCTCTTATTTCGTGTTGTACTTTTATCTTTTGGTCTTTTATTCTTCTATATAGTTCTCTTGGGTCTCTGTGGTTCTTTTCGATCTCCTTCATCAAGTCATCCATCCATTGCCTTTTCTTTCTTCTGCATATTTTCACTATCTGTCTTGCTTTCTCTTTGTATCTTTCCTTATCCATCTCATTTTGTGTTCTCATCCATTCATTTTTCATTTTTCCTTTTAGTTCTATCTCCCTCTCGCATTCCTCATCAAACCATTCTTTCCTTATGCTTTTTTCCATTTTTCCTAGTGTTGTCCTTGCTGCTTCCGTTATACTCTCTTTTATGTTCTTCCATTCCTCGTTCTATATCGCTGTTTTTTTCTTTGGAGGTAATCTGTTTTTGCAATTCTTGTTCATATTTTCGTTGGTATTCTTCAGTCTTCAGCTTTTCAATCGTTATCCTTTCATTTGTGCCTCCTTTCTTTGTCCATTTTTTCTTCATTTTTAATCTCTTTATTTCCATTACTACTAGGTTATGATCCGTGTCTACGCTTGTGCCTCTATACGATCTAGCATTGTATACTTTAAAAGTTCGTGTCTTGGATACCATTATATGATCTATCTGATTTCCTTTATCTCTTCCGGGTATTATCCATGTTTCTTTGTGCTTGGGTTTATGTTTGAAATCCGTTGTCACTACTCTTATATTACACAGCTCTGCCAGATTGCACATTCTTTCTCCGTTTTCATTTGTTACCTCATGAATAGTGTATTTACCGGCGACGTTCTTGATTTATTCTTCCTTTCCCAGCTGTGCGTTAAAGTCACCCAGTATCACTAGGTCATCTTTTCTTGGAATTTTATCATATAGTTTCTCTATTTCTTCGTATATTTCGATTTTCTCATTCTCATCTGCTTCCTCCGTTGGCGCATACACGTTTATTATCGACAAGTTCTCATTGCTTCCTCTTATTCTAATATATGCAAGTCTCCCACTTATTGGTTGGAAGTTCATTATATCTTTTTCTTTATTCCTTTCAACTATAAAGGCCACTCCATTCCTGCCCTGTTTCTTTTCTCCCGAGTACAACAGTATGTTTTCCTTCATCTTTACCTCTCCGCTCTCTTTCCATCTCATTTCTTGTATCGCCGCAATCCCGACTCCATACCTCTTGAGATCATTCGCCACCTCATTCACTTTTCCAGGTCGGAGCATCGTTCTCACATTCCATGTCGCTATCCTCTCTGTTTGTCTCTTCCTATTTCTTCCTCTTCTCCCCCTTGCCACTCTATCTTGTTTCCTGTATCGCCGCTACATCTACTTTATATCTGTTCAGCTCTTCATCTATTTCATTCACCTTTCCCGGCTTTAGCATGTTTCTTCACGTTCCATGTTCCTACCTTCCATACGTCGTGTTTTCTTTTGTTCCTTATATTGTTCCTTCCACATTGAAGTCTGTCCTGCAAATTTGAGTTCCGTGCCGTTATCATTGTCATTTTTCTTGCGGTCGTCATCTTTGTTCCCATCCGGCTTATCTCTACTAGTTTTTTTGGGGTATTTTTGGTCCTGGTTTTTCCACTAGTGTCTTAGTTTGTGCGTCCCAGGTAGTTACCTTTCCATTCGTTATTAGTTTAAGGTGACCTATTTTCGTGATGTTTCCCCTATCTTTTTCAATCTTTGCTCTCGCCCTAATTTCTTTCATTATTTTCCTCTCCGTGAACGTTAAGTCGCTTTCCACGTATATCTCAGTTCCTATTAACATATGTTTATTCCTCAAAATCTTTAGCTTCTCATCCCAGCTATTCAGTTCGGCCACATACCTACTCGGGCCGATCATGTATGCCTTCGTGACCTCCGTTTCTACACCCATCTTTTCACTGAAAAAGTTTTTCGCCGTTGCCTTTAAGGCTGCTGGGGTTTCTTCCTCTGTTACCATACCACTAATCACCAGATTATTCTTTCTCTTTTCTCTTTCAATTTTCTCCAGTTTAAATTCTAATTATTCGCTTTTTGTTTCTATCTGTTGTAACCTTTCTCGCCATTCTTCCGTGTCTTTCGTGTTGTTAGCCTTTATCTCCTGGAGTTCCTGGTTAGTTTGATTCGCTCCGCTTCTAATTTCCGTTATTTCCGTCTTTAGGGTGCGCATTTCCGATTTTATATCCAATATATTTGATCTCATTTCACTCATAAATTCAGACATCATACGTGTTAGGGCACCATGGAGGCATCCATTTTTCTTCCATTTTCGCGTTTGCCTTTTCAGCTTTTCTCTTCTCGGCGACTTTTCCTTTTACTGCTTTCAGTCTTTTCTTCTAGTTCACTTTCCAATGTCTTTCCTGATCTATCTGGTGTTCTGGTCACCTTCTTGCTTCTCCGGAAGATATCAAATTCGGCTACTCTTTTCTTCCGCTTCCGTCCGTTGTATTTCCGTCGCCCCTCTCCCTATTGCTTCTGTCTCCATTAAGCCTGGCCTTGCCTCGTGTATGGTTTCTCTTCTGTGTGTACCTTTCGACTCTATATTTGGTTTCTCGTCGCTACTGTTACGAAAATCTGATATTTTCAAACGCTTTCCTAAATTAAATTTATTACAAAATTGAATATTTTTAATAATTATTTTAAATTATTGAATTTTAATAGAATATTTTAGAAAATTATCTCCTAACTTCGAGATAATTTGGCATATGGCTTGATATTTCTCAAACACATGGTGCGGCGTAAGAGAAGTGCGCAGGCGTAGCGGCGGTTGCGAGCGGTCGTTGGGCGGGTCCAAAGGAGTCTAGGCAGATCATTCAGCGAGTGTAGACCGCCTGAGTGCTGAGTGGCAAAGTTTTGCCTAATCGCTAGATATTGGTTTAATATAGTAACCTACAGTAGTGGATAGTATTAGTTTAAACGCATTTTAGTTTCCGATCGCGTTGGCGGATTTTTTTTTCCTATGGAAATTGGAAATTTTCATTGAATGCAAATTAGTTTTGGTTTCGAAGCGCCATTTTTGTGAGCATCTGTTGTTAATCGTGCGCAAACTGCAACGAAGCATTTTCGTGTTTGCGCAGCTCGTGATACGCAACTACGTCACAGTAATTATTTACTTACAAGTTTTGATTACGATCGTGGTAATTATTATTATTATTTTGGATTTACAACGACGGCTTTTGGATGGGTGGTTACCATCAATTTATTCAATCTTTCTACGTTCACCAAGATTCCGAGGAGGAATATTTCATCGCACCTTCGTTGGTCGGAGATTCCCAAGCAGCTGACATCACCAGATTGGAAGTGTTCCTCAGGTGTCGTGCAGTTTTGTGCTGTTATTGTGCGGGTGTCATATCTATTGAGATAATCGAGCAGTTTTAGAAGTTCAACTTGTCTTATTACCATCTGTAAACTTATTGTTTGTACAAACGGGTAAGTCCTTTTATACTACTTTTATTAACTGCATTGGATTCGCTTCAGTAATTTTTGAGGATCCGAAGAATCGGATTGTAATTTTTTTGAGTACGCACTGCGTGATACTGTCACTTTCGATCCAGCCGATTGCCAACGGTTGGTTTTGTATATATTTTGATCGTGTAGATCAAGTGTTGATTCTGTCAATAAATTTTATTTCAATTGTTTGACTGGTTTTTATTGCTGGAGAGCCCTGGAATTGAACTTACGATTCTTGCTGACCGCACCAAGCAGACAGCTAGCTTTAACACCGAGGCATTCACAAACAAATTTTGTGAGAAAAGGTCGTCTGCCCTTTGGCTACCGATCTTTCTTCACTACAGGCAGATGTTATGAAATGGTTTCTCACCCCTTTGAGGTGCGTTTTTTGGTTTTTCACCACTGTGCCGCTACGATTGGTTTCTCACCGCTATTACACGCACGCTATGTTGCCTATAGCTCGCTGTCGATGAGATTTTGAACTCCCGCCCAAGACTCGGTCCGGTTCGTCACCTCGGAGACTCGCGCCTTGTTGTAACCTCACTTTCTTCAACTTTTAATACTTTCAATAATTTCAATTAACTCACTTTTACATCCGCTTCCTTTTGCTGCAACAGCCTCTGTGTGTATCTAGGCCACTCTCGAAACAATTCCTTCTCACTCTCAGCAAATCAATCTCTCGCTATTTGCTAAAATTAACACACCAAATTTTCACTTCTGTCACTCTGCTTATTAAACAAAACTCCATCTTTTGTTGTGCTCTCATTTGGATCATTTGACATATAAAAATCTAATGTTGATTTAAAAAATCTACCAAAGATACTCCACGTCTATCCAACCGTCTTAATTCACTAGTTGCAATCATGAATAACAGTAACTCCTCTAAACTGACGTAATTGACTCGGATAAATTTAGGTAAACGTGTTCGTCAAATAATAAACTTATGGGTAAGTTATTTTCTATTTATATATTTCGGGCTTCCTTATGTAAGGATACAACCAAGGTCGTTTACACGTCCCCTTAAGAGGGTACTCTAGTAATTAATATCTCAAAGATGTTGCAAGCATCTTGTGAGAGGACCACCGTCTTTACGTGCCTTCCGAAGCACGGAGACGGCATTACAAAGTGAACCTATTCTACCTTAGCAGTTCATCGCGCTAACAACCATGCCAATGACCGTCTCTAAGTTATTTTCTTCCGAAGTTATTCTTAAATACAGGTCGTAATTTTACATTACTGCTTGTTGCTGAGCCAATAAACTCTTCAATTGGGATATATCAAGGTCATTGCCATCATTTTCAACAAGTCCATCGTTAAACTTTCGACATCATTTCCACTAGAACCATTGAGTGAAAGTTCTCGTCATGTTAATTATTAAAGAACTGTTCATCTATGATAATAAAATGTTCTATAAAGTGGAGAATTCATCCATATTATAACCATTCTTTAATATTTTGTATATCTTTTTCGTTTGATGTATACGTAAATGCAATGATCATCATTGGTACGTCTCGGTGACTTACCGACCATCGTGTTGACTTCCACAGGAACATTAATAACTTGTCAATAAATTCCATATTGGCCATGAGCATGTTACATGAATAGAATTGAAATCTAAAAACTTTTATTTCCGAAAAGCATACTACTTGTAGCATTTTTAAAGTCTTACCTTGCAGGCATAATGTTGTTTCTTCCCGAGCTGCATTATTGATGTGACATCATTTTATATACTATGAATTCTCCTTATATTGGCATTTGCTGGCTCAAAACATCGCTTTGAAATAATCTAGATTCAAAATCTTAGCGACTTTTTCATTTTCGGCACAATATACCTATTTGGGAAATATTCCTGAGAAATGGGCAAACGCTGCCACTGCACTTCAAGGCAAACCGAAGGACTTCCATTTAGTAGCAATACCTAGTAAGTTGTTATGGTTTTAATCGGGTGTTAGAGTACCAAGATGTTATAATAGATTAAAACCTTGCAGCCGCTAATATCAGGGCGGCTTGCCAAAATGCTCCTTTGCTAGCTCATAAAGGCAGAGACTGTAACGATAGAGCACAGAGCCGGCTCTTCCTTCCGATGGTGTAGAATTATATAAGGGTGCTAAGTGATACGTTCAAAGAGCAAGCTGTAATGATGTGGTTTGGGTCGTTATTGAGTCGAAATATGAGTCGCTGTAAGTTGTCTTCATTTTTGGCCATTGGGACCACGTCATCTGCATAGCACACTATCTTGATTCTGCTACCCCCTACTTGGTTAGTCTTGGATATACCTGTATACCAGATGCTATAATACAAAGCCTCAAATCCTGCTTGGTCTTCTCCTTTCTCTTCTCAGGTATGGTTGCGCTGAAAAGTTATCGGAAGTTCCTCACAGTGCTGGTTCTGTCTGAATTCATACACAGTATGTTGTTACTCCTAGTAAAATTAAAGATCGTGGTATGCTAATCCCTTTTGGGAGTAACATGTCTAATTGTTTATTATTAGTCTATAGGTCGTATAAGGCGTCCACCTATACTACCAAGTGGAGTGGACAAAGTAAGTAAGCATAGTAAGTCTATTAAGGGTTTTTTTCTTGACGTGGTGCCACCTGATTAAGTATGAGTATGTTACTGTAGGTACAACAACTTTTGTGTAGAGCCAAAGAACCATTTTGTTTGTTTTGTTGTTTGTGTTTGTTTGATTACTATGTAATCCCAATATTGATTCAATATCGATTATCTATATTCAGACAATATTGAAATGCAATGTTGGTGCAATATTGGCTCAATATTGGTTTACTATGTAATGCCAATATTTGTACAATATTGATTATCTATTGTCGAATGAAATATTTTAAAAGATTACAAGTTTAATGAAATTTGAAAATTATTGATTATCGATATTCTGGCAATATTTAAATGCAATATTGGTGCTATGTCGTCTCAATAATGTAGTGCAATATTGACAATTATTGGGCTAATATCTCAATATTTGTGCAATATTCATTATCCACATTCAGACAATATTTAAACACAATATTGGTTCAATATAGTCTCAATATTGATAGACTGTATAGTGCTTCGTAATATAGAGGTAGTATTTTCCAAACTTCTTTAAGTCTTTTATTTAGAATTTGACGTTTGCTTTTCAATTTTTATATTTAATATTATTTAATTTTAGCTAGGTATGTAGGTTCGGCACTATTATGTTCTTTTAATAAAATTAAATAATAGGAAAAGGATTCCCAGTGTATAGGATATCCGTCGGATATCCGGATTTAGGAGAGGTAGATCGACGGTTGATGAATTACACTTGATAAAACAGATACTGGAGAAAAGTTGCGAACATGGCATGGATATTCATCTTTTATTTGTGGACTTCAGAAAAGCGTTTGATAAAGTTATTAGAAACAGGTTGATGAACATTATGAAGAATTTAATATTCCTCCTAAATTGATAAGAATGACATGGGCAACACTAAACCGTTCAAGAACCACTGTAAGAATCCGACAGAGAGATACGGATAGCTTGGCGGTAAACTGCGGAGTGAGGCAGGGGGATGCTTTGTCAGCGACCTTGTTGAATATCACACTAGAAAAGATAATCAGGATAAAGAAAGCCAGGTGATAGCATATGCAGACGATGTTGTCATAGTATCTAGAACAAAAAATGGAATAATGAATACACCCAGGTTAATAAAAGAAGAGGCAAATAGAATCAGTTTAAGCATTAACCAGGAAAAAACAAAATACATGAAATGCACGAGAGATACGAGTAAAAATGATAATATGAGTGAATTAAAAATAGACGGCTCCGCGTTTCAGAAAGTTAGGGACTTCAACTATCTTGGGGTGCAGATCAATTTCAGAAACAACAGAAACATGGAAGTCATAGCAAAAATACAGGCAGGTAACAGGGCGTATCATGCCAATAGACACCTATTGAAGGATAAGCAAATCTCTAAAGGAACGAAAATTAAGATCTAGTATAAGACGTTAATAATAACAAGGAGAGAGGAGGAGTAATTGAGTGTTCGAAAGGAAGGTTTTGCGAGCGATAGTGGGATATAGGGAAATAGATGGACGATACCAAAGTAAAACTAATTCAGAACTTCTCGTAGAAATGAACAGGGGAAAACATAGTTAAATTAATCTTCTTTCGTATTTTCAAAAGGGCAGGCAATCATGCGTTGTCGAACGCCGGCAGGTGTGTGGACGTATACGCTTTCAACGCAACGTAAAGATACTGTGGCTGCATGGTTAATTTTATTATTGCCAAGTTTGGATTGTAGTACTATGGGACATGCTGAGCCTCCCCCTTCTCACTACTCTTTTTAACAAAGATGTAGCTTTCAACAATCTGACGAAGGGAAGATATTTCACTCTGTGAACGTTCGTATCGCGGGACAGAATGTTTACGCTAGAACCAGTGGCTTTGAAATGGTCGAAATCCTGTGCCCAAACTCTGATAAGATGAAATGCTGCGCAAATATCCGTAAACATGTTAATTCAATCTGGAACACGATTGACCATCCATAAATTTCAAATCAAGAAATTGAAAGTTTCCGCATTGGGATTTATTGATTTTCGAAAAATGTCCTTTATGTAAAAATAACTTGTGGCTCTCAAAATAGCAATTTGCAAAAATTATATTTTTTGTTATTAGAAAAGAAACTGAACGGTTATTGGCCCGAATGAAAACGAGTAGGTAAGGGGCACCTGGGCCAGCCAACCATACATGCATACGCATGGCGCCTGAAGCCCAAGTGCCCCCAAGCTACAAACCTTTTTTTACATTAACATATTTTTATATAAACAAAATGTCCTAATTTGATTTATTGTCTGCTGAATAATTTATGATAAGTTTTGAATTATATTTGCAATTGTTGAAGCTGCAATTTGCACATTTCAGCTTTGCCATGTTCAACTTGTCGGGGTAACCATCATACGAATGGCCTTCTGATCCGCAATGGGAACATAGTATTTTGGCGTCGGGACAGAATTCCTTGGTGTGCCCAAATTTGAAGTATCAAAAACATTGTCGGATTGGTACATATTCGGAAACGTGTACCCATTCGTGGTCAATATTTAATTTTTCATTGGTAATTATAACAAAAAAGTTTAGAAGTTGTTTTCAATATGGCATTATATAATTTTGAATTTCTATTTTTCAGTAAAAACTTGATCCAAAATGCAGACTAGGGTTAGACCCAGGTAATTGATCTCTTTCAGCAGCTCTAGTTCTTTTCCCTACATTCTTGGTACCTTTAGATCTTGCAGGTTTCTGCGTCTTCTGAATGCTACCACGGAGCCGGAAGTCTTGTCTGGGTTGGCAAACAGTTAATTTTGGCATCAGTGCAGATACAACCCTCTCCCCAAATTTTTCATCGACTATATAGGATCCTTAAGATTTCTCTGGCTGTGATTTATTACGTTAGTTTTACCTTTCATAGAGAGGTAATAACGAAAGTAAAATTTATTTGAAAATCTAGTATGGTTTTTAATTTTACCTAATTGACTGCTAAATGTTCCGTAACCCTCGGAATTCATTCCAATTTTTGTGATTCTAATGACCTAAATCAGGACTTTGGTAAATAAAAAAAATGCAATCCCTTAGTTATCTATACAGATAATCTCAACATTTTATTTTTACATGTGACAAAATATTTCAAATACTATTTTATTAACAAACGTGCAAAACCATCTTGGATAAACCATAATATGAAAAAATTAGCGAGAAAAGAACCAAATCTAATGGTCCTTGATTGAAATACCTATTACTTTTAATTCAATTTTTACTTCTTTGGATATTCTATCGGTGTATATATTTCAAAATACATTGCCATAGTTGCAATTATTTTATCGAAATATGTAAGTTCACATAAAGCTTTATACTTGCCATTAGGAATAAGTGGGGGGAAATTTGTTTCATTGATATAAAAATTGCAAACGTGATATTTTATATCCTGCAAATTAAAATATTATTGAGGTCCATTTACATATTATATTAGATTAAAATTGATAAAATTATAAGGTTAAATGACAATAAATGAAATATTATTGGTAAGCTTTCAGCAATGGTCACCGCTGTCATTGTTATTAAACATCTGATGTCTATAATTTTATAAATTATAATCTAATATTAATTTCAGAGGTTAATATTATATATAATTTTGCATGTTATATTACCATAAGCTATTGCATTGTTTAGTTACCTTATAAAAGTAAAAATCTGTAAGGTTTCCACATTTTAAACTTTGCTGCAACCCCATTACGTTTGACCGAAGAGCTTTTCGTGCATTAACTTGGAAACGTATCGGAAAGTGTCGATATTCGTTACTCAAAAACTTACGAACTTGTATGACCGCCTAAAAATATAGAAATTTTTGTCGAGGTTTTCTTCTTCCTTACCAGTTCAGTGGTGGAAATACAGAGCATTGCCCTCTTTTTTTTTATTAAAAAATTTTTTTTAAAGTAAATTTTACATAAATTGAAAGAAATCTTGCCAATGCGGGAGGGCGAGGGCGATTTTAAAGTACCACCACTGTTGCCATCTACATGAGGAGAACTCAAATCCTTGCATGAATTCTTCTCAAGTATTTATTGTGTACTTAAAAAATAAACCCTATGCAAGCAGGTAGTTAAAACATATTACATTTTTTTGAGTTTACGTTTCTGTTTTTGATATTATTAAGAATGAGGCAACAATAACAATTTTCAAAAATAGACGTAAACTAAATTTTTTATTTCTGCGGCTTTTTTATTTAAATTATTTACCTCGAGGTTATCCTTTACGTCAATTTTAAATTCAAAAGTACCATTGTGAACCGTGAAAGTACGGTTGTATTTAAAAGCTTTAAGTTCACAGGTTTTGTAAAAATTTTATCGTAACTTATTAAGTCGATTCGAACATCTTTAATTTTGAACCCATGCTGATGAAACTAAAAATTAGTTTATTATAATAAGAATTTTTCTGCTGTAATTAAATTACGCACAAATGATGTATAATAACCACTTTTTTGTGTTTATTAAATCTTTCTGAATAATTTCATAAAATTAAATAATTTTAAAATTTTATAAAATGTATTTGAGAAATTTAATGACAAATTAAAATTTACCTTGGCCAAAAGTTCATCATTGGAGCAGACATACTGAATAAAAAATATTACTGCAAATACCAAAATTACAGTTGTCATAATTATTTGCAACTGTAACTTCAACTGTTTAAACCAAGGAACACATTATATATTGAATTTTAGCTTTTATATTATTTTCAAGGACAATCAGATAATAAATAATTAAAAATCGGTCAGGCATTAAAATTAGTTTATATTTTAGAAGGCCATTGATGAAAGGTTTCATTGTTGATACTTATCAAGATGACCCGATAAGCATTCTTGATAAAATCACAATCAGATAATAAATAAATAAAAATCGGTCAGGAATTAAAATTAGTTTATATTTTAGAAGGCCATTGATTAAAGGTTTCATTGTTGATTCTGGATAAAGGATTATGAATACCATAATTTGTCGATTGCATAATGGTGACAAAAACATTCTTGTGGCTAGTATCATGTGAAGCTATATAGGGTACGAAATACTTCAGCAAGCGTACTTACTTTAATCTTACGATTAAACAATTGTAATTTTATTTCATAATTGAAGTACACCCTGTAGATAATTCATTAAAAAAATTTGTAACATATAAGCAAAATTTTGTATTTTAATAAATAAAGTGCACATGGCACATTCCATATCAAGTAAACTAAACAAAATTAATAGGTCAAAACTTTATGAAATGTAATCAATATAAATCAGCATTTTGTAATTTTGTATATAAACAATACTGTCTTTTTCAAATGCTTCACTTATCCTGCTTACAATTCTATGGCATTGTTGAACAGTTAAATGTTGTTGTGCAATCCAAACTGATGTGTTGGTATACAATCATTTAGAAGATTTTCAGAATTTAAACGTTTTAATATGAGCTTTTCTAAAAGTTTGGAAATTATTGGCAGCAGACTTATAGGTCGATAAGACGAAACTTCTGTGGGAGGCCTTCCTGGTTTTGAAATCATTATAATGCTTGCGAATTTTAGTTGAGTTGGCCAATACATTAACCTTAAAATTGAGTTGAGTATCATCACTTAGAATTTGATGCCTGAATTTGGTAATTCTGAAAGTATTTTGCCAGTTATTAAATCGTAACCAGAAGTCTTCTTTTTGTTTAACATACTGATCTCTTTAACAAGTTCTGCAGCGGTAAAGTTTTTTTTTGCAACGGAGTCTCTAGAAATTGATCGATTTCTTCATGTGATTCATCTGTGCATGGTTTGAAAACTTCAGCCAAGTGTTGTGCAAATAAATTGGCTTTTTCATTTTTTGATCTTGCCGTGTGTTTTACGTGTTTAGGTCTTTGAATTCCTTTTGTAGCTTTCCAAATGAAATAATCTTGAACTCCAAGATTTTGTGTTATTTTGGATTATTGAATTTGTCTTTTTAGTTGATTGGCAAGTCTGTGATATTCAGTTTTCTCAATTGGATTTTTGCTTCGTTGCCATCTAGCTCAGGCTCTTCTTTTCTATGTCAATATTTCTCTGACATCTACAGGAACATTATACGAGTTTCTTTTCTTTTTTTCTAATGCAGGAGTTGAGTGAGGAACGTCAGATTAAACAAAATGTCTATAGAGTGAAATTTCTTAATCCGTACCTTTTGTTTCCTACCAACTAGATAGCTACGAATCCACTTAACTGCCATCGTACCACAGCCTAGAGAGGAAAGTTTCGATAGGAGAGCTTTATGGTTTACACGATCAAACGCCTTTGAGAAATCCGTGTACACAGTGTCCACGTGCATGCGTTTTTCTAACGGCTTAACCACATCCGATACAAATGATAACAAGTTCGTAGTTGTCGAACGTCCGAAAAAACCATGTTGCTCAGCTACTATGTGATTTTTACTAGCAGAAAAAAGTTGAGTTGCAACCAATTTATCCAACAATTTTGGAATGGTCGATTGAATGGAAATACCTCTATAGTTATTGATATCACTGATAGGAGTTATAAAGCTGCTTTTCCAATTACAAGGGAACTGGTCAGTAGATAACGATAGCAGAAATATATTATAAATTGGAGTCGAGAGAGAATACTGACACTTTTTTTATAAAAAAAGAACAATATCATCAGGTCCAGGACTAAAACTATCACGCAGACTTCCAATTGCTTCAAAAACATTACTAACCAGTTACGTTTAGGCTGCTGCAGCTGATCTCATCAACCGCATTATAATGCACGTTGCTATCATTATCTTCACAATAAACAGTAAATAATTGCTTGGCAAAAAGATCAACGCATTCTTGACCCGATTTGGAGATTTCACCATCGAGAAACATAGAGGAAGGACAATCCCTTACTCTTTTACAGTTATCAACATATCGCCAAAAGACTTGAGGATCATTTGCATAGGATTTTTACATTGGTCAGTAATTTCATTTGAATGGGAAAACATTTCCATTGACTTTTTTTCTTATCCAAAGCTTTTCTGCATTTTCCGTCTTCACAGCCGATAATTCTCTAAACTTGGCGTGAATTTAATTTTTTATTATGGACTTCTTAAATATATATCTATAAATTTGAATACCCAAGCTGTAGCATGAATTAATCTCGTCTACTTAGGAAATCTTCTATGACTTTATTATATGCTTGAGAGAAAGCAAAATCTTTGTCCATTTCCTTTTCTATGGACAACAGACGTCTATATGCCATAGATTTGCTCTCCGATAGTAAAATATGATCGGTTTTCCATAGAAGGCCCTTTTCCTATCTATTTTTACCACTTATTTTCCTTGTAGTTTTGTCCATGCATAATTTTGCTCATTGGTCTTCTCTAGAATGAAGTACTTTTATATTCTTAACACCAAAGTTTTCTATTTCAAATGAATCTTTGACTAACTGATGAAGACTGTCTTGGTTCGCGAAGCAATAAGCCAACACTTTGAGCCTTCCATAACTTCTCGTGTAATAATCAGATGTATATTATCTTGCCCAATTAATAAGTATACAGCAGTGTAGCGTCAAGTACGCACCGACCGGCTAGAGAGCGGAAGACCGCGGTTCAACTTCTCGTCGCGTCGGACACGCTGCTGTGATCAAAGGTCAAATATCAATATTTGGACTGTAGGGAAGACATAGATATGGATTGGGTAGGGAGGTGAAGCACAGAGTTCCAATGATTCTCGTAATACAAACAAAAGAGCTCGATTGGACAGCGATGCGGGTGAAGAGAGTCGTTCCATGACCCAAATAAGAGACTCGATTAGAGCCATACTATTTGCAGAATCTCTCAAGGTTAATAAGTCGGCAATTAGTTCCCTTATGGGAGAATATCCCAAACTGGAAGACGTTATTAATGGTTTAATCGAAAAAGTGGCTTTCCTTGAGGGACAGAGAGAGAATTGGCAAAGGGATGCCTGTCAGCCCAATCATATAGCTACTGAGAATTTAACGGCCCTAAACAATGAAAATGGGGAAACTCAAAGAGAAGAAAATAACGATAACAAGGTACTTATTATCAAATCCAAAGGTGCGTCTGGACCTGTTGCCCCTGAAGTCATGAAGAATATGATCACTGAGGCTCTTACGCAAGATATTGAAGAACTACATATCAAGAGATTTATGGATATCAGAGAGGGTGTCTTAATAGAGACATCCACAGAACAAGAAGCTGTGCAAGTTACGGACAGAGTTAAAGGCGTATGCTCCAAGTTAACAGTTAGGCCTCCAGTGGCGGTTAAACCGCGAGTCATATTGTTCAATGTAGACTCGGCCCTAAATGAAGACCAAATAAAGCGAGACCTCTATAAGAAGAATTTGAATAACATGGATCAGGACACATTCCTATCGGAAACTAAACTTCTCTTTAAAGTTCGTCCTAGAAATGGATTGAGCATAAATTGGGTACTGGAAACCAATCGAGACACACAGGAGGCCTTGATATACAGACTGAAGGTCTACATAGGATGGAAATACTCCAATGTAGCTGATTTTATTAACGTAACTAGATGCTTCAGATGTTACAGGTTTGGGCACACCACTAAAACCAGCAAAATGTCGGTCAACCTTTGTCGATATTGTGGGGAGGAGGGCCACTTGGGTCAGGCTTGCCCAAATAGAGGACAACCCCCGGTTTGCGTTAACTGTAAGCTCCGTGGTAATCCATGTGATCATGTAGTGATGGATAATAAGTGTCCAGAGTATTTAAGAATGCGAGGTATCGCGTTACAGAGGGTAAGAAGACAATTTTAAACAGTGTAGTGTGGAAGTGTAGTAGACATCCCGTTGATGATTGAAAATGATTCACAAATGTTGCGGGGCTGGGAGGGGAGATCCAAGACGTGTTGTAAGGATTATAATTTTAGATGAAGATTATTCAGGCGAGTGCGGGCAGAAGTAGAGTGGCTTGCAATGAATTGGAGCAGTTGTCCGGGGCCCATGGGGCTGAAATACTGATGCTACAGGAACCCTATCATAACCGGCAGATAAGGGACAGGTATGTACTACATGGGGAACAGGGTAGTAAGGTACTAACGGTATTTAAGCAAACTCGATTAGAGATCTTTCAGATAATGAGTCTCTCTACTATGAATTGTGTAGTGTCAAGGGTTAATCGATTGTCGGGTAAACCTCTTATTTTGATAAACGTTTACTGGGAGCCTGATGCTTACTTAGATGCTAGGTTTGTTTTGAACTTTGAGCACCTGAGTGACGTTTTACGAAAGCTTAGGCAATATTCTATTGTATTGGTGGGAGACTTTAATGCTAAGAATGCTATATGGGGAAGGGGAACAACAGATCCTAAGGGGGCTGATTTGCTGAACCTCATGCATTCCCAACATTTTGATGTTATGAATAATATGCATGGGATACCTACTTTTAATGCGCAGGGTAGGGGCATTAGTTAGATAGATGTTGGGACTGTTAAAGGATGTACGTTTGATTTTTGGTGTGTGGAGGAGGACTGGGAAGTTCATTCGGATCATTGTCCCATTTCATTTAGTGTTGATGTTGTACCCATCATACAGATCATGCCCCCAAATTTAACACAGCTAAAGCTGATTGGGAATTATTCCAGCAAGTGTTACAACAATTTGTGGCTGGTGAGACTGATCATGATATTTCTCATGGGGAAATCAATAATGTAGCTTATAGATTTCAGGCAGCGGTGTTGGAGTCGTGCGTTATTAGTATGCCTAGACGTGAGGTTGTAAATAAACCACGGCGGCATTTATGGTGGACTCAGGATTTAAACAACTCTAGGTCTAATTGCTGTAGGCTTCGTAAAGAATTTCAAAGGGAGAGAGACCCAACTAGACGCGATCTTAAAAGGGAAATCAACAGGAGGGCCCACGTCTTATATAAACATCAATAAATCATATCAAACTTACGCGTCGTTGCAACATAGGACTTGGGGCTTTCCCAAGAGGACCCTGGATGGATCCAAACCACTGGGTGTAGTAAGGGTAGATACAGTCGACTCAGGTGATCCTGCATTATTGGCGGAAAACCGTTTTAAAACTTATTTCTTAGATGATGATGAGGGATCGGACTTGCCATTCCATTCACATGTCAGAAGAGCAGTAGAGTTGAGATATATTCGAGAGGACGATTTACCTATTTCCAGATCTGAGGTTGGAGATGCAATATTAGGCATTCATCCAAAAAAGGCTGCGGGGGCTGATGGAGTCCCAATGGTTGTACTCAGGCAGATTTGATATTTCCATGAATCTTGGATTCAAAAATTTTACTCTGCTTGTCTTTGGAGTGTTCCCTGGAGGTGGAAATTAGGTAAGCTAGTCTGGCTAGACAAGCCGGGAGGTGGGTATCGCCCACTTACATTGCTGCCTGTTTTGGATAAGGCGCTGGATAAACTCATCACTTCTCGGCTCACGTACTTCTTAGAACACAATAACTTGTTACATGATCACCAGTATGGTTTTAGGCGTACTAGGGTACAGTGGAGGCTTTGGCCAACTTGAAGGAAAAAACGGAATCATATCTCAATATTAATAAACACGTCTTAATAGTTTCATTGGACATGAAAAATGCCTTTAATTCGGCCTGGCACCCACTTATAGTATACAGGTTACAACAATTGGGTTGCCCGGCTAATCTGGTTACTCTTATTAAGGATTTCTTGACAGGTCGAACCGTCGTGGAGAATGGGGTCGTACGTAAAGTGGTGAGAGGGTGACCTCAAGGGTCGAGCTTGGGTCCAATCTTGTGGCTGGTATTGATGGAAAGCTGGTTTGCAGAGGTTGAGACATTGAACTCAGCTGATTTATTTCCACAGGCGTTTGCAGACGATCAGATTATCCTGGTAGCGGCACTCTCGGTTAAGAAATTAGAAGAATTGTGGAGAAAAGTCTGGTCTATTTGTGAACGATGGGAGGCGGAAAACAAGATGTCTTATAACACCACAAAGACACAGGCCATATTTCTCACTTGTAAAAAGTTGCTGCGTTCACCAGTGGTTTACACAGGGGGCACTCCAGTAATCATTACGCAAAATCTTAAATACTTGGGGGTCATTATTGACAATAAATTTAATTGGATTGGTCATGTTCAGATGGTAAGGAGAAAGTAACTCCGAAGGCCGCCCGATTGATGCATGCTAAAGGGTTGGGATGGGGTATACCGTCTTCTACTCTTAGGCAGTTGTATATAGGGGCTATTCAGCCTATTCTCACGTATGCTGGCGAGGTATGGGGTGAGCGATCTTCTGACTCCAGAGTGGTGACGCACTTAAATGCGGCGCAGAGACCATTTTATTGATCGTAGCTAGGGCATATAGAACTACTCCCACTGCATTATTACAGGTTCTTCTAGGGCTTCCGCTTTAGTTGAATGTGAGGTCGAATTTGGAGCGGGTTCCCCCTTCCCGGCTATGTCTTCATTCGGCGCTTAGGTCTAAACTAGAGGTTAATCTTAGTGTAATAGAGACTGAGGAATACTCTTCTTTGACACGATGGCATATTTTTGTGGACGGAGCCACGACAGCGAATCGAGCTGGAATATGACTGGTGGTGGTGTCTGGGGGCGTAGCACATAGTGGTCAATCAATAAGAGTCTCGGATAACGCTACTCCGGTTCAGGTTGAGTTACAGGCAATTATAGAAGCATTGCGATTAATATCCACACGTCAATATTCTTCTACTACGGTTTACTCTGATTGTCGTGGGGCCCTGCAAGGTCTAAGGACTTTTCATGTTAGGACTGAACAGATTTTATCTCTTCATCTTTTGGCTTACTCCCTCAGACACCTAATTATAAGATTTCAATTTATTCGTGGCCATGCTCATCAGAGACATAACGTTAAAGCTCATGAGTTAGCGCAGGAGGCTTTGATTTTACCATCAGTCATGGTTGTGATCCCTTTAGCTAAAAAGATGTTAAAACGCAGGTTAATGATGGAATTATTGCATAATTGGCAACAGGCGTGGGACCTCAATATTACTGGTCGCTTCTTTTATAGTATCTGTGCGGATGTTGAGCTTTCTTGGTGGCCTTGGTCTTCTAAAGCAATACAATTGTTGTCAGGACATGGAGATTTTACAGCCTATTACTGTAGGTTTCGTCTTAGAGAAGGAAAGTATCTCACAGGGTTGTGTATATGTGGAATTGAGGGAGATGATCCGAACCATGTTCTTTACAGCTGTATGGATCCCCGTAGGATGATGGCTAGACAACTATTTAGAAATAAATATCCAGACAGAACTGACATGGCCTTTGAAATTGGATATACATTCTTTAACGGTACAATTTGTCCTTGACTTTAATCTTTTGGCTGAAGAATTAGTCTTTGATTATGGGTGGGAATTGTGACAGGTATGACAATGTAATGTCAGGTGGGCCTCGGGCGATTGAGTAGGTGGTCAGAGTTGTTTGATATAGTAGCTTTGAATTCTGCTGGCATTCGCCTGATTTTAATGGGATGGACTCCTCTCTTGCTCCCTCCCCCCCCCTCCTCTCCCCCCGTTCCTTTTTCCTTCTTCCTTTTTCTTTCTGTTGCCTCTCCTTTTCCTACTCTTGCTTACCTCCTTCTTTTAAGTTTAAGTTTATTTTCGTTTTACTTTTCTTGTTAATACTGCTTTGTAACCTATAGTTGTAATTAATAATTTACTTTTCAGGTACCAAATAAGGGCTTAACTCAAATACATATAATCTTTAGTTTAAATTATTCGTCTTAAAAATAAAAATAAACACGCGCACCTTTGGTTAATACATTCATACTTGAGCATTATAGTCATTTCAATATACCGGGATCAGAGGGTTTCTCTGATCCCCGCTGATTTCCCCAAAAGGGTTAGTGGGAGTTTCCCCTGAGGGGTAGTGGTAACGAAAAAATCGATAGGAACTCGGAGCCCTATGTCGAAAGATAGGTGGGAGTGGTTTAATCCACAACTCCATTAGTGTAGGGAAGGCAACGGGAAACCATCCCATTAATTATCATCATCATCAACAGCTATATCATCCATCGTCGGATATAAGCCTCCCCCATATTCGTCCATTGCTGTCTGCCCCTGCTTTCTGCATCCAGTTCTTTCCTGCATATCTTTTCACGTCATCTGTTCACCTTGTCTGGGGTCGTCCTATACTTCTTTTTTGGCTTCGTGGTCTCCACTCGATTACTCGACGCGTCCATCTATTATCGCTCATTCTAGCAACATGACCTATCCAGTTCCATCTTAGCTTACAGAGTCGATGTATTACATCTGTTACTTTAGACCTTTTTCGAATTTCAGAGTTGGGTATATGGTCTCGAAAGATAATCCCTATCATTCGTCTTTCCATGGATCGTTGGGTGACTTGCATTTTTTATTATTTCGTTGTTAAGGGCCCATGTCTCTGTACCATAAGTTAAGACTGTGTTACGCTGCACTTCACGGGTGTTAATTTTATCAAAATTATTTAATTTTATTCAGTATTTTTCGTCAAATTCAATTTTGCAACTTTGTGTTAAAATTTGTAATCACTTCAGCTGTCCCTTTTATAAATATCTTTTCTTACTCAGTTCTTTGATTATCTTTCCTTTCACACTTACCGCCTGATAAAAATTAACACCTGCCGTGATAAAATTTAATGAGGAAAGAAAATTGAATAAAAGCTCTGGACCCACGGGGAAAAGATCTATGATCTATCGTTCCCGGTCTGTCTTTGATCGTGAGCTAACAGACCACTTGGGTTAATACCGAAATTTTTGAGTGCCGAAAATTGTGATTATCTAATTATACCGAAATACCGATTTAGTCGTTTATTGTTACCGAAATTATAGTTAAAATTTGTGATACCGTATTGTCCATTCCATCAATTAGGAATAACGTATTCTTAATAAGATAAAACTCCCGCTCTGGCCCAACAATATTTGAAATCGTCGTCGTTGATATCAAAGCATAAATAATCAACGTGGACTGGGTACGCGAGAGAACTACACATGTGCTAAGCAAACTTGTTAATAGCACGGCGAAATTTTCAACCTTGAAAATTTTTCAACTATTGTATTTAATTCCAATCTAATAAATCCGCAGTAAGGTTGAAATTACGCACGCACAAATCACGCGACATTACAGTGACTTCAATATTCTTGCAAAAATATTCAGAAATATTTTAGACAAAATTGGGGAAGTCAAACTCAAAAACACGTTCGACTTGCGTGAGAATCAAAACTGAAATCCCTCTTACCATGAACTATCATGAAAAATATAGGAGGCCGGGGTGCAAATAACTCGATATTCAGAAATAAATGAAAAATTTCCGTAACAAAATGTTTCAGAATCTTTAGGATCCACTCCAATTTTTGTTATTTTGAAGACTGAATCTGGATTTGGGTAAATAAAAAAAATGCAATCTTTTTCTAATTTATAAGGAAAATCTTAACATTTTATTTTTACAAGTAACAAAATATTTCAACTAATATTTTATTAACAAACGTGCAAAACCATCTTGGATAAACCCTAAACCTAAAAAATAAGCAAAAAAAAAACCAAATCCAAATCGTTCTTGATTAAAATATTGATTGATTATAATTCTCTATTTACTTCTTTGGATATTCTATCGGAGTATATATTTCATAATACATTGCCATAGTTGCAATTATTTTATCGAAATATGTAAGTTCACATAAACCTTTATACTTGCCATTAGGAATAAGAGGGGGGAAATTTGTTTCATCGATATAAAAATTGCAAATGTGATATTTTATATCCTGAAAATTAAAATTTTATTGAGGTCCATTCCTATATTTTTTTTATTTTTATTAGATTAAAATTGATAAAATTATAAGGTTAAATAAACAATAAAATGAAATATTTTTGGTAAGCTTTCAGCAATGGTTACTGCTGTCATTGTTATTAAACGTCGGATGTCTATAATTTTATAAATTTTAATCTAATATTAATTTCAGAGAATAATAGTATATATAATTTTACATGTTATATTACCATAAGCTATTGCATTGTTTAGTTACCTTATAAAAGTAAAAATCTGTAATGTTTCCACATTTTAAACTTTGCTGCAACCCCATTGCGTTTGACCGAAGAGCTTTTCGTGCATTAACTTGAAAACGTATCGGAAAGTGTCGATATTCGTTACTCAAAAACTTACGAACTTGTATGACCGCCTAAAAATATAAAAATTTTGTCGCCGAGGTTTTCCCTTACTAGTTCAGTAGTGGAAATAGTCGCCTCTTTCTTTATTAAAAAAAATATTTTTGAAGTAAATTTTACATAAATTGAAAGAAAATTTGCCAATTCGGTAGGGTGAGGGCGATTTTAAAGTTCCACCACTGGTGCCATCTACATGAGAAGAACTCAAATCCTTACATGAATTCTTCTCAAGTATTTACTGTGTACTTAAAAAATATACCCTATGCAAGCAGGTAGCTAAAACATACTACATTTTTTGGAGTTTACGTTTTTGTTTTTGATATTATTAAGAAAAGGGCATCAATAATAATTTTCGAAAATAGACGTAAACTAAAATTTAATTTCTGCGGCTGACTTTCATTTTATCAAAATTGATTTACCTCGAGGTTATCCTTTACGTCAACTTTCAATGCAAAAGTAACATTGTGAACCGTGAACGTACGGTTGTATTTAAAAGCTTTAACTTCACAGATCTTGTAAATATTTTTATCGCAACTTATTAATTCGATTCGAACATCTTTAATTTTGTAACCATGCTGATGAAACTAAAAATTAGTTTATTATAATAAGAATTTTGTCTGATGTAATTAAATTACGCGCAAATGATGTATCATAGCTACTTTTTTGTGTTTATTAAATACTTTTGTGAATTTCTGAATTATAGCATAAAATTAAATAATTTTGAAATTTTATAAAATGTATTTAAGAAAATGTAATGAAAAATTAAAATTTACCTTGGCCAAAAGTTCATCATTGGAGCAGACATATTGGATAAAAAATATTGCTGCCAATACCAAAAATATAGTTCTCATAATTATTCGCAACTGTAACTTCAACTGTTTGAATCTAGGAACACGTATGCATTGAATTTTAGCTTTTATATTGGTTACAAAGACAATCTGATAATAAATAAACAAAAATCGGTCAGGCATTAAAATTATTTTACATTTTAGAAGGCCATTGATGAAAGGTTTCATTGTTGAGACTTATCAGGATGACCCGATAAGCATCTTTTGATAATATCACAAATTACAATAATAATATAATCATTAAAATAAATATAATACTTTTAAATGAGATTTTAAATTTCACAAATTTAAATAATCGGAAAAATTTTAATGCAGATTTCAAAAATTAAAATTATTTCATTAATTAATCAACTCAAATTATGATCAACTACTATTTACTAAATATGTTTACTAAACGTTACTAAATATTTGCACTGTTAAACGTTGCGTCGCTGTATTCAATTTTAATCGAGGACAATCTTCCCAGAAAGTGATTCTGTGGAAGCCATTGCATTGAAGTCATTGCAGCCTACAAGCAGTTTGATATTTTGTGTTTGCCAATTAGTCCAGTTCATCAGCCACAACCGGAATAACTTTAAGAACGCGGTAAGGAGGAGGCCAAAGAATTCCATTCCATTTATTCGATTTGTTGAATTTCAAATTCCAACTTGATTGGAAATTAAAGATTTCTGAGAACATATCTTTTTTCTATTTGAAGTAAAAAAGTTATTTTTTTAAATTTCGCTGGATTTTGTTGTTGGTGCGTGCCCATTTATTATTGATGTATATTGTAATGAACTATACAGTAATGTTTTATTATCTACCAAAATTTGTTTTTATTGTTTTCTTGTAAAACTTTGTTAATAAAAAAAAAACATAAGAAAACTGAATGTTTATGTTTATTGTGGTTTAGGTATTTCAACCATTGTGCAACAAAAATATATAAATATGACATCTTCGTGAAAACAATTTTTTTCAACAATTCTTACTCCATGAACAATCACCATAAATAAAAAAAACCAAGTGTGATTATTAAACAATAATAATATTTCTTGTAAGTTTTCTTAACTATAAGCATGCAAACAAATATTTCAAACTAAATTAAATCTAAATTAAATTAAAATTAACCTCAAAATTGAACCTTGTTTTCGGTGTTCGCTTTGTTGTCACTGGGTAGAGTTAAAATTCCCGGGTTCGAGAGCTCACTTTTCCTCTAGAAATGGCTATACCAAACGAAAGAACACAAAATACAAGCTCTTTAAGGTGAGGATCAATCTTGTCGGAGTTGTAATAAGGCCACAATTTCATTTTGAAAATTGCAAATTTCCCATAAGAAATACATGTAAGTGTATTAAAATGAAAAGGTATCATTTATTCTGTTGGCGGTACGTGTGCTGTGCCTGGGTCGACAGTGACTAGTGGTGGGGTGATACCAGTCGCTCTCAGAGATCCGTCGCGTCAACTTTCAAAATTTTCGAGTTGGAGCCGCTTAAGGGATGTTTTTAATGAGTTTAGCACGTGTCAAAACCGCTCGGAGCCGCGCACGAGCCCCGGAGGGGCGAGGGCGGGTGCGGAGAGTAGGTTTTGACAGTGCAACCACCTCAGAAACGAATTCACACAAAAAATAGAAAAAACACCATTCAAAAATAATTTTGGCCCTGAAAAGGGCCGATTTTTTAAACTTCCACCAGCTCTGCACATAATTACACACGATACCGCTCCGCGATTTGCATGACCATATTTTCAAACCGTTCTATACGTGTGCGTCCAAAAATGGACACCCACATATACTCCTGCAAATGTTCCGGTAACATGGTCGAAGATAACACCCCTAACCGACGGCAATACATCTTCAGTGCCGCCCAATAACCTTCAACCCTATTTGTGCAAGTCCCGGTAACGGGATCCACAAAATGCGAGCTGTGGTTTACCGTTTTGTGGGTATAGGGCGATACCCCACCAAGATGATTTAAACCCGCATAACCCCTCCAACAATCGGTCCAAATCTCGGTGCCAGGTCTTATGTACTTCAAGATGAGACGCCTTAACGTGGCAGAATCTCTACTACCGATGTACAGTACGATACCCCTACGTTCCAACGTACTGTACAACCCTAGTATCCACTGCTGTTGCCGGGGGGGTATCCGACCAACACCAGCTTTCCGCTTTGTTATTACGTACTCATCGATCTGGACCACCGAGTTGAAGAAGAATCGGGTTTACAATCAGTGTCCAAGCGCAAATACGCCGTAACGACTGGTATAGCCGGTACACAGCTTGTCGGTTAAAACCAACTATGTCCGCGAGGCTACTCCAGCCCTAGTATTGCACGCCCATAGCCACAATACGTAAAACACAGTCTTCGGAGGGAGTAAATTGTCGCCAAAGAAGGTATTCTCGGTTAGGCGGTGTTTCTTCCTGCAACCTGGACATCTGAAGCAGTGGTTTAAAAAATAGTCACCGTCACGTACCACATTACAGTATCGCCTGCAATTACGTGCTTTGCAACGCAAATCCAACGGCAAATAGTGTAAGCCCTGCAGCAATTCAACTACTGCCGTGTCATCGCGGTTGAAAATTCTCACAATATCTTCAATATTTGTGACGTTCATGTTTGTAACAAATATAATGGTTAAAATTTACTATTTCAAGTGCTTTTATAGTGAATAAATGTGGGTAGGCGGGTTACGGTTTCAATGAGCCAATGGGAGGCCCCATTACATATAAATTTTAAAGCCGTTTTTTCAAAATTGTGTGAATATTCCGCAATTTTATTTTTTATATGCTATTGGGACCCTCATCTTTCATAATCCACTTCAAAATTGGTAAAATCTCGATCCGGGAATCTTAACCGCTCCGTTGTCACTATTCACTTTTGTTTTATTATTATCAAATTATCCTTTAAAAGAATATTAACTTCGCCGACTTTTCACTTTTGGTTATTCACACAGGTGATGATCTTCCTCTGTACTATACTCATCTCTTGAACAAACTTAAATTCAATTACTCTATCATTACTGATCTTAAACTGTACTCCATCATACCAATACTAATTTTATTTTTCTAAAATGCCTCTTTTATATCCTCTGTGTCGGTTTTTTTTACTTCCACGTCACCGAAAAAACCGTTATGTTATTTCGCGCGTACCGTCTTTGGCCTGACATTGGTCCAAAGTTATCGTATGATTTTCGAGCATCCAATCAAACTCGCCTAGCAACAAAATCCGTTACTTTATCTAGCTCAATTTTACCAACACACTACTAATTTTCGCGGTTTTTTGTAGGTTCTTTTTCCATTGGATCTCGAAAAAAAACATGCCACTATTAGCCTCCAATCCTAGTACAGCAAAAATAACGGTCAACTGGTTCTCCCGCGGAATTAAAAATGTCTTAACTTCTTTACCGAACTTTAATTATTTATAAAAAAGCACTAATTGTTTTTGCGAACCCATTTTTTTCTTACAACTAAATTAAAACTAAACTATTAAAAAATCTTAAGGCTAAAACACTTGATTTTTATTTTTATATTCTTCCGAACAATGAAAAATCATGTGAGGGTTCCTCGATTGCTCTTCGGAAACAAACCAAACTGCAATATTGGTTGTCCTATAATTTTATAAATTGTTTTGACTAATTGATGTTTACTGAAATTGGCCTAATACAATCCCTTTTCTATTTTTTAGGCTTTTGGTGTACAAATCTGTCATGAAGTGACTAATTTGGAAGTCATGCAATCGTGACATTGCAATGTTTCCACTCAAGTATGACATTTTCCACTGATTGCTTTAAACGTTATTATATTTATTTAGGACTAATAATTTGATGTCATCGACATCAAAACCAGCGACAACAATAAAAATATTTATAAAATAAAATCAATTGGGAAACATACAGTAAAATTGAGCCACCTCACGCGAGGCGTGTAATTCCGCAGTGCTCGAGGTGCCAAGAATATAGTCACACTAAAAGTTTTGCAAAAGATCACTCCGTTGTGTAAAATGCGCAGGAATACACGAAACCATAAACTGCCCTCTAAAAAACGTGATGAAAATGTCAAATGTGCCAATTATACGGGTAATCATCCCGCAAACTATCGAGGATGTTTGGTACAAAACAATTACAACAAAAATGTACCCTAAATTAAGAGAGAAAAGAGGTGATCTGCAAAACATCTCAAATCATCAACCACAACGAACGATGACATTCTTTCCAACTAGCAGAAGCCATAATCTTGGAGATCAACAAAGTCAACCAACATTTTATGCACAGGTCAGTAGTTATAACCACAATTTCTCCAGATTTCCTTTTCAAGTAAATGGAATATACGCTCAAAACTCAAAACAACATGCCGCAGCCTGGTTATTCAAACTGGCAAACAAATACATCTACAAACTGCAACAATAAGCAATCTACAAATAATGATACAAGCGAATTGAAAATCCTCATGAGAGAACTTATTGAACAAAACAAGGAAAACTCCCAAAATATGAGCATAATGTTAAACCTTCTGACTGTACTTGTCAACAAAATTAATGGCAGTACACCACAAATATCAAATAGCTGTTTGGAATGCAAACGGGTTAAATCGGCATTTGCGGAAGTTGGAATATTCTTAACAGATCAAAAATTGATATTATGTTGATTTCAGAATCTCACATAACAGACAAACATCACATAAAAATTCCAAAATATAAAATATACTACACTAAACATCCAAAAGAAGGAAAAGCCCACGGAGGAACAGCCTTGATTATCCGCGATGAAATAATGCACCACGAAGCTGAAGGGTACAAAAAGAACACATGCAGGCCACCAGCATCGTTCTGGAAGATATCTCGGGTAATTGTACTATCTCAGCTGTATATTGTCCACCTAGAAATCAAATAAAAAGGAGATTATGAAGAATTCTTCAATTCGCTTGGAAATCGATTTATAGCCGATGGCGATTACAACGCGAAACATCATATGTGGGGATCAAGATTAACCACAACAGAAGGCAGAGAACTATATAAAGCTCTAGAAACCAATAACCTTAAATTTATATCCACTGGTGAACCAACTTACTGGCCAACAGACATGGAGAAAACACCGGACCTAATTGACTTCTGCGTTTCAAAAGGAATTGATACTAGGAAAGTCAAAGCAGAATCCTGCCTCGATCTCTCTTCAGATCACTCGCCAATAATTGTAAGTGTGTTTGCGCAGATAAAAAATAAAGAAAAACATCCCTCCTTATTTACCAAAAAAACGAATTGGGACACATACCGAGAGAATCTCAACAAACGAATCGTACTGGGGAGATCTCTGAAGACAGAAGAAGACCTAGAAGAAGCAGTTAATGACCTTACTACAAGCATACAATACGCTGCATGGGATGCTACCCCAGACGCATAGTTATACTTACGAAATCAAAGAATCGGTGCCAATTACAATAAGAAAAAATATCTGAAAAGCGAATGCTAAGAAAACGATGGCAGCAAACAAGATATCCTGCTGATAAATCTAAGGTCAACAAAGCTACTAGGGAACTTAGAGATATGTTGACGGACATAAAAAATCAAGGCATACAAAACTACTTGGAAAACTTAACCGCGACGCAGGCCACCGACTACTGATTATGGAAAGCCACAAGAAAATTTAAAAATCCACATCAACATATACCACCACTTAGGGACGACAGCAACACATGGATCAGAAGCGATAAGGAGAAGGCAAATGCCTTTGTAAAACATCTATCTAATGTCTTCCAACCTAATCCATCGAGTATCTCAATTTAGGAAGAAACCAAAATAGCAGAATATTTTAAAGCTACCCTACAAACGGATCATTGCATTAAAAACTTAGAGCTGAAAGAAGTAAAGAGAACAATTACTAAAGAAATTAACCCGACGAAGGCCCCGGGATTTGATCTGATTACCGGAAGGGTGCTGCAAGAGGCAACGGAAAAATGCTTTAGAGCAATTCTGCAGATATTCAACGCGATCCTTAGAGTTTATCACTTCCCTAATCAGTGGAAAGTGGCCCAAATCATAATGATTCTCAAACCGGGTAAAAAACCTGAAGAGGTAAAATCGTACAGACTCATTAGTCTGCTTCCCGTGCTGTCTAAAGTTTTCGAAAACCTCCTTTTAAATCGTCTAAAACCTGTAATAGATCAACGTAAACTAATTCCAGATCACCAATTTGGTATTTCGCAACCAACATGGAACAATTGAGCAGGTGCACCGAATAGTTAAGCAAATCAATCGAGACCTGGAAGGCAGGCGATACTCTTCAGCAGCCTTCCTTGACATCAGCCAGGCCTTCGACAAAGTATTGCATGATGGCCTGTTATACAAACTAAAGAAAACTATCCCACACCACTTCTATTTAATACTAAAGTCCTACCTGAAAAATAAAAGTTTTCTTATTAAACACCAAAATGAATACACCGATCTACACGATATCTTCTCGGGTGTGCCACCAGGGTAGCGTTCTTGGTCCAGTCCTTTACTTATTGTATACTAGTGACCTACCAATAACAAAACTTTTGAAAACGATTGGTTTTTCAAAAAGATTTATTTAACAAAAGTTGTAGCGCGTTAAATTACCTATCCGATTTGAGTCATTAGTTTTTTCTAAGACGTTTCGTTTAAGAGATACTGCGATTGCAAGAAAAGTAAAAAAAATAAAACCTGAATTTGTTAAACATTTTTTCCCTTAATTTAAAGGGAGGTATCCGCCAGGGGGGGGGGACTTGGACAAAACTTTTATTTAAAAATTTGTCTTAAAAAAGTATCCTTTATCACCACCTCAAAGGTTCTCCACGGTCACGGGGACACCCTGTGTAAAAGAAATAAGACATTTTTATTTTCTCAGCAAGACATGTGCTTTATTGAAGCTATGCATTTTGCTATGTACCCGTAACAAGTGTTTGCTTTTGTTTTAAATTAAATTAGATTATTCTTGAGCTTAAACCGCCATCCACGCATATCTTCCATTAATAAGTATTTGCAAAAGTGCGCCAAAGTAAAAGAAACCTTTGCAACATAGCTATGCACGAAAAAACTATTCGTGTGACTCTCGCACATGATCAGGTTTTCCCTCACCACTACTCCTACACAACTCCAGATCATACTGTTACAATCTTCATGTTACTCATAAAACTCCACAAAATAAATACGAAGCCGCCACCATAAATTGTAGAAAGCCAATAGCAGGAAAGATTATTTTTCAAAAATGTAACCAGAAATTTCACCACGAAGTCAACTTTTG
The DNA here is from genome assembly GCA_036346125.1 of Lycocerus yunnanus. NCBI lineage: Eukaryota > Metazoa > Arthropoda > Insecta > Coleoptera > Cantharidae > Lycocerus > Lycocerus yunnanus. The sequence goes on from JARFIX010000137.1 coordinate 218,727, forward strand.
TTCCCCAGGTGTTTATTTAGTATCAAAAATAGGCGCTCGACGGTATTGCAATATTTATATTTGCAACAAACTGCGTAACAAAGCTTAACCAATCAGATTTTAAATCGGCATTACAACTCACTACAAAGAAATTAATGTTACAAGATATTTGAGAACAACAGATGGAGTAGTGAATGCTACGGGTCTGTTCTTTTGTAATTCAATTGTTTTCAAACACTAATAATAATTAGACTTCTTTCGCTTGCGTTAAAATAAAACTTTTACATTATAGGCAAATGAACAAAACAATCCAAGTACAATAATAACCTTCAGAAATATGAGGAAAAATACGAATCACTGAAAGCCCATGCAAAAGCACAAGTGAAAAAATCGAATCAAGAAATTAAATTGGTTCGTGATCGGCAGGACACAGAAGTGCACCAGTTAAACGCTTTTATTTAGAGATTAGAAATCAAAGTTGTGTCTTTAGAAGACTTTTTAGCGAGATGATGTGCCGAAAAAATGTTCCCCAATCTGGGATTCGAACCTGAGCGTATTAGATGTGAATACGCGTGCTAACCAACTGCACTACTGAGGCGATTAGTTTATATTGGACTGATCTGCTATATGAATTACTAATACTAGGACCGCTACATGACCCTTCTCCTAGTAACCATGTCGGTTGCGAATAATAGCCGTGGCTGTTGACTGTTTAATAATAATAATAACTTTATTTGATAATAAATACCATTATATACATGCAAAGTCAAATATGAATACAAAATAAAGAAAACTAAGAACATTAAATAAAATGCAAGAGCAGCAAGATCTTTAGCTTTCTTCTTAAAATTAAACAATTTTGTCTACAACTTAAATGGCAATGGCAGACCATTAAACAATTTCAACCCATTACACAAAATTATGTTTTGAGCCCTATTATTCTTGAATAAATTTAACCTAAAGTTATGTACATTTCGAATTGGAACCATGCACTTCTCCCACATAAGTAATATCCTTACACAAATACTCCGGAAGCATATTATTTTTTAATTAGAACACAAAAATCATTAGATACATTGACTACAATCCTTTGGTATAACACACTATGCCACTGCAAAGTACCAAGCAAGCAAATCAAATCGAGATGTAAATTTATTTATTCTCAATATAATTCGCATAACCCTATTCTGCAGTCTTTGAAATCTATTTAACATATCCATAAACAGAATGGATGAACAATACTCAAAATGTGGCATTATCATGGTATTACAAATTTTTATAGCTTTGTTTGTTATCTTCAGTAAAACATATCTTATGTACAACATAATCAAAATTTAAATTTAAAGTTTTCATCAATAATTATCATCCCTAGTATTTAATTTCACTAACAATTTCAATTACAACACCATCCATCATAATATTCTAGCTTCTACCCCCTTTATTATTTACAATAATGCACTTCGTCTTATTTATTTTAGCTTGAATCTATTCATCCAAAAGCAGTCACTGAGACTCAATAATCAATTAGCAGATTAGCAGACAAGTGACCATCACCTGTAAATAACATAAACCTTGCCCCATCACCTTAATTACGTCATTAACATATAATAAAAATAATAGCAATACATCAGGAATTGTTCCTTTAGGAACTCCTAAATCAATATCCACTACTTTCGAGACAAAGCCATTTGCTTTCGTTTTCTGTTTTCTATTTTTCAAGTAGGATTCAAACCACCTCAACTTCTTTTTGCGAATTCCATATTTTTCAATCAAAATTTTTTGATGTACCGTCTGGAATGCTCTTTGAAGATCAAAGAAAACTGCTACTACCCCCTTATTATCGTGCAAAGCCATTTTTCACTCCAATTAACAACATAAGCAACCAGCGATTCACAACTATGACCTCCGTAAGTCTGACTGATCTTTCGAAATTGAACTATTACTGTCCAAGTAATCCATCAACTGATTACTTACAATATAAAACTTGAGACTGAACTGATATCATGTTCACTAGCCGAAATCTTTTTAACCTTGTCGGTTGTAAGCAGTAGCCCTTGAAGTGGTTGTTGTGCCTTAGTTAACCGTTTTCGCTGATTAGGCGGAGGGAGTTGAGCGGGATCTTTCCAGAAATTAGATTTTAGAATATGGATTGGTTAATGTTCTTGTCGAGGCTCACCAATTTAGCGAGATGATGTGTTGAAAAAATGTTTGCCCATCTAAATTGGAGCCGAAGATCATCTTGTAATTAACAACCCAGCAGCACTACTGAGACGATTACTTTATTCGGCAGGATCTGCTATATAAATTACTAATTCGGAACAATTTATTTTAATAAATTTTCAACACATAAACGTGCTCTTTTTAAAAGGTGCAGAGTAGTATTATTTCGTTGGCTTACAAGCAATAAGCGCCAAGTCAAAAAATGACAGTTTTGAGTAATTTGATGTTAAAAGTTTGCAAGCATTTTAAAATATTTAATTTCTTAAAATATTAACCCAAAACACATTAAGCGACTTATGCCCCCCATTTATTCGCCTAGAGATATTTTTTAGATAATCTATCTATTAGATAAATTAACGAAGTAACCAATCAGACAGCAGCAAAAGTAAACAATCGGAAATATGATTGGCTACTTCGTTAATTTATTTTATAGATAGATTATCTAACAATAAGAGATATTTCTAGGTGCAAAAATCGGGCATTAGTGCAGTTTAGTCGTACATTCAAGGATGAAATTAAACATGTAAATGTCATTACTGGACTTAGTGCCATTTGTTAGTATAATAATAATTCTCAACCACTTAGTGTTTTCTGATATTGCTATATCTTACATACTACATCAGATATGACTTGGTGCGTTTTTGCAGTGGGAAGCTCATTAAAATTTAGATCCATAGGCACTAAGATAAACAAAATTTTTGACTTAGCACTTTTTGCTTGTAAGCCCACGATTATAACGTCACTGTTTTCATTAATTTCCGCTGTCAATCAAATTCCGATTTTTGACAATATCTTGAATTTAATATTTTTTTGTATCGACCTTGATCATTGTTTTGGAATTCTCTGTGAAAGGTTCTCTATAAAATTTTACTGTATTTAACGTATAGCCCGTTAAATTTCATATCCGAATTGGACCGTTAGTTTTTTGGTAAGTAGTTTTGTTTAAAAGATACAGAATTTGCAACAAAAACGAAAAAAATATAGCTAGGAATTTTTTAGCATTTTTTTTCCTAATTTAATTCATAACTCGAAATCCGTTTATTTTACTAGACGATAGTACGTTATGAACTAGTTTTTAGACAGCTAAATGGGCTTTAAAAACGCACTAATTCATTAATACCATAAAATTAACAGTTACGGTGCTATGGCCGTCTGAAGGCAGAAATTCTAAAAATTGCTTTAAAGAGGTGTCCCTCCCAAGGATTTGGACTAGGACAAAAATTGAATTTAAAAATATATCTTAGAAAAGTGTTTTCTATCACTACCTCAAAGGTTTTCACTGGGACACCCTGTATATAATGGCAAGTGACTGCATTTTTGTACATTATAAATATTACATAAGTGTAATAAGATTTTTATTTTTAATATTTATATTAATATCGTCCTAGAGGAAAGAGAGACCAATGAAAACCCCAGAAGCAGTGGTAATAAGAAGTGGGAACAGGTCTAAAGGCCTAATCCCTGACGCAAAGAAGAAGAAGAATATTTACATTTATAACATTTATGCTATTTAAATACTATTAAAGAAAATACAACAAAGAAGAGAATAAGGAAATCGATCAGAGAATTTGTAGTTTTGTAAGGATATAGGGAGTGGTTAAGATTCCCGGAGCGCGATTTTTACCATTTTTTTTGTGGATTATGAAAGATGAGGGTCCTAATAGCATAAAAAAAATAAAATTTGCGGAATATTCACACAATTTTGTAAAAAACGGCTTTAAAATTGTTATGGAATGGGGTACGCTCATTGGCTCATTCATACCGAAACCCCGCCCACCTACATTTATTCTCATATTAGCGCATGCATTTGTGATTTTACATCAGTATATCAGTTGCAAGCAACATAAACGCTAGAAATATTGAAGATATTGTTAAAACTTTCGACCGCAACGACACGGAAGTAGTCGAACTGCTGCAGGGTTTGCGCTACTTACCGCAGAACATGCGATGCAAAGTACGTAATTGCAGGCGATATTGTAATGTGGTACATGACGCTGACTATTTTTTAAACCACAGCTTCAAATGTCCCGGTTGCAAGAAGAAATACCGCTTAACCGAGAATACCTTCTTTGCCGACAATATGCTCCCACCGAAGACTGTGTTTTACGTTATGTGGCTATGGGCGTGCAATATTAGGGCTGGTTCAGTCGCGCCCGCAGTTGGTCTTAATCGACAAGCTGTGTACCGGCTATACCAATCGTTCCGACATATTTGCGCTTGGACGCTGGTGGTAAACCCAATTCTCCTTCAAATCGGTGGTCCGGGCCAGGTAGTACAGATTGATGAGTCAGTCATAACAAGGCGGAAAGCTGGTGTTGGCCGGATACCCCCGGCAACAGCAGTGGATATTAGGGATGTACTGTACATTGGTAGTAGAGATTCTGCTACGTTAAGGCGACTCATCCTTAAGTACATTAGACCTGGCACCGAGATTTGGACCGATTGTTGGGGGGGTTATGTGGGTTTAAATCATCTGGGTGGCGTCTCGCCCTATATCCACAAAACCGTGAACCACAGTTCGCATTTTGTGGACCCCGTTACCGGGGTTTGCACAAATAGGGTGGAAGGTTATTGGGCGCAACTGAAAATGTATTGTCGTCGGTTAGGGGTGTTATCTTCTACCATGCTACCGGAACATTTGCAGGAATACATGTGGGTGTCCATTTTTAGGCGCACACCTATAGAACGCTTTGAAAATATGGTCATGCAGATCACGGAGCGGTATCGTGTGTAATTATGTGCAGAGCTGCTGGAAGTTTAAAAAATCGGCCCTTTTCAGGGCCAAAATAATTTTGAATGGTGTTTTTTACTTTTAGCGTGAATTCGTTTCTGAGGTGGTTGCACTGTCAAAACCTATTCTCCGCACCGCCCTCGCCCTCCGGGGCTCGTACGGGCTCCCAACGGTTTTGACACGTGCTAAACTCATTAAAACATCCCTTAAGCGGCTCCAACTCGAAAATTTTGAAAGTTGACGCGACGGATCTCTGAGAGCGACTGGTATCTCCCACCACTAGTCACTGTCGACCCAGGCACAGCACACGTACCGCCAACAGAATGAATGATACCTTTTCATTTTAATACACTTACATGTATTTCTTATGGAAAATTGCAATTTTCAAAATTAAATTGTGGCCTTATTACAACTCCGACAAGATTGATCCTCACCTTAAAGAGCTTGTATTTTGTGTTCTTTCGTTTGGTATAGCCATTTCTATAGGGAAAAGTGTATTTACGATTCCGGGTATTTTAACTCTAGCCGGATATAGTACCTCTATTCCAAACCCTTACAGTAAAGAAAAACACGAAAGTTGTAAGTTTTAATATTTCCGGCATATTTACCTCGGATACTTTTGTAATTTTCCAATACCGACGCGACCTCTTAATAGCGTCTCCTGTGCCCAATATTTCACTGCTACAAAAAAATTTATGAATTATGTCACGGTTCGATATTGATTTGAAGATATTTTTAAATAATTATAGATTTCTTCAATTGTATTTCAGTAATTTTTCAAATGCGGCATACCAATTCAAATTTTAAATTTAAATTCTTTTGACAAATGGTTATCAGCGCTGATAAGGTGCTCATTTTTCAATTGAGTGTTGCAATTCGAAAAAGTTTTACTTATTACGCATTTTTGTTTAAAGTAATTTTATTTGGACGTTGAGTAGTAAATCGATTTTATCGTGAAACAGAGTAATTTTTATCCAAGTTTTTTGGTGATTAAGATTGGAGACTACGTTTTAAATTTTTCTTGTTTTTAAAAGCTTTTATATTAAGCAGCATTTTGGAAAGTCTTCATTATTGAAAGACTAAATTCATCCATTTTCATTACTTTAATTATTATAGACCCCCCAACAATATTTTACGGTAATAACTTGAAAAACTACATGTGTTAAGTTTGAATTTTCTGAGCGTTACTTTTGGTTAACCATTTTGGTCATTATTTTTGGATTACCATTACTAGCTTTGAATTAATTTAAACGCGACGCTACCGTTTGCAGAATTAGTTTATTTTGTGTCGTATTTCTTAATTGATTGTTATCGACTGGTAGAATCGAAATGACACATGTCATTTGTGCTCGGTGCAAAATCCACCTGTTTACCTGAAACCCACAGAAAACCATTGGTTACTTTTTTCATTGCGCTCCGGGTCCACCATCAAGAAGCAAGACATCAAAATGTAAGATTTTGTTTGTGTCGTTAGAAATTATTTGTTAATTTTTATTGCGTGAAGAATTTATTGGGCCGTTCTACTGAATTACATAGTTTTATTTAGTACTTGAACCATTTCTGGAAAACAATGTGAATTGATTACAGTAACGTGTAAAACATCTTGTTTGCCAAGTATACGTATACTGATGCGAATTTAACACCCAAAATAAAGTATAGTTTAATTTTCGTAACAATTATTAATTTATTGCTTTTAAAATAAACAAAATTTCGTAAAAAGATTCGTAAATTTCGGCATTTTTTCTTGGTCATTTTCACGCTTTGCGCTGTTAGTAAACTCTATTCGGTGCCTACTTATATATTCTCTAGGTAAAGTTTAGAGTAGATATCTTAAAAATTCGAGAGAATCGTGCTGTATGCCTATTTAAAATTTTGTGGTATCCTCCTCTACGACCACAAGGAATTTTGGGATTATAAATCATTGCACCATGACATTTCGGCAAGAGTTAATTAAACGTGACTCGAAAGTACACTTTTCCCTATAGAAATGGTTCAACCAAACGAAAGAACAGAAAAAGACAAGAACTTTCAAGGCAGGATGAACTTAGTCGGACTTGTAATAAGGCCACAATTTAATTTTAAAAATTGCAATTTTCCCATAAGAAATACATGTAGTGTATTTTTGCGTAACATTACGCAATAGTTTTATCAATTTTGTTAACGGTATTTGTGATTTGATATACGTGAGTAGTCCATAGGGCGGGCTAACTAGAGCAGCGTTAGGAAGGAGTCAGTCGCTCCCTGAGATCCGTTGCGTCAACTTCCAAACTTTTCGAGTTGGAGCCGCTAGGGATGTTTTTAGTAAGTAAAGCGCGTGTCAAAACCGCTCGTAACCTCCTGGGTCTTAATGGGGTGCGGAGAGTAGGTTTTGACAGCGCAATCACATCAGAAACGAATTCACACAAAAAGTGACTTTTTTTCGAAAATTTGTTGTCCGATCACAAATTTAATTCTTTTTATTAGCTAATTACACTATTATCTATCATAATTCGTTGTAAAAACCGAGATTCTGGTATATTTACAGTCGACACAACCTATTTCAATTTTGAGGGCGGGGTTACACTTCAAAAGAGCCAATGATAAAATTGCATTCTAAATTAATTTTTAAAGCCGTTTTTTAACCAAATTTGTGGACCGTCCGCAAATTTTATTTTTTATGTGTTTCTGGCATTATTATTTACAGAAATAATGGTGAAAATCGAAATCACGGTTAATTAACTCGCCGACATTTCAAGTTGTTGAGAATATTGGCTAATTCTTATGTTAACCGTTTTTGATGTCATTTCAAGGAGAGATATATAATTCTTGGTTGTAATTTTTATAATACCAGGAGTATTTGAGAATTTGAATTGTTTTCGAGAAGAAAATAAGATTCCAAAAGTCTGCAAAATATTCATCCGTGCCTGCAATAGCTTTGTCATTTGATGTAAAACCTTTTTACTCAGGAATTCTTTCAGGTTCTGGACAGATAACAGTCTAAGAGAGACAAATCTGCTGAATACGCTTGGTGTTCAAGCAATTCATATTTTGTTCCCTCCCTCATTTGTTGTTGATTTTGATTAAATTTACGATCAAATTTCTTACATATACTAATTGTATTTTGCTAGAGTTTTACTTTTATATATTGCTGACTTTGCATTAACAAACCAAACATTCTTTCCACGGTTAATTGCTCGTCTGCGATTGTTTTGACCTTATCTGAAACTCCCCGACTAGTATCCCTTTCAATCTCTACCTCCTCGAAACTCTCCGACTTGCTACCACTCGTATTTACTTCCATCGATACTTCTTCAAAGGGTAATCTGACAATGTTCTACTCCCCGTTTCGAAAGCTAACAAATTCTGCGATACACCTAACTTTCTAACCTAATTCAAAATAACCTGAATCTCACTGTCGTGAGTCTGCGAACCTAGTTTCGTAATCTCAGCCCCACACATTGGTCGCCAATTAATCTTCACATAAGTTGGTTATGGTTCGGAAATGCTTTTTTCAATATGGTTTAAATAATTCAAAGCAGTAAATAACATCGACTTTCAGTAATTAATTACCTTAGTGGAATTGTTCCGGCTTAGTTCAGTCGAATTACCCTCTATATGAGGTGGTGGATAAATAATTACACTGACTACTTTTAAATTAGTAAAATAAACGTAACTTTTATGTTTAAAATGTCTGAAATTCTTTTTATCTTGTACCTGGATGCGATGGGAGCTCTTATAATATTTTCATACAAAAGTAATCACAAAGCATGCAAAAATTTAAAATTAGCGATAATAATGTGAATTGTTCTTATTAATTTTAAATGTAAACGAAAACTGTTTTCGTTAAGCATTAAAAGATCACAATAATCACAACAACAAATTTGTTGATGTTGAGCTTGTATATTAAAATTTTTGTTGTTGTCAACCTTGTGGTGATGACAAAGTCCTGTACAATTACATATGATAACCATATATTGGATAACATCATTTAACTCACTTACGCCCGATTTCTTCACCTAGAGATATCTCTTAGATAACCAATCAGTCAGCAGCAAAACAAAACAATTAGAAATATGATTGGCTACTTCGTTAATTTATCTTATAGATATTTTATCTAAGAGATATCTTTAGGTGAAGAAATCGAGATTAATCTTGACGAATTTGAATAAATAACGCGATTGCTTACCTCGTGTGTCGTTTTTCTTTCGATAAGATCTATGGATGCATAATGCGTTTTCATTCAATTTAACCTTGATGCACATGGGTGAAGTTTTTGAAATTCAAATTTTTTCCAGGACGGCATAATTGACTTACAAGTAAGTACTTTGTTCATATTCTGCTGTAAAATTGTTCACAATCACAATATCACAATAACCTCCAGGAGCACCTGGAAACACTACAAAGTTATTTCAATAACTGGCAAATGAAGCTGAACTTTCCAAAACCCAGGCAATAAACGTCAAGTACCTTGGGATGTACATGGCGCAAGCTAAACGACGCAAAGCTAAATTGGACCCGCGAAATCAAGCAGCGTACGGATAATTCAAGATAGCTGATCGCCCTGCTATACCCACTTTATAGCAGGCAGTTCTAAAATCCCACAAAGATAAGGTAACGCTGTACAAAACTTGCGCAAGAGATGTACTCACCTACAACGCACCAATCTGGGGTATCGATATATTGTATCCTGGTCAAAATGTTCAAGGCGTGCATTGCGCACGGCTACATACCAAAGGAGTGGCGGAGAGTCCGGGTTATCTTCATACCCAAGCTGGGCAGAAGTGACTACTCTTACCCAAATCCTTCAGACCAATCAGTTTGACTTCGTTTTTCTTAAAAACGTTAGAAAAACTGTGCGAGAGAGAGATTCGCGATACGGTTCTGGTCCACAGACCGCTACATGCGAATCAACACGCATACACCCCGGGGAGATCGACTGAAACGGCGCTTCACAAGGTTGTGGAGCACGTCGAAAGATCGCTGTGCTACAAAGAGTGCACCCTAGGGGCGTTTATTGATATAGAAGGGGCCTTTGATAAAACCACCTTCAACAGTATAAATGCTGCACTTCACCGATATGGAGTTCCCGACCATCGCAAAATGGATCAGTTTCATACTGAAGTGGAGAGCCGTAGAGGTGAATGTTGCAGACACAAAAATTAAGGGCGTGGTTGTTAAGGGCTGTCCTCAGGGAGGGGTGCTCTCTCCACTACTTTGGAACATGGTGGTAGACAGCCTTCTGCAACGCCTCAATGACAAAGGTTTTCATACCGTAGGTTATGCAGATGATATCACCATACTGCTCAGGGGAAAATTTGAGAATGTAGTTTGCGAACGAATGCAGGCAGCTCTCAAAATTTTAGAAAATTGGTGCACCGAGCACTGTCTCTCTGTCAACCCAGCGAAGACAGAGCTAGTGCTATTCACCAACAAAAGAAAGCTGAAGAGCATGACAATGCCCAGCCTAATGGGAATTCCCCTAAAACTAGCAAACGAGGTCAAGTACCTGGGTCTAATACTTGACAGGAAGCTAAATTGGGGAAAACACCTACAAAACAAACTTGGGAAAGCGGGGATGGCCTTCTGGCAGTGCCGAAGGGCAATGGGACGGTCATGGGGTCTTACCCCTAAAATCACCCTTTGGCTCTACACTGCGATTGTCAGACCTATGCTTTGCTACGGGGCCCTAGTCTGGTGGCCCAGAACCAGGCTGGTAACAGCGGCATCCTCCTGCACCGAATTCAGAGACTTGTCTGTCTGTCTGTGACCGGAGTGATGCGAACGGCTCCCACTGCGGCGCTTGAGTCCCTTCTCTGCCTCCCTCCACTTGATCTTCATGTGCAGGAGATGGCGGTTAGGGCCGCTCTTAGACTACGCAGCTGGCGGCTATGGAATGGCGGGCGAGGAGCTGTTGGTCACATGCGGATTCTGGATGGCTACCTCGAGGAGGTGCCCCTCCTGCATCTGGAGCCCGACAGAATTCCCCGCATATATATTCAATAGGAAGTTCGACATCCTACTGAATCCAACAGAGACCTGTGAGTATGACATTCGTCTATTTTCAGATGGCTCCAAAAACGATGTGGGTTCAGGGGCAGGAATATTTTCTGCCGAACTCGACCTAAACATAAGCATACCGCTGGGTACACATATATCAGTCTTCCAGACGGAATTGGTTGGTATATTACACTGCGCACGAATAATCAAGGAAAAAAGTATCCGTGATAAAAATATCCAGATATCCACAGACAGTAGGGCGGCTCTCCTGGCACTCAGGAGTCAAAAGGTCACCTCTGGTCTGGTGCTCGAATGTATTCGGGCACTAAATGAGATATCAACTTCAAACAGTCTCTCCCTTAGTTGGGTTAAGGGACACCAAGGCAACGAGGGTAACGAAAAGGCAGACGAGCTGGCAAGAAACGGCACAAACAGCCTTCCCTGCGGCCCTGAGCCGATGATAATGCCAGCTGTCAAATTCCTTAACAACCTTCTGAAACAGTATACCCTAAACCTGCACTCCAGCAGGTGGGCAAATGAAACCGAATGTAGACAGGCGAGGGCTGCGATAAGAACACCCTCAAATAAACATTCTAAATATTACTTGAAACTGTCCAGAGTCAATCTACGGACAATTGCAGGGATCTTGACTGGACACTGCAAGTTAAACAAACACCTCAACACAATGGGAATCGTAGATAGCCCTACATGTCGAGGTTGCAATGAAACGGACGAAACAGCTGAGCATGTGCTATGTCACTGCCCAGCTCTGGCGTCGAAAAGAGGTGCCATGTTAGGGGACTTCTGGCCTGATATGGCTAGAATTAGTGACACCCCACCCGCCAAAATCCTTGAATTTGCCTTATCGGTGGGTTGGCTCGAGGAGTGACGGGAGGGGCGCTATAACGGAGGTAGTACAATGGGCCCGGTTTAGCGGCCTAAGTGCGCGTGGGAGCTTTGCTCCCTGCCCTCCTACCTAAAATCCAGAATCCAGATATTGTTTTAAATCATTAATCGAGGTAGCTAATCCAAGGCCCGAAACATATGCCCAACGTTTGTTTATTTTTACTCCAGCAGTTAGACAGCCCGAGTTAATAACACTTTTCCCAACAATTCTATTAACAGGACTGATATGCTTACTTATCGATCCAGCAGATGTTGTGGTAGAAACGCAAGTGTTATTTGGTTTATTCTTTTTGTTCTTGCCATAATTAATAGTCACAAAGCCTTCGTTTTCGATATTGGTGTTGGTGACAACATTGAGGTTATTATCAACATTGCCACACGTTGTCGGTATTACAGGAATTTGCTTGTTTATTACCTTATTTAAGGCAACATCTATACTGTTTCCACTATTTACGGAAGAATCACTTGTGCTACCCGATTTATTTTTCTTCTGTTTTTTTTTATTATTACCAGCCACAGTATTGGTAACAGCTTTGAGGCCTTTACTAATATTGTCATTGTTTGACGGTGATACAGCAGATTGGTTGATCAAATCAACATTTAAGGCATATTTTTCATTATGATCCAATTTATCCAGAAGTAACTTATTAATAAACGACTTCTCATTGATCAAATCCTGCATTATCTTGATTTGATCATGTTGCACTTGAACGATCTCACAATTAATGAAAGTGGCACGTGTGTTGCAAAATTCGAACAAAATCGGCCATTTGTCAGCTAAATTTCCAGTTACTAATAATCGACGATTTTATCTTTTAAAAGCTTACGAAGCTTTTTAACAATTTTACTCGATTCCATAATAAAAAAAAATAATTAATATTAAAAACCCGAGCAGAAACTACACTTAACCTCACTTACTACACTACATGTATCATGAGATTACAACCATTATATCTAAGCAATCGCTGAGCTAAATCATTCCCGAAACTTGTGAAGCTATCTACAAGGTGCAGAAAAAAGATTACATGAAAATAAATTAATTGATTTATTTTTTTATTTACAAAAATTTTAACTACATAACTAAAGCTATGTGTGTAAAAAATAAGCTCACTTAAATCTTGTATGGAATATGGATATTGTCCTGCCAAATAATGTTGTTAACAAGTTTATGGTTTCACTAAAACTATAATCGCAAGGGTGCTTTGGTAATATGATATTAACATATTTTCCATTGCATACTGTATTTAATTTCCTTACAAGTAAGCGTACTCCCGCTGCATCGGTAATTGCTTGCCATCCAACAGAAATTGTATTTTATTCTTTTCTTTCTTATTTCTTTTCCTTTTTATTCAAAATTCAGTGATAAATAAAATTTATGAGAATCTAAATTGACATAAAACTAATGGTTTACGAGATACTCGTGAAAAACTGATTTTCGCGACTTTGACCTTTAATAATTTTTTTAGCGTACACGATTTTGCATTGGACTTTTGAAATACTATTTTTGATGTCAAAATAAGATAATCTGATGAAAAATCTTCACCGGGATTTTTTTCACAGATTGGCCTTTTATTTGTCTTATTTTCCTATGTGCGTGAAGTTAGACCCCCTTTTTTTAAAAACTAAATTTTTTTTTGTTGTTCTCAATTGTTCTCCATTTGTTCTCAAGTGTTCTGTTATTTTTTTGTTGATTTTGCAATAAATCATCAAAAAAATCGAAAAAAACTTTCTTTTTTGCCAGCCCCCCTTTTATCGAAATTTAAATTTTTTTTGGTTGTTCTCAATTGTGCTTCATTTTTTCTCAATTGTTCTGTAAAAATAAATTCTTTAAATCTAATATTAACCGCGAAAACCGCGAAATAAGATTTCACGCCAGCCCCCCTTGTATCGAAATTTAAATTTTTTTTAGTTGTTCTCAATTGTGCTTCATTTTTTCTCAATTGTTCTGTAAAAATAAATTCTTTAAATCTAATATTAACCGCGAAAACCGCGAAATAAGATTTCACGCCAGCCCCCATTGTATCGAAATTTAAATTTTTTTTAGTTGTTCTCAATTGTTCTTTATTTGTTCTTAATTGTTCTGTAAAAATAAATCGTTTAAGTATAATAATAACCGCGAAAAACCGTATATAAGATTATAAGTATACATATAGTATGTATAAGTATATAAGAGTTTGGACTTGAACAATAATTTTATTTGAAAATTTGTCTTAGAAAAGTGTCTTTTATCACCAACTCAAAAGTTTTTCAAGGTCACGGGGACACCCTGTATATTAACCCTGTATATAGCTAACGTATATAATTGGTCTGATTGGCCTGTACCATGTAAATTTTTAGTTTAAAAAACTTGACTAATAAGAAAATAGTTCCAGAATTCTAATTTCAATATTTGTAGAAATCGCGAAAAAAACGTCTTGGTGCATTGTAAATAGCTATGTATGTTTTAGTAAGATTATAAAAAGAATTTCTGTTTTATAGACTACTAGCTGGATACCCGGCTTCGCCCGGAGTCTCATTCAAAATAAAATACTTTGCCTTTGTCTGAAGTATTTTGATTTTGCAGGGTTCCAAATCGGCCCAGCCGTTCTCGAGTTTTAGCGAGACTAACGAACCGCAATTGATTTTTAGATTTTTAAATTGTAGATATGTATATTCCCGCTTGAATTCTTCTTTTTTTTTAATTCTTCAAATCTAATTCTTCACTTATATAATAAAAAAACAATACCAACTTAAAACTTTATGTACAGAGTGGTACAGAAGTTGAACCTTCAAGGAACGTTTAAGAGAAAGCGAAATTTTTAAAAATTTTTTAAATATTTTTCAATATTTACTCACCTTTAAACCTTCCCTGGACTTCCACAAATAATTCAAAACCAAAATTAGCCAAATCGGCCCAGCAGTTCTCGAGTTTTAGCGAGACTAACGAACAGCAATTGATTTTTATATATATAGATAGATTAACATATTCGAGACATCGCATTTTATAGCAATTTAAATTTTTCCAAAAATTTTATAGATTCGTTTTCACGATTAATATTAGATTTAAACGATTTATTTTTACAGAACAATTGAGAACAAATGAAGAACAATTGAAAACAACCAAAAAAAATTTAAATTTTGATAAAAGGGGGCTGGCGTGAAATCTTCTTTCGCGGTTTTCGCGGTTAATATTAGATTTAAAGAATTTATTTTACAGAACAATTGAGAACAAATGAAAACAATTGAGAACAACCAAAAAAATTTAAATTTCGATAAAAGGGGGGCTGGCAAAAAAAAAAGTGTTTTTCGATTTTTTTGATGATTTATTGCAAAATCAACAAAAAAATAACAGAAAACTTGAGAACAAATAGAGAACAATTGAGAACAACAAAAAAAAATTATTTTTAAAAAAAAAGGGTCTAACTTCACGCACATTATTTTCCTGGGCGGTGGTTTCTGAGCAAGAGCTCTCAGGGTCCTTCTCCATCAGATGTGTACCCTCCTTGAGGTTTTCGTATGAAGCCAACTTTGCTTTGGCTGTTTTTCATCAAGGCTTTTTGGAGTCTTCTACATTTTGGAGTTCTTTCGATCTCATAGTCGAGTATTTTCTCTACTAGTTTTCTTTCGCCTTTCTTATGGCATACATATACCGGGTGTCCGCGTGACCGTTGAGAACCTTTGAGGTGGTGATAAAGGACACTTTTGCATGAACTCTCGTGCGCGCGTCGACCTACGTACGTAAATTAACACCTATCATGGAAAATATAGGAGGTCGGGGAACGAACAACTCGATATACGGAAATAAATGAAAAATTTCCGTAACAAAATATTTCCGAACCTTTAGGATCCACTCCAAATTTTGTGATTTTGAAGACTGAATCTGGATTTGGTCAAATAAAAAAAATGCAATCTTTTTCTTATTTAAACAGAAAATCTTAACATTTTATTTTTACAAGTAACAATATATTTCAACTAATATTTTAAATATTTTATTAACAAACGTGCAAAACCATCTTGGATCAACCCTAAACTTAAAAAATAAGCGAAAAAAAACCAAATCCAAATCGTTCTTGATTAAAATACCGATTACTTATAATTCAATTTTTACTTCTTTGGATATTCTATCGGAGTATATATTTCAAAATACATTGCAGTAGTTGCAATTATTTTATCAAAATACGTAAGTTCACATAAAGCTTTATACTTGCCATTAGGAATAAGTGGGGGGAAATTTCTGTCATCGATATAAAAATTGCAAATATGATATTTTATATCCTGAAAATTAAAATACTATGTAGGTAAAATATTATATATTAGATTAAAATTTATAAAATTAAAAGGTTAAATAAACAATAAAACGAAATATTATTGCTGCTCTTTCAGCCATCGTTGCTGCTGTCATCAGATGTTTAATGATAATTAATTTATTAATAGTTACTTCTGTCATCACACGCTTAATAATAATGACAGCAGTATCCATTGCTGAAAGCTAACGAATAATATTTCGTTTTATTGTTTATTTAACATTTTAAGTTTATATAATTTTACATATTATATTACCATAAGTTATTGCATTGTTTGGTTACCTTATTAAAGTAGTAATCTGTAAGGTTTCCACATTTTAAACTTTGCTGCAACCCCATTGCGTTTGACCGAAGAGCTTTCCGTGTATTAACTTGAAAACGTATCGGAAAGTGTCGATATTCGTTACTCAAAAACTTACGAAATTGTATGACCGCCTAAAAATATAGAAATTTTGTCGTTGAGGTTTTCTTCTTCGCTTACCAGTTCAGTGGCGGAAATACCGAGCATTGGCCTCCTTTTTTAATAAAAATTTTTTGAAGTAAATTTTACATAAATTGAAAGAAATTTTGCCAATGCGGGAGGGCGAGGGCGATTTTAAAGTTCCACCAATGGTGCCATCTACATGAGAATAACTCAAATCCTTGCATGAATTCTTCTCAAGTATTTATTGTGTACTTAAAAAATAAACCCTATGCAAGGAGGTAGCTAAAGCATACTTATTTTTTGGAGGTTACGTTTCTGTTTTTATATTATTAAGAATAAAGGAGCAATAACTATTTTTGAAAATAAACTTTAACTAAAATTTTTATTTCTGCGGCTGACTCCATTTTATTTAAATTGATTTACCTCGAGATTATCCTTTACGTCGACTTTAAATTCAAAAGTTGCATTGTGAGCCGTGAAAGTGCGGTTGTATTTAAAAGCTTTAATTTCACAGGTCTTGTAAAATTTTTTATCGTAACTTATTAAGTCGATTCGAACATCTTTAATTTTGTACCCATGCTGATGAAACTAAAAATTAGTTTATTATAATAAGAATTTTGTCTGCTGTAATTAAATTACGAGCAAATGATGTATAATAACTATTTTTTTGTGTTTATTAAATATTTTCGTGACTTTCTGAATTATAGCATAAAATTAAATAATTTTGAAATTTTATAAAATGTATTTGGGAAAATGTAATGAGAAATTAAAATTTACCTTGGCCAAAAGTACATCATTGGAGCAGACATATTGAATAAAAGATACTGCCGCAAATACCAAAATTATAGTTGTCATAATTATTTGCAACTGTAACTTTAACTGTTTGAAACTAGGAACACGTATATGCATTGAATATTAGCTTTTATATTTTTTAAAACGACAATCTGATAATAAATAAATAAAAATCGTTCAGGCATTAAAATTAGTTTAAACTTTAGAAGGCCATTGATGAAAGGTTTCATTGTTGATACTTATCAAAATGACCCGATAGGCATCTTACGATAATATTACAAATTACAATAATTATATAATCATTAAAATAAATATAATAATTTTAAATGAGTATTCAAATTTCACAAATTTTAATAAGCGGAAAATTTTTAATGCAGGTTTCCAAGATAAAAATTATTACATTAAATTATCAACTCAAATTATGATCAACTACTATTTACTAAATCGCTCTAATATACTAAAAAGATACCGAATTTTTTTTTCAAGAACCTACTAGCAGAATAGGCGAGCCGCAGGCGAGGCTTCTCGCCCCGCAGAGGCGACCTTTCGAAGCATAATATGTTTACTAAACGTTACTAAATATTTTTTTTTTTGCTGGTTTTGTTCAAGGATCTCTCTTGTTGGGTATGGGCCCTTCTGAATTAATTTCCTTCTCTCTAGTTTGGTATCAATTCGTATTGCTCCCCTAATCAATCTGTGGTCACTTCCAGTGTGAAATCTATTTAAGACCGATACATCTTTTACGATCTTTTTCTTGTTTGATATTATAAAATCTATTTCATTCTTGGTTTTCCCATCGGGACTTTTCCACGTCCATTTTTTTAGAGATTTTTTGAAATAGGAATTCATGCAGTATAGATTTTCACACTGTAGATAATTTAACAGGGTTTCTCCACGACTATTTGTTTCTCCAACACCGAATGAACCAATGCTCTTCACGTCTTGAACTTTTTCCCATTTTAGCGTTAAAATCTCAAAGTGACGAAGAAGGACACCTGGAGCTCGATGAAACTGTTTTGCATTTTCAACAAGATGGCGCACCTCCTCACTATACTATTCCTGTTCGAAACTGGTTAGATGATAAATTTCCAGGGCAGTGGATCGGCAGACGAGGACCGATAGAATGGCCAGCTAGGTCCCCTGACTTAACTCCTCTTGATTTCTTTTATGGGGACATTTAAAATCTGTAATTTATGATACAATACCAGCTAATATTGAAGAGTTAAAATTTCGAATCACAGTGGCTTGCAAAATATTACGAAAGAAACTTTTGAAAATGTTAGAAACGAGTTTCAACAAAGGCTGTATCATTGTTTAGCTGTAAATGGGGAACATTTTGAAAACTTGTTATGAAAACACTCGCTTACAAACATTTTTCTACTGTTTAATACTAATAAATAAAAACATGTAAATATTAAATTTTGATTAACAATGGTTAGTTGATAATAATGTTTTTATTTTGTTTCAACGCATCTTACTCGAAAATCCTAATAAGGGATAAAAAAAATTTTCCAACAAAAGTTGTTTATTTTTTTATGCAAAATATGAATTTGCTAAAAAAAATTTAAAGGGCCCATTTAAAAACCAAAGTTGACCTTCAAATGACCTTGAAAAGGTCAATAAATTAAGAAAACAATTATGCCATATTCTGTCCCCTTTGCTATCATACAACTTTCGTTCGAAACATTTTTTCATCTGACTTTTGGTTTTTGAGATATTAATTGCTGGAAGTTTTAAAATGAACACCCGGTATATTTCTAGCAGAATAAATCCCGAAATGTATCCTAAAACTAAATCCTAAAACTATTACAATTTTACAATTCAAAATTACATTTTCTACAATGTAATAAATTTAAAAGTTATTTTACGTCACCACTGTTTATTTATGTATTCAATATTTATTTTAGTAATTTATTATTATTTAGTATTTATTTTAGTAATGTTTATTTGAAGTAACTCAATCCTAGCCGTGATAACCGAGTTTCGACCTCATCTACGGTTTTATACGTGATATTGATCTCCTGAGACCCAATTCAAAAAAGAAAATAGATTTTTAGTTTTCCCAATTAATTCTGAACAGGAGTTCTGCAGGAAGCTCCTAAAATGTGTGAATTACAGAAAAGCGTAAACGTAATTTAGTAAGAGTAAGAAAGTAAATGTTTATTCCAAGCTGAAACTTATCGTACGACGATTTTCGCTATTAAAATATTAATTTCAACTTGCATATAAAGAAGCAAAGCGTTTCTTCCAGAAAATCCACGCATCTAGTTTAGCTTCGCTTTTGTTTATAAAAAATTTCCTGTTTTTTAACCAAAATTGCTAGCGCATCCTTTGAAAAATGTAATCGTTCTCCAAAGTCATGCCGATATGCATGGAAAGCGTTCTTTTCTTGTTAACTCCTTGAGAAATCTCTGGTGGTGATTTATTATGTTAATTTTTTCCTTTAGTAGCAAGTTAACTATGAGCGTAAACTTTATTTGAAATTTTAGTCTTCAAGGTTTATCAAATTTTTCTTAATTGAATACTAAATGTTTCCGAACCTTCAGGACCCATTCCAATTTTTATGATTTTGAAGACTTAATCAGGATTTGGGTAAATGAAAAAAAATTCAATCCTTTCTTATTTATACAGAACATCTTAACATTTTATTTTTATAAGTGACAGAATATTTCAAGTAATATTATAAATATTTTATTACCAAACGTGCAAAACCATTTTGGATCAACCCTAAACCTAAAAAATAAGCGAAAAAAGAACCAAATCCAAATCGTTCTTGATTAAAATACCGATTACTTATAATTCAATTTTACTTTTTGGGTATTCTATCGGAGTATATATTTCAAAATACATTGCAAGGGTTACAATTATTTTATCGAAATACGTAAGTTCACATAAACCTTTATATTTACCATTAGGAATAAGTGGGGGGAAATTTGTTTCGTCGATATAAAATTGCAAAATGATATGTTATATCCTGCAAATTAAAATATGTAGGAGCATTTATATTACCATAAGCTATTGCATAGTTTAGTTACCTTATAAAAGTAATAATCTGTAAGGTTTCCACATTTAAGGCTTTGCTGCAACCCCATTGCGTTTGACCGAAAAGCTTTTCGTACATTAACTTGAAAACGTATCGGAAAGTGTCGATATTCGTTACTCAAAACTTACGAACTTGTACGACCGCCTGAAAATATAGAAATTTTGTTGTCGAAGTTTTTTTCTTCTCGTACCTGATTAGTGGCGGAACTATCGAGCCGTGGGCTCATTTCGTTTAATTTCAAAGTTAAATTTTGAAGTAAAATTTTAAAGCGTGTATTTAAAAGTTCCGCCACTGGTGCTATCTACATGAGAAGAATTCAAGTCCTTGTATGAATTCTTCTCGAGTAATTATTGTGTACTTAAAAAATAAACCCTGTGCAAGCAGGTAGTTGAAGTAAACTAATTTTTTGGAGGTTACGTTTCTGTTTTTATATTATTAAGAATAAAGTAGCAATAACTATTTTTCAAAATAAACGTAAACTAAAATTTTTTTTCTGCGGCTGACTCCATTTTATTTAAATTGATTTACCTCCAGATTATCCTTTACGTCAACTTTAAATTCAAAAGTAGTATTGTGAACCGTGAAAGTACGGTTGTATTTAAAAGCTTTAACTTCACAGGTTTTGTAAAAATTTTTATCGTAACTTATTAAGTCGATTCGAACATCTTTAATTTTGTACCCATGCTGATGAAACTAAAAATTAGTTTATTATAATAATAATTTTGTCTGCTGTAATTAAATTAAGAGCAAATGATGTATAATAACTATTTTTTTGTGTTTATTTAATCTTTTCGTGACTTTCTGAATTATAGCTTATAATTAAATAATTTTGAAATTTTATAAAATGTATTTAGAAAAATGTAATGAGAAACTAAAATTTACCTTGGCCAGAAGTTCATCATTGGAGCAGACGTATTGGATAAAAAATACAGCTGCAAATACCAAAATTATAGTTGTCATAATTATTCGCAACTGTAACTTCAACTGTTTGAATCTAGGAACACGTATGCTTTGAATTTTAGCTTTTATATTGTTTACAACGACAATCTGATAATAAATAAATAAAAATCAGTCAGGCATTAAAATTAGTTTAAATTTTAGAAGGTCATTGATGAAAGGTTCTATTGTTGATACTTACCAGGATAACCCGATAAGCATCTTTCGACGATATCAAAAACTGGAATAATAACAATATAATCATTAAAATAAATAATTTTAAATAAGATTTTAAATTTCACAAATTTAAATAAGTGGAAAAATTATAATACAAGTTTCAAAAATTAAAATTATTACATTAAATAATTAACTCAAATTATAGTAAACTATGTTACTATTTAGTAAATATGTTTACTAAACGATAAACAATATTTCGATTAAAAAAACGCAGCACCTTTAACCTAAATACTTCGCATTTTGAATAATATTTGCATTGCTAGACGTTGCGTCGCGGTATCTAATTATAAATGAGTACCATCCCCCATAAGAATTGGTAGGTTTTTTATAGTGGTCCTTTACCAACTTAGCCCAGGTTCATGCACCCCTTGTCACTACTACTGAAAGTGATTCTGTGAAAGATTTATTGCAGCTCACAACACAGCCATTCTTCCGTCTTGGTCGCTCACTCTTTCTTCCAATTTCCTGTTTTATTCTCAGAATCTGCTCACTCCACCTTGATTCTATTTCTTCTAATAATTTTCCTCTTATTTTCTTTATTTTGTGTTTATCCTCTATAAGCCCTTATTAACGATCCCAGTCAGGTTTGCTAACACGTTTTTTATTTCATCCTTACTGTTCGGTGTTTCTTTCTGTTCCCACGTTTGGATAGTTTTGACTGGTGACTTAGCAGTCTACTTGCTCTTTTGAAAAATTTAAAATTCGTTGGAATTTCCTGCCACCGCTCCTAAGTTCTTTACGTTCTCCTCCCTACTTCTCTTAAGGTATTCTGCGACGTATTCAGGTTGCTTTAAACCTTCACTGCTTTTATTTCGAAATTGTTTGAAAATTTTTTTGGGTGCGAGACTAATAACATTCTAATTTCCTATTACAAACGATTCAGTTTATTTTCCAAAATCCAGAACAATAAAAAACTAGCCGGGTAGAGTAAAAAAACTCGAACTCAAAAGTACACTTTTACCTATAAAAATGTCTTGACCAAACGAAAGAACACTAAAATACAAGACTTTTAAGGTGAGGTAAATTTTGCTATGTCTTTTAATAAACCTACAATTTAAATTTAAAGTTCAAAATTTTTTCATAAAAATACATGTAAATGTATGTATTATTATTATCTATCAACGGTACTTCTGCTTTGATCCTCCTCCTCCAGTCTATCCGTCTTAACAGACGCGCAGTGACTATGTCATGTGTCCAAACGAGCCGTAAACCGCTCAAAGACATCATTATCATAGTGCTCTTGGGAAAAGTAGTGTAGTAGATTCCCCTGCCTTTCTACACCGCAGTACTTCAGCCGTTATTACTGTTGCAGTTCCGCCTGAAAAAGTCTATTTGTGATCCATGTCAAGGTCATTCCTTTTCTGCATCACTATAGTACTGCTGCCCCTTAAAGAGAGGTACCCCCCAAGGGTTAGCACTTGCACAAAAATTTTATTTGAAAATTTGTCTTAGAATAGTGTCCTTTATCACAACCTCAAAGATTTACAGTGGACACGGAAACACCCTGGATTACTAATACATTTTTTGTACCGACTTTGTTGATTATTTTGGGATTTTCTGTCAAATGGGTTGGTTTATCATACAACTTTAGTAGACTAAAGTTATATTTCGTTAAATTTTCTGCCCGTATTGGGCTATTAGTTTTTTATATGTAAATTCGTTTAAAAGATACAGGATACGCAAGAAAAATAAAAAAATGAAACTTGCAATTTTTTTGACTTTTTTTCTCTTAATTTAATTCATACTCTTCTTCTACTGCTCTTTCAGCTCTATGTAATTTAACTTTTAGTCGTGTTCGATACATGTACCTCGTACTTTCATCTTTCAGTAATTTCAAGCTGTAGATGGTTTTTCTGTTCTTACTATCAGTTTCTTGAGGGGTTTTTAGTTGAGGTATTTGCAAGACGATAATTGTAAAATATAAAAATAAAGTACAAATAAATCAAACCAATTGATAATACAAAAATATTAATATTCAAACTTACCAAAAGTACTAATCCTAGTGGTAAGGACATTGAATGATCCTTACTGAAGAAATTATTTACATAAAACGCAATCTGCCGGCAGCAAGTTAGTTCTTGGCAGTGCGTCGTCGAGTGAAGTAACTTTTTCGCTGACTCGATGATACATTGCTGCAGCAACTAGTTCTTGATCGCATGTCAGTGAGTGCGGTGTTCTTTGCGTTAACTCGATGATATAGTATGGTTGTAGGACTAAGAAAATCCTTATCCCGAACACCCGCAATCGAAGTGTTTGACGCTAGCTTGCATATCCTACCCAAGCCCGCTTTCTGAATGGTCTTTGGAAATATTTCATGCTTCACGATGTATCAGAAAGAATTGTTTTTAGTTGCCCCGAAAACGATGATAGTACGTCATTCCGAGGTCCACCAAGAATTACAGAAGCTACGGCGAGGATTCAAAGCATCAAGGCTGAGTTCAGCGTTGTTGTTAGAATTTTTACTTTTCATTTTTCTCTGACGGCGGAAACTTGTGAAATTGCTCCAGCAAAAAATGATAACTTTATGATTTTGCTTGTTCATTGAAAGTTTAAATTGTAGTTTTCTGTTTTGGTGATAGCATTATCAGGTACTATGAAGACGTTATTTGACGGATGTAACCCAATATACAGGCAAGTAAGCAAGTTGCTTATGTATTCAAATAATTAAAAGACATTTTTATACAAATTTTAATAATTATTTCAAATTAAAATGATAGTTTTTTTATTCTTCCTAAGGGGGAAAAGATTAAATAAAAAAATTATGACAAACTCGCTAGGAAAGAAAAAAAACTAAACATTACTGACCGGAACTTTAAACTTGACTCTCAAAACTAAGAACTACTCCAAATGTAAACAAAAAATCTCGCTATTAACTCAACGATCAAGCAGAATCGCATCGTGAAGTACAAAAATATATAAAAATAATGACGTAGTAATCGCTTTAGCCGTTTTTGATGCAGATCCAACGGCTGGCTATTGTAGAGGACCACTGTCCTCCATGGTTCACTCTTGTTTATCCCACTGCCCAAAATGTGTTGGATTATCCCTATCGACGTTGGAATGGGCGGGAAGACGATCACGTACCTCGTTGGTACAAGAGCCATGCTGTTCACCGCCTCTGGCACTATCACTTCTCCCCCAGGGGTTTGACTAGAGAATAGCCACATCTAAAATTTGAACATTGGGTTTACTTACATGTTTGCCTGCAGTAAAAGCAGCGACCCTTCGTCGATCTTTCTTTATCCCAATGGGAGACCCCTTTTCTTGAAAACTTGGCCTCTCCATACTTTAGTAAACCTCCTAAAAACTCGCCTGGGAGCCGACTAGTATTGGGGAGACACCAGTCGCTCTCTGAGATACGTCGCCTCAACTTCCAAACTTTTTGAGTTGGAGCTTACTAGGGGATGTTTTGAGTAAGTAAAGCGCGTAGGGTGCGGAGAGTAGGTTTTGACAGCGCAACCACACCAAGAGTCGAATTTATACAAAAAGTGATTTTTTCCGAAATTTGTTGTCCGATCACAAATTTAAGCTTTTTATTAGCTAATTACACCATTATCTTTCATAATTTGTTGTAAAAAACTAGATTCTGGTATTTTAATTGATGGCACAACCCATTTTGTGCTAAATACTTCTAAATACTTAGGACATGTATTCAATCAAAACGGAATTTTGCCAGATACAAATAAAATAAAAGCAATTCAATACCTTAACCAAAAAATGTAAAAGAACTTTAAAGTTTTATGGGAATAATAAATTATTTAGTTCCATTCACAGGTTTATCAATCAAATATGTTAATTTGAATAATTGATCAAAAATAATACGGAATTTGTGTGGTTGCCAGAACATAAAAATTAATTTTAAATTTCATTACAATATTTTGAATTAAATAAACCGACAGTCTTTGCAGTTGACGCATCCAAGGACGCTCTCGGTGTCGGTTTGTCACAAGTAAAACCGATACCATATTATGTTTTAAGTTTAAATGAATTACAGCAAAGATATGCATGGATTGTAAAGAAACTATTTTTTTAAAGAAAATTAAATTAAAATAGGTAGTATTATAAAATATCTCCAAATGTTCAAACTTAACTCAAAACGATGCTATTCCTCACACACAGTTGATGATCTGCCACATTTTCTATTGTATATTTTGTTTTATGTCATAAAATAAAACTACAGTTTTTTCTAATATTAACTATTTTTATATAAATGTTTACCAAGTTAATTTCACAAACATTTTTATTTATTAATTTGTATGAGCAATATAACGTATGTGGTAATTGTTCCAAGAAAGGAAAGAAGCATTCTTCGATTCAAATTGAAAAGTCCGATGGCAGAAAAGTAAGGACATTGGTTTGTTGCTTGTTCTGCCAATAAGAGTAATTCTTTTCTCAAAGTTGTATTATTAGTTCTGTTGAAAACTAATGACATGGCTGACACTAAAGTATAACATGTGGTAGTTATTCGTTTTACTTCGTTCGTCGTTTCGTCACAAATTAAAGTGACAATGAATCCCAAGATCTGAAATATATAAATAATTAGTTATATATTGCTGTAGCTTGAAATTAAGTATAAAGGTTTTTAAATTTAAGAATTTTAGGTTGTGGGGAGAATAGTTAGGAAAATGGTAAGACTGCACAGGATTTCACTTAGCATTAGATTTTAATAGGCGCAAAAAATGAAGAAAAATGACAATATTAATATAAATTATCAGTGCAATATATACAGCGCGACCCTCAAGAACTAGGACAAACGATTTAAAAAAAAACTTGTTTAAATGCAACAATTAAAAAATTAAAAAATGGATAACAATTAACAACAACTTTAGGTACATCATAAATTATAACATTTCAAAGTGGCTTCCTTCTGCGCGAATACAGAGCTTTAAACGTCGAATGAAATTTCTAGGGATATTTTGTCCCATTCCTGACGCAAAAATTGTTTTAGTGATTCCAACTTTTGTAGGCGTTTGCACAGGGTTTGGCCTCTAAAATTGACCATATGACGTAGTCTATTGGGCTGAGATCTGGTGAGTATGGAGGCCATTCAGCGAAACTAATAAAATAACGGAAAATTGATTCGGAACCACTCTTGCGTAGTTTTCGCTTTGTGGGCAGGTGCAGAGTCTTGTTGAAAGGTCCAATGTTGGTCACCAAAGTACTGTTGGGGCCAAGGAAGAACTACAGCCTTTAAAATATCCCGGTGGTAGATTTCCTTGTTAATTTTTACTCCTTCTTCCACAAAAACTAAAGGTGTTTTACCGGTTGCACAAATACCGCCCCAAACCATGACAAACTTGGGGTATTGGCGATGAATAACAATGGCAGAAGGTCCGGGTGCTTCTTACCAATACCTATCAATTTGAAGATTGTGAAATTGTTCAATAGTAAAAATGTTTTTATCAGAAAGACAAAATGTTCCCATTTTTGAGCAGCGGTGCGATGTAGAAGAGCGCAGTATCGTTAAAGTCGTACTCACTTGTTTTCATCAGTTAGCATTTGGGCTTTTCGCAGCTGATAAGCCTTCTTCTTTAGTTCATTTATAGCTATTCGTCGAGTCGACTCTCGCGGGATTCCGGTTTCACGAGATACTTTTCACATCGACAGTCTCAGATTCTTTGAATCGGAAGATTGATGATATTGCGATTCCAGCGAGTGTTGGCAGAACATTGTTTTCCTCTTCCGGGTCGGTCTTCCATATTACCAAGTTTTTTGAATCGTTTGATAGCGTCGGAAATGGTTTGTCAAGGAATTTTAAGCATTCCAACTATATCACATTGACGATTTTCAGCTTCAAATAACGATAAAATTGCGGTGCGACTTTTTACATTTTGTAACTCACAAACTGATTGTTTAATTTTTGCTCTTTTGTTTTTCTAATCTCCGTAGATCTTAGAATCGGATTACTAGATTATTTTGCAGAAAAATTCAGTGATTTTCGTGAAAAGAGAAAAACATGTTTGTCAGGGGTCTTATCGGTCACGCTGTAATAAATAGAACAGATAATTATAATGCGATATATTGTTGATATGATAAATTATACTGTGATTATGTCGAAATATTTCTGTTTGGGGTTAGTGACAAACAATTTTACCCGCTTTATTTGTTTGCTCGTGTTTTATTTACCGCACGATCGACAGTTGACATGTGGTGTGTGCCTGGGATAACTCACTGGTGAACGACTAAGTTAGACGGGTGGGAAAAGGGTTAATCGCTTAAAATTATTAATATAATTAGAATGCTAGCCTCTCGGACTTCCTTTCTTCCTTGATTTTAGAAGTAGGTGACAAAAAACATTAAACGTTATGAAAACTGACTTATAGGTAAAAATTAATTAATTGTAGCAACAAAATTTAAAACTTACATGCAGCAATAAACAATAACTCCCAATCATAGCGATTTCAACAAATTTATTAATGGTGAAACCATCGTCACTTAGGTTAAATACTACCAACATAATGTAGTCAATTAAATGCAAACTTTGTATAAAAATACTGAACATAACAAGGAGTAAACTCCAACCGAAAGTTTTATTGTAAGTAATACAAATTTTCAAAACCAAATTGAGCAAAACCCGAATTCTGTGTACTTCCACAAGCATGGCCGTCGTTACTATCTCATTATGGGATGCGAGCCTTAAATCGAACAGATCGACCACTCTGTATTTATCTGGTAAGGAAGTTAATCGACGCTTTATTATTTCTAAACGAGGTGTAATTAATGAAATATAATTAAAATTAAAACACTGTAATTATAAAATATAAATTTAATATTTTTCCGAATAGGTGTCCAATGAAAGGCAATATATTATTGTATTCAAAAGTAAAAAGTAGATCGGTTGTATGTATAATGATTATTAAACATGTAATAATTTTAAGAACACGAAAAGATGTTTAGGTTTTTTAGAACGTCACTGCTCTTTAAACCATTATCCACATCCCGAAAATACACTTTTAACAAGTCAAACTCACGAGCGTTACAGAACACCGTTAAAAATAATATTAACAATAATAAGCGAAATTAATGCTTCAAATACATCCAAAAAACAAAACGACATTTGAAGTAAATGGATTAATTATTTTGATGTAAATCGAAATTAAAGTAAAATGCATATGAAAATCACTAATACTATCGTATAAATATTATATTTGAATTCGTTATGTAGAGGAACCAGCCCGAAAATACTTCCTACACAATACACATATTTTATATTTTCGATGTAAGAATTTGCCATTTCAAATTATATCAAGCAGGTACATGCAAATAATTTTATTTGTTATCAAAACGTTCGGCAGGTAGGTAATCTGCTAAATGGAAATACCAAAATTGGTAATTTAAAAATTCTAGGTTAAACTTGATATAATAAATAATTATAGAAATTATATGCTTTTACCAGACAAATAAATT
The DNA here is from genome assembly GCA_036346125.1 of Lycocerus yunnanus. NCBI lineage: Eukaryota > Metazoa > Arthropoda > Insecta > Coleoptera > Cantharidae > Lycocerus > Lycocerus yunnanus. The sequence goes on from JARFIX010000137.1 coordinate 247,661, forward strand.
ACCCCTGTTATTATTTATATTGATTTTACTCTTGCTCTCTCTCAGCTGTTTACAATTTGGAGCGTAGTAGGTATGTAATTTTCCGCCCACTTTTAGTGATATAAAATAATCGGATGTGGCCATGCCCATGACTTTATCATACTTTTATGAAATATTAAAAAATATTAAAAATTAATTTTAATAATAAAAAGAACAAAATATTTTCTCTCAACCAATTTGACCCAAAATCTAATCAGGTCTAAGTCTCAATACAAAGATATCCAATACCTTATTCAGTTTTGATATTCTTATTAGTTTTTGAAATATTTAATAAAAACTAATATTAAATAAATAGATTCAAAAAAATTGTTTCCATGAACCAATTTTAACCACAATTTAATCACCTCTATTTCCTACCATAAAGATACGAAATCTCAAATTTGGTTTTGAAACTCTTATTAGTTTTAAAATACTAAATAAAGACTAATATTAAATAATAAAATTTAAAAATAATAAAACAATAGTTTTCATACGCCAATTTTAACTAAAATTTAATCAGTTTTAAATCTCCATATAAGTATGTGAAATCCTAAATTTGGTTTTGCAATTCTTATTAGTTTTGAAGTATTAATTAAAACTAATATTAAATAATAAGATTTAAAAATTTAAAAAAGACTTTCCATGAACCAATTTTAACCAAAACTTGCTGAAATTCTGCCATCACCAAGTAGTGGTCCGTGTCTGCATTAGCTCCTCTATACGATCTAACGTTCTTGACTAACGATTTATTTTTTCTCGAGATCAATATATGATCTATTTGATTGCCATCGTCGTTACTTCCTCCCGGCCACACCCAAGTTATTTTGTGCATCTTCCTGTGTATAAATCTAGTGCTGCTGATGTCCATGCCTGTTGCTGCCGCCAGATTGCACAATCTATTTCCATTATCGTTCGTTATTTCATGTATCGTTTGCTTTCCTGCTACTTCCTCGATGTAAGTCTCTTTTCCTATTTGCGCATTGAAATCTCCTAATATCAATACGGTGTCGCTTTTGGGAGTTGTTTCGCATATTTTTTCTATCTTGTCATAGAACTCTTCTTTTTCTATATCATTGCCATCTTCCGTTGGCGCGTATGCGTTGATAATTGAGATGTTCGATGGATTTGCTTTTATTCTTATATACGCCAATCTGCCACTAATTGGTTTAAACTGCAATATATTTCTGCGTAGTCTTGCTGACACCATAAAACCTGTGCCTTTATTTCCTTGTTTTTCTTCACCAGAGTATAGCATCAAGAAATCCCTCTTGTTAACTTCTCCTTGTCCTCCCCATCTAATCTCCTGCAGTGCGGTCACATCTGCTTTATATCTCAATAATTCCTCCGCTACCTCTCTCATCTTCCCCGGTCTTAGCAGGGTCCTCACATTCCATGTTGCTATCCTAATTGTTTCATTTCTTCTGCCACGTTTTTTCTTTCTCATCTTACGTATTTTTTTACCCGTTTGTTCCATTTCGATTATTCCTGATCCGTGCTCCCTCCGTGTATCTTCCCCAGCTAGCCTTTCTGGAGTATCTGTCTGGGAAAGTCCAGACACTCCTTCCCCCATTTGTCTTAGTTTTTTGTAGGTTGCTCTTGATCATTTCTCAGCTTCAGAACATTATCATTTTTGTCCCAAATATATACCTTATTATTCTTGATCATTTTTTGATACCCGACTTTTACTTTTTCTCCTTTTCCCATTTCAATTTTAGCCAGGGACCATATTTTGTTTTGTATATCTTTTTCTCTGTTGGTCATGTCATTTTCAATATAAGTGTTAGTACCCTTAAGCTTACTTTTACTTTCCATTATCATCCGCTTCTGTGCATTGTTTTTTACTTTTGCGACAATCACCTGTTTTTCAGTTATTTTTCCTACTTTAAAGGCATCAACTACCTCAATATGTAGCTGCATCCTATTGTTCAGATATTCCTCTATTTTTCTTGGGGTTACAATTCCTTCTATTGGTAGATTCTTTATGATTATATTTTCCTTCCTTTTCTCTCTTTCGTGTCTTTCAAGTTGTTCCTCAAGGAAGGTTATTCTTTCATTTTGTTTACTTACATTAGTTGTCAAATCCCCAATCACCTGTTCCAGTTTGTTTATATCGTATTTAGTTTTTCTTTTTTCTCCATGTTTACTTTGTTACCATCATTCACCATTCTAGTCAAACCCTCCATCATCTTCTTCAATTCATCCATGTTTTCCCCTCTGCGTTCTCTCTACCACCTTTTTGGAGATTTGGGTGTTTTCTTACTTCTTCGAAAGATTTCTTCCTCTTCCGAACTTGTATCTATTGGATCTCTTCCTCTTTTGAAGTATTCTTTAACCGATGATACACTATTTGCTCTTTCTCTGGAAATTTTATTATTACTCATTTGTTAGTGTTTAGGCAACCAAGGTTACCCGTGCAATATTGTTATATTTATTTGATGTAAAATGACTATTGATCTTTTTATTGCTTATTGATCGTCAGCGTCAGTACGAGAACTCAAATCAACCCTTCAAAAGAACTCGCAGTACTAACAAAACACTTAAAAAAATCTATTCAGGTATCCCAACCTCAAACACTCGCGGTTTGTTTTCAATTACTTCTTTTCGCTTGTAATTGTTGTTCTTACAATATTCTTCTTTTATAAACAGTACCAACTCTTCGTACTACACTCTGTTTTCAAATTTATCTCGCTATTTTCTTTAATTTTCGAAAATGATCACTTCTAAATCTGTATACACCATGCAGGACCGTACTCCGTATCAGGCCCTAATCTATCGTTTATTATATAACTTTTGGAAATATTCCACCCATCTTTTGTCACTCTCCTTTCTCTCCTATCAAGTTCCTATTCTTATCTTTACAAAACACCGTGTTTTCCTGGTAACCTAGTTTTGTTCTTTTATTCCTTTCAAAATTTCTTATTTCTTTGTTTGAAAATTTTTTTTTAATTTCGTCCAGGTTGTTTACATTATATATCGTTATCTGTTCTGTACATTTCCTATGTTGTTCGTATCTTTGTCTCTCTTTGGTTGTTTTTCTTCCCGCTACTTTTGTTATACGCTTTTCTATCTTTGTTGCTTCCTCTTCTATTGTTTGTTGTGCATTAGTCATAATTATAATCAATTCTCCTTCCATTTCTGTGCGATACTTTATTTTATTGGCTTCGTTGTTAATCTGTATCCTCTTGTAAAGGAACAATCTTCTATTTGTTTTAACCGTCGCGCGTCGTAGTATTTGGAAGAGTCTGGTATATTTTATTCCTACCTTAAAATCCACTTCTGCACCTAAGCTCTTATATTTTTGTACAGTTTTTTTGTATGTTTCTACCAAATTATGGTCTCTTTGGTTTATGGTTTCTCCATATGGGCTTGTCCATATTTTACTATTTAAAGAATACACAGTAATTCCTGAAATGTACTTGATCTAGTGAAATAAATGATGGAACTTATCAACAACCTTTATTAATCTGTGTGAGTACAATAGTGTAGGTAATAATAATACTAAAAAACCCAACAAGCATATTTTGATCAACATTAAACAGTCCCATAGCGCAGAAGTGAATACATTGGTTAGTTGCACATGTGGTTAATAAAATTAATTCCTTTTTTAAATTGTTGTCTTGCGGAATATAAACTGCCGGTATTTCAGATAACAAACTAAAGCATGTCGTCTTAATTTTATCGAACTCTTTTGTAGTACTGTCACAAATCATAATCACGATAATTCCCATAATCTACAAAAACAAAACTAGTACTGCAATACTATGTTCTTAAAAATACTATGTACTAGTATCTAAAATTAGCCCTAATTCAAGATGGCCCCTGAAAGATAACTTGCGCCATTAATTAAAAAAAACTTATATACACGGTCTACGGCATATGTACTGAAAAGTTAAAATCATGATTTGCAGTTAACTAAAGGTTAAATAATATACAACTCTATTAATTCGTTTAATAAATAATAATGTCCTATTAATAATAAAGTGAGGATACTTACCCAGATAAAACAGATGACGATTATAGCAAGAACTAAATATACCAGATTTTCATCAAAACTTGAAGTGTGATGCATTTGACAAGCTTTTGATAAAAGCGAAATAATGAATTCAAAGAATTGTAAAATTTGCATCAATATAAAAAAAATACAAGAAATAACTTCCACCCTAAAATTTTATTGCAACGGACGTATATTTTTAAAATCAAGTTCAACAATTTCCGAATTATTTTTATTTTCATTTGTACATCAATTCGTGCAGTGACAGAAATGCAATGTAACAATTCAAAGCGATTCTGTGTTTGTAGATTGTTTTTTAGTGTTAATGCATTTAAATGGCGATTTATGATTTGTAAACGAACCGCAATTAGATAAACGTAATTATATATTAATAAAACTGAAATCACAACGTACAAATTCCAAATGTTTTGTAGTAAGCATCCGAATGTAACTTTCATAGTTTGAAATTTAACGGTAACTAAAGAATCGGATATATCACTGACAACAAAAACACAAATTGCAATTTTCAAAATAGTGTAAGACTTTCCAGGTTTTGTTAAAACCTCTTTATCGTTTAATCCAATATTAACTTCTTGAAGTAGTACTTGTAGCAAATGAAAATCTTCTAAATTAGCAAATGCTGTTGAATATATACCTACAATAATTGAAATTATTTGAATTATGAAGGTCGTTCTGTCCAGCACAATCGCTGTAGAAATGTAATCCAAATGTACTATTTTTAAGTAAAAAGTCGTCAAAGCAAGTATTACAATTGCAATATTTAATCCTATCGAGTAAAGCTTGAAATGTTTTAATTTAAAAGCGTCAATTGGAGGAACCAACGCAAGTGCACTTCCAATGTAATATACAAATTTTATATTTTTTTCGAATAAGCCCATGTTTTAGAAAGAAATTTTAATGTTCTGTTATCTCTTTTTTATAGTAATATCTTTGTAAAAAAATAATGTATTTCTTTTGAGGACACATTGTGGATTGAATTTCAATAAGTAATTAGCTGGATTCACGAGTAGTTTATAATACCTATAAGTATTCGTAATAATACCTTTTCAGTTCTATAATTAAGTATTTATTAGTCCGATAAATAGGAGTATTTAATTATATCGTTTTTGTTAATGAGTTAGCAATAAATAGTCTTTATTATGATTAGTTATACTTACTTCTCTCCATAGTTTGTTATTCCTGCGCACCTTTTTTCATTTGGGCGAAAACGTTTTAAGTGCAAAACATGCTTGATTATTAAAATTAGTATTAGGCATGGTCAGTTGTTAGAATTATTATTTCCATAAAAATTGGGGCTTGTCCATCCTATAGCTTTTAGTAGAAATATTTTCATGAAAACTATTTTACATAGATATATACTCAAATGGTAATTTATAAGTTAATTTGAATGAGAACAATAACGTAAGTGGTAAGAGTGCCAAGCAACCCCAACAGCATGCTATAGTTAATATTGAAAAAACCGGCAGCAGAAAAATGGGGCATTGATTGGTTGCAAGTTCTGCTAATAAAATTAACTCCTCTCTTAGAACGCGTTGTAGTAAACCGTTGCTAGCCGATAGTATTCCCGTATCTGAAAGCAAATTGTAGCATATAGTTGCTGTATTTTGAACTTCCTTTGTAGTATTGTGGCAAACTGCAACTACCGCAACTCCCATTACCTGAAATAAAATGAAAACCATTAAATAAATGAAAAAGGTTTAAAGATGGTTGTTCAGTCGAAATGAAATGTCATAGACGAATCTCTACGCATTATGTATCTAAAACAGTAACAAGACGCATTTTGTCGAAACTGCGTCTCCCGCATAGGATACAGATGGTTTGTTCGTATCATAGACTGCGAACCTTATCATGTTACCGGTTTCGCCATTACTCGAAGGATATGCCATCTTCAGACATGCATTGGTTCAGCACTGCTATGTACAGAGTCAATGCCACCATTATTACTGCAATCCCATAACATCGAAAACAAGCCTCGATGCATCACGCTCCGTAATGGTACGAATGCGAAGGTAGCAAAGGTCCCTTATAAAGGGCATACATAGGAAACTATGCATAATTCTCTTAAAAATATCCCGCCATCTCGGTAGATTTTAAATTAAAATTTTATGTTAAAATTGTTTACAAATTTTAACATAACATAAAATTTTTATTCTGAAAACCATTATACTGTATAAAAATTGGAAAAAACAATATTAAAAATATTAAAAAACATTTGTTTTGCAGCGATTCATTTTTCATCGCTCTTCCCAAATTTAGTGTAATTTAGATTATATAGTAGATATTAAATTGATGGTTCCGGACAAATGGAAGCGGCAAAAAAGACACGAGCATAAGAACGCAGGCCCAAAAAAAACGCAAACAATTATTAATCCCTGATCAAAAAAAAAGGTTGTAACAAATTCAGGCAGCAATCAATGCGTTTCAAAAGCATTTTCAAATTGTGAAATTTGAGGGTGTTTTTTTACTTGGTAAAAAAATTGGACGTGGCCATGCCCATGACTTTATCATATTTTTACTAAATATTAATAACCATCTCTTAGTCTCAATACAAAGATACAAAATACCAAATTTGATTTTGAAATTCTCATTAGTTTTTGAAATATTCAATAAAAACTAATATTAAATAAATACATTAAATAAAGTTTATTTCCTTTAACCAATTTCAACAAAAATTTAATCAGCTTTTAATTTCTACTGTAAAGATACGAAATCTCAAATTTGGTTTTGAAAATCTTATTAATTTTAAAAATGTTAAATAAAAACTAATATTAAATAATAGAATTTAAAAAAATTAAAAACCATAGTTCACATAAACCAATTTTAACTAAAATTTAATCAGTTCTTAACCTCGATATAAGTATGCGAAATCCTAACTTTGGTTTTGAAATTCCTATTAGTTTTTAATAAGTATGGTGAATAATATACGAACAAGTATAAAATTAACAAAAACGTGCAATAAAAATTATTTTAAATTAAGTTTTATTTATTTTTTATGCTTCCATGTTAAAGAACATTTACAAAAAAAATGGCTCCGTCGCGATTTGTTTTCCTAATTTTCTTTGGTAGTTCACTCATTGACCTCTGAATGCCCTTTGTATTTATGGTTTTCATCTCCTTTTTTATTTTTAAAATTAAGGAATTAACATTTTTAGCTCTGTATCCGTTTCCGTATAATTTTCTTTTCAGATTAGCCCAAAAAGTTTCAATAGGTCGCAATCGTGGAACATTTGGAGGATTCATTTTCTTTGACTCAAGTTCTATTTTTTTATTCTTCAAGTTTTCTATTGTGGATTTCGCGTAATGTAAGGACGCCAAATCCGACCAAAAAATAATTTTTTCCTTTTGATGATATTTTTCGATAAAATTGCAAAGTGCTGGCACACATTTTTTGTTGTAAACTTGGGCATTCACAGCTCTACCACCTTTAAGAAAAACTGGTTTGCTGACACCACGTTCGCTTATGGCTAACCACAACAAAATTTTTCCTGGAAACTTTGTCTTGCAAATAAATTTAGCTTTTTTGGTTGCTTTGTGACTGGAAGATTTAAAATAATGTTTTGACTGCCATTCATTGCCTTTGACTGTAAAATATGACTCGTCATCCATCAAGCATTTGTACTCTGATGAGCAAGAAAAGTAATTTCTGGACAGCTCGCTTAACCTACATTTATACCTTCTGTTATGCTGCAGTTGTAAATGATACTGTTTTTCTTCTTTTCTGGACTTCTATCGATTCTAAATATTTTTTAATTGTGTTTTTGTCACAATTATATTTCTTACCCAATTGGCGATAAGATTTTGCACTGCAACCTACTGTTTTGACCGAACTTAGGAGTTTTGCAAACTACATTTCCAACCTGATCCACATTTTCTTTCAATTGATTTATTATTCTTAAATAACTTTATTGTCGTGTAGATCAACATTTTATTAAAACCCAGACCCTTAAAATGCCTAAAAATTTCTCTTTTAGTTTTGTTTGGATTTTCTTCACAAAATTTACAAATTAATTTGCGGCGGTTTAGCTTGTTTAGTGACATTTTCACAACTAATAATTATTAACTGATCAGAGCAATCTTGGTTTTGATTTTATAGGTAGATAGTACAGTTAACTTTACCGTGTTTTTGTTTTTGTAAGTGTGTTGTGTCGTTATTTAATAACAGTGTTGTATGTGTTTGTATTTTATTCACCATCCGTTATATTAAATAATAACTAATATTTAATATCAGCTCATATCATCAGAATATTAAATATTATCAGAGATTATCATCAAATTATTATCAATTATCAATATAAGGATACAAAATCCGACATTGAGTTTCAAAATTCCTATTAGCTTTTGCTGTAGAGCGCACACAAAATAGACCACAGGCATTTTTTGGAAATGGTTTTATTTAGCTCATGGGATCTCAAAAAGTGTAAATTCATGAAAATCTCAATGTTTTTTCTGCGCGTAAACAATACATTCTCATATTAGCACCCCTATTCTCTAAGCCCTTCGTTAACCGGTTTCGTTGAAAAATTAGTTCAGTTGTCGAATTGGTATTCCCTACACTTCGATTTGTAACCGCATTCGTTATCAACTTCGTTATTACGGAATTATTGTACGAATGCTTTTTAGGTGTCGCTGAACATTTTTACGAATACGTTGAGGTTCATATAAGTGACAGATTGTATTTTGAGGTTAGTAATCGACATTTAAAGTAATATAAGTAGTAAAAATAATTACAAAGACGAAACTTAATTGTTAATTCGTATAAAATGAATCCAGAATTATTACAGATTACTCTTACATATGAATAATAACAAAATATGAACAGGTATGAAACCAAATCTTTTCAATAATCATTAACTTTCTTACTCTAAAACTATCGTCAATAATATCGATAATTTATAATTTGTGTTTAGGAACAATTTAAGATATCACCATCGTCACCTTCGAGATACAAGTGACCAATTCAATTTGCCAGAAATCAATTTTTAAATGCTGTTTCGAATTGTTTTAAATGCTATTTTTCACAATAAATTACCAACGCAAACATTCAAAATAGCAGGGTCACATTCAGAAAACACATTTACCAGGAGACATTTTTAAGGTTAGGGTCATTCAAGTTTCGGAGTCGGTTGCAGAAAGTGGTAAGTAGATTGTTTTTTTCTTTATCAATAGGGGTCTGAGGAGATTAATTTCACGTTGTGAATAAGATCGAAACCTTAAGTCATCCAGTAAGTTGTAGAAATTGTAATTCTTGTTTGCTATTTTTTTCATTCGACGAGGCTGCTGAATGCGACCCTGCTATTGCGTTGGTAATTTGTTGTGAAAAAAGGGATCTACTTGTTAGATTTACACTGGCTTATCACCTCAATTATATTTTCTTTGTCACATCAAATTCTTTTATTTAAAAGTAGAGGTCGAACTGAGACATCAGTAATATTTTAGATTGTTTTGATGGTTTTAGCATGAGAAAAGAATTAAAATTAAAAAAGTGTTTTTTTGAAAACTTTTAACCCAATCAGAGCTAAGAAAAAGTATTATGCTTCCAAGAAATTTTATAATATTGGTGGTAATGCAAATAAATTGTCAAATGTTTGTTTGATATATTTTCATTTCGTGAAGATAATAATCGTTAAATACGCACGATAACTATTTTATTTATGATGTAAAACACCCGTGTCGTATCTGACTTACATAATACCGCGGATACATGCGGTAGTTAGTTCGAACTAAGTCAGCTCGACCTGGCTAGTCCTTACATGTGTACACTTAGATAAAGCGACCTAATCCGCTGGATCGACCTTAGTTAGATCGAGCTATATTATTGCTTTCAGTTTGAACTAAAAAAAAACATGTATACACCTGTGCAATAAAATTAAAAGCAAAATAAGTTTAGATCGAACTAAGGTTAGTTCGAACTAACGACCGCATGTATTCGCGGTAATATAGACAACATTGTACAGCCACGTTAAATTTTGATTGGTTAATCATCGCTAGAAAATTAAACAAGTTTTAAAAATTCAAAAAATTTTTAAATTGCACGTACAGTTTTGAGATCTACAAATTGGATAAGTATTCTAAATTTTCCTCCAGCTTTCATATTTAAATGTTATTTCAAAAATTTAATTGTGCTAAATAGAATCTTTTTTAAGAGTTGTGATTGCATTTCAGATTACAATCACGCTTAGGGTCAGTTGAATAGGAAGGACTTAAGCTGTGCTTCGCTAAGCCAAAATTAAATAAATATTTAGAACGAATTTTGTTGTTTTAACAGCGAATCATGTATGCCAAAACACATTTTCACACATTTTCAATACCGTTTATATGTATAGGTGTATCTATTAGCATGTATAGTTGTATGAAATTAGGAAAATCCATTTAAAATTTAATACTTACACACACAAAAAGCACACACTACAAATTAGAACCATACCACCATATTGGTTTATGCTCCAAGTTACTTCAGATTCCTTAGATACAGTCACAATAACGTAATTATTTATTTTCAAAATTTGAATAAACGTGTAGAACACTATAAAAGTAAAGTCCAACCAAAGTTTTTATCGAAAATAACACAGATTTTCAAAACCTGATTGAACAAAATCCGAATTTTGGTACTTCCCGAAGTATACCTATCGCTACTGCCTCATATTTACTGTGTAGTTGTCTAAATTCATACATAACGAGTATTTTGTGGTAATTCCTAAAGAAGTTAAATGTTGATTTATTATTTGTAAACGCAGTTTAATTAAAAGAACGTAATTGAAAACTAAAAATACTGAAACTATAAAATATAAAGCCGATATTTTTCCTAATATTTGTCCAATTAAAATTTCTATAGTACTAAATATACTAACAATCACAATATCGGTTATAAAAATAATGATTACAAAGCTTATTGCGATTTGAAGAATATAGTAAAGTGTTCCAAATTTTTTTAGAGCTTCATTCCTACTCAACGTATTATCAATGTTCTGAAAATGTGTTTTTAACAAATCAAACTCCCTTGCTCTTACGTTGGAAAACCCCGTCAGAAAAATAATAATGATAACAATAATGTTCGAAATCGATACTCGAAATACATCAAAATATATAAAACCGTAATTGCCAATGGAAAAATTATTAAATATGATGAAAATCGTAATTGGAGTAAAAAAGCACATTAACATTATTAATACTACCGAGTAAGTCTTAAATTGTTTTAATTTGAATTTATTACGTGGAGGAACTAGGCCAAAAATACTACCCAAACAATACACAAGTTTAATCTTTTCGATATAAGAATTTTCCATTGTCACGAAGGTAAATCAAACAGCTATCAGAACTAAAACAATACTGTGTTTACTACAATGTAGATTAACGAACAAATAGTAATTTTGAAAATATTTACTTCCTAAAATTATTGATAGGTAAAATAAATTGTAGAACTTAGTTTTATTAATAAATTCAAAAATATGATGTACTAATACTACATGTTAAAACGTATTTACCGGTTATTATTTTTTATCGATTTTACTATAAATTACTGTATAATTACAACTTACAAAAAATGTTGTCAGCTAGTCTTTTCAGGAACACATCTATTATTTGTATTTTTATAGTAATTTAAGAAACTTCTTAAGATATTGCTATAAAATTTAGAGGTGATTTTGTCAAGTTATTTAGATAAGCACTCCTATTTTCCAAAGATGTGTTTTTAATTTCTAGGTACATATATATTATATATATAAGTCAGCACTACGAGCCTAGTAGGCTCATGGCTTGGTTGGCTATTCTAGCCCATTGCTTTCTATCTCTGGCCAAAACTTCCCATCCTTCAATGTTCATCATTCTCAAATCTTCTCTCACTTTTCTCTTCCATTAGATCATCGGTCTTCCTCTTCTTCGCGGTCATCCAACCTCCGCCTTCCACACTTTGTAAGGAGTTCTCTTAATATCCATTCTCTCTAACAATAAGTGTCCTAACCATCTGAGTCTTTGTGCCTTTATCACTCCAACAATGTTTGCCTGTCCATATAAGTCATAAATCTCCTGATTGGTTCTCTCATCCAATTCCCATCCACCAACTTCCTCCAAATATCTTCCTCAAGATCTTCCTTTCCCAAATATTCAACATTTCTTGATCCTTTTTCTCAGTATCCACACCTCCACCCGTATGTCACTGTTGGTCGTATTACTGTTCTGTACACCTTCACTTTCGCTGTTCTTGACAAACTCTTGCTGGACAATATAAATTTCAATGCATATGCGCTTCGAGAAACCTGCCGATGTTCTTGCTTTAATCTCATTATTACTTGCTGGGATTTTGTTATCATAGTCCCAAGATATATAAATTCTTCAACTTCTTCAAATCTCATTACTGAATCTTCTGTTAATTGTAGACTCAAAAAGCTATTCTCTATCATGTCTCCATCCTCCCACACCATATACTTAGTTTTCACTTCATTGACCACCAGCCCCATCTCTATTGCTGCCCCTAATAATCTCTTCGTGACATCTCGAATTTCTTTTTTGGTTCTGGTTAGGATTACCACGTCATCCGCAAACGCTAAGCATTGGTGCAGTCGGTTGTAAATTGTACCTTCTCTATTGATCTTAGCTTTACGTATTGTTGCCTCCAGAGCCAAATTAAACAACAGTGCCGACAGTGGATCTCCCTGTCTCAGTCCGGTACTCACTTCAAAACCATCCGACATCATTCCGTTTACTTTCACTCTGTTTTCTGTTTTATTCAGTTCATTTTATCAGTTTCGTTGGTATTTTGAGTTCGTACATGGCTTGGAATAGCTTCTCTCTTTATGCTGTCATATGCCTGTTTAAAATCCAGAAACAATAAATGCGTATTCAGTTCAAATTCGTGGCTTGTCATCTGTATCTCTCAGCGTATATATCTGGTCCGTCACTGATCTATTCTCTCTGAAGTCGCTTTGGTACTCTCCTATGATCGATTCTGTTTGTTTTCTCAATCTATTTTTGATACACCCTGCCAATATCTTATACATTACATTCAGAAGCGCAATACCCCTGTAATTGTCGCATGTTGTTTTTTCGCCTTTCTTGTATACTGGGCATATCAGTGCTTGACTCCATGCTTTTGGCATTTTTCTTTTATCCATATTTCTTGTATTAGATGGACTATCGCTTCAAGTAGCTTTTCACCACCATTCTTAATCATCTCCACTTGTATTCCATCATCTCCTGGACTTCTGTTGTTTCTCATGTTCTTTATTATTAGATGGATTTCTTCTTTTTCTGGTATATCGCTATTGGTGTTTTCCATTTCTTCACTATAATTTTCCTGCCTATCCGTTGTAATATTGTTTGACTATCTATTCAATAGTTCTTGGAAGTATTCAGCCCATCTATCTGTCACTCTCTTTGTTCCTATTAAGTTCCATTTTATCTTTACAATACAACGTTTTTGTCTGGTAACCTAGTTTTGTTCTTTTATTCCTGGTAGAAATTCTTATTTCTTTGTTTGCATATTTCTCTTCGATTTCATCTAATTTATCCGCATTGTATTTTCTTTTCTTTTGACATTTTCTACGTTGTTGTTCGAACCTTTGTCTGTCTTCAGTTGTTTTACTTCTCATCATCCTCATTCTATCCTCCTTCTTTTCTTTACCTCTTCTCTGCATTCTATGTCAAACCATTCCTGATCTTTTCCTTGTTGTACTTTACATTGTCTTCCCACTACTTTTCTTATACATTTTTCTATCTTTGCTGCTTTCTCTCCTATAGTTTGTTGCACATTACTCGTAGTCATGTTTAGTTTTTCTTATATTTCAGTTCTATAATTTAAAATTTCTGTCTCGTTGGTAATCTGTATTTTCTTGGTTCTATTTTTTCTCTCCTTTTTACCGTCTTAGTACTTGGCGAAGTCTGGTGCATCTTTATTCCTAGCATAAGATGGTACGATTCTATGTCTGCACCTCTATAGGTTCTTATATTTTTTATACTTTTATGTTTGCATTCCTCCACCAAAATATGGTCTATTTGGTTGATGGTTTTTCCATCCGGACTTATCCATGTGCCCATATAAATGTCTTTTGTTGGAAATGTGTGCTTTTATTCTCATATTTTCTCCATTGCAAAATCTATCAAAATTCTTTTCCCTTTTCGTTCGTTTTTTATGTGGACTGTTCTTTCCTATTGTTGGTTGGTATATCAACTCTGTCCTATCTTCGCATTCCAATCTCCAACCATTATTTTCAGATCATATCCCTTTGGGAAAACTGTCATATATCCTTTGTAATTCCTCGTAGAACTTTTCCTTAACTTCTGTGTCCTTCTCTTCCGTGGGAGCATGCACGTTTATTACACTTATTTTCTATATACAGTAGCGATCTAAAGTAAGTTGGCAAACAGTTTTTACAAAAAATTATTAGAAAAGAAATCATTTAGTGGACTATCATATATTTTCTAAAAGTATGTAGATTAATACGTAGTTTAACGTATAAAACTTGCAGTTGGTATAAAACAAAGAAGTATATAAGCGAATTGAATTTTATGGAGGGTTCAAAAGAAAATTGGCATAACATCCAAACAATATCAAAACAATAATAAGCGTTCATAAAAGTTAATTTGATTGAAATATATCTTTCTTGATAATACATCGACATGCCCAGAAGGAAAGAGTATTCAGAAGATTTAAAAAACACGGTTCTTAAATGGTTAAAAAATGGAAATTCATTGAGAGCAGCAGAACGCGAATTTGACATTCCAAATCAAACAATAAGTCTCTGGTGTCACAAATATAATAAATATGGATCAGTAGAGACACGCCCAAGAACAGGGCGACCACGAAAACAACCAAAAGAGAAGATAAAATGATCGTTCGTGAAGCAATAAAAAATCCTCGTGTAACGGCTACACAAATTGTTCAAAGTTTTAACGAAAATCGCGAAGAAAATATACATGTTTCGACAGTGAAACGTCGACTATATGCAGCTAAACTATTTGGCAGACGTCCTTGTAAGAAACCACTTATATCAAAAAAGAATCGGATAGCCCGTCTGAAGTTTGCTAAAATCACTTACACTGGGAAAAAAGATTGGTCCAAAATTCTTTGGAGTGACGAAAGTAAGTATAATTTGTTTTCCTCGGATGGTATTAAGTATATTCGACGTCCAGAAGGTAAAAGATATGATATTAGATATCAAGTTCCTACTATAAAACATGGTGGAGGGAACGTCATGGTGTGGGGTTGCTTTTCTCGTGATGGCATTGGATCTCTACACAGAATTGATGGCATTATGGATCGGTTTATGTATGCCGACATACTGAGGGATCATATGCTACCACATGGCAAGAGAAAATGCCGCGCGGCTGGATATTTCAGCAGGATAATGACCCAAAACATGCTTCACAGCATGTTAAGCAGTACATGGACAAAGCTAAAATTCGGCTTTTAGAGTGGCCCAGTCAATCTCCCGATTTGAATCCCATAGAGCATTTGTGGGAAGAGCTCGAACGTCGAATAAGAAGTGAAAATTATAGTAATACCACTAAATTATGGGAAGCATTGCAGAGAGAATGGTCAAAATACCATTAGAACGTTTAGAGAAGCTGGTTGACTCGATGCAATCACGATGTAAAGCTGTTATCGCTGCAAAAGGGTTTGCAACAAAGTACTAAATGTTTTTAATCCATAGTTGTTACTATATGTATTTCTTTATTTTTTGTTTTAAGAGCGTTTTGTCATAACTTGATAAATAGAAATATTTCGAAATTTTCGTTTTTGAATTTTTCACGTTAATAAATTTTCTAGAAAATTATATTTATATTTTTAATTTAAAGCCTTTTAAGGAATAAATATTTGAAAAATTAAAGCAAAATATTGAACTTTGAAAAAAACTGTTTGCCAACTTACTTTAGATCGCTACTGTACATATACCTCGCAATCTTATCCAACACATTCTATCTGATATCGCTGTAAATCCTAACACCATTGGTCTCATTCTTTGACTCACTATGAATCCTGTTCCCAATCTTCTGTTCTCACCCCACTTTTGAAAAGGGTATACTCCCCTATATCTACAATTTCACTGCTTTTCAGTTTTGTCTCCTGTAATGCCAATAAATCAACATTATACCTTTTATTACATTTATTAGCTGTTTTATTGCAGCTTCTACAAAATTCCTCTTACATTCCAAGTACATATAAATATTCTTTTTGCTGACCTTCTCCAATCTATTTTCATGCCTGTTCGTCTTACATATTTCCACCACCTTTGGATTTCTTAGTTTTTTGACACAGGAGGCTGTTCTTGCTTCTCCTGTAGACCGCCTATTTTTTTGTTTCAGAAATACTGTTTATCATCTATCCACATCTTCCTATAACCCACTCTAGTCTCTTTTCTCTTTTTCTTCTTTAACCACTCTTCGCATCTCACTCTGAATCTTCCTCTCCTTTACTGTCAAATCATCATTTATGTATATTTTCTTTCTTTTCCATTTCCTTTATTTCTCATTAAATTCATTTTACTTTCGAAACTATCCAATTCAACAACCCACATATTTTGCCTTATTGAATACATTTTCTTTATTTTTGGGTCCACCTCGATCTCTTTTTAATTAGATTTTTCATCTTTTTATTCTTTCTTCAGGTTCATATGTATTCATTTGGACTCCTGTTATTATCACATTGTTTTTCTCTTTTCCTTTTCATGTAGTTTCAATTTATGTTTGACTACTTCCAAGTGTTTCTCCAGTTTCTCTAACTTGGTCTCCTTCAGTGTTTTGTCCTGTTCCCATTAGATTTTTACTCTTTCCACATTTTCCTCAGAGTTTTTATATCTTCCGCCTGTGCTTCTATTTGTTTCTGCATCCTTCCAATATTTTCCCTAATTTCCTGTTTCAGCTCGGCGTTCTCAGCTCTCATCTTTTTATGTCTACACTTATGGACTTAATGAATTCCTTTATTTCCTCATATTCTCTACCTCAATATTTTCAGATCCTTTATCGTTCCTAGTTGGGGTTCTATCCGTTCTCTTACTTCTCTTAAATACCTCCTCACTACTTTCTACTTCCTCTCGGGAACGAGTTCTTTTAATGTAGGTGTCCAAGTTGCCCACACTACCAGTTCTTTGTCGGTTACTCTTTTGTTCTGGTTTTTCTTTGTCGTACATCGATTTTACTATTTTCACTACTATTTATTGTGTACTGCGGTGGTATTTGTTTTGCCTATATTTGTATTTGACGTGATATCGTTTTAACGGTTTCTGCCAATTAACCTTTAAGTTATTGATAATATTTTTTCTTTTTTCAATTTCTCCACTTGTCTGTAATGTCCCACGTTTATGGGCCTTCCCTAGTCGCAATTTCACCAATACTTCTGCTCGATACCGTCCAATTTTGGATTTAATATCTGAGCTCGGATTTCACGTGTTTACTTGCCCAGTGGCGTAACAACATCCCTTTTTTGTATACGTTGAAATAATGTTCAGGTAATTTAATTTCCAACATTTTGCATTCTAAAATAAGTACTTCATTGAAAATGCGGTAATATTTCTTGGATTTGTATCTGGTAACTTATTTTTGAGAGCAACTGTACCTATTTGATCGGTTGGGAAGAAGTTTAGCGTGAATTATCGCGAGACTTACAATTCACCCGAATATTCTGGCCAACTAACTAATAGTGCCTATTGATGAAGTGAGTGGACTAAAATGGTTTAGACCCACTGACCGCATGAACAAATTTTGATCTAATCTAAAGGAACTTCAAGATTTCATTTACTGTGACTCGAGTAGTATATCATTATAATTTAGAGTTAATTTAGAATATATGTAGTGGTCATTGGAACACTTCGTACATGTCTATGTTCATTTATTCATTAAAACAAGTTTGTTGATACATAGTTATGAAAAAACTATATTCATTTGTTTCTGCCTGTTATTATTTCTCACTTTTCCTGTTTACTGTGTACTAGGCAACCCATATTAGACAGCCTTCAACTTATTTCTGTCTTGTATGGTTTCTCGTCTTTGTCATTTCTATTCAGCGTATTGATTCGCTTACTGGGTTCAACACCTCGAAGGTACGCGTATTATACTCCGCTCTGTTTGGTAATTTGTAATTTAACGAAAGACAGATTATAAATACCGAGACAAAACAATATATGTATATCATCCAAACTAACCTCAAAATTCACCTGCCTCGTTTGCCACTGCGAAAAAGTAAATTGGAAGCCTCCCGCGTATACATGTTATTCTCCTTTGATATCACTGTTTGGACCAATACACAGTTCCTTATACCGTTATAATCTTATAAATAAATAATAGAACTTATCAACAACCTTTATTAATCTGTGTGAGTACAATAGTATAAGTAATAATAATACTAGAAAACCCAACAAGCATATTTTGATCTACATTAAATAATCCAACAGCGCAGAAATGTGGGCATTGGTTATTTGCACATGTGATTAATAAATTTAATTCCTTCTGTATATTTTTATCTTGAGGAATCTTAGAAACTGCCGGTATTTCAGATAACAAACTATAGCATGTCGTACTAATTTTCTTGAATTGTTTTGTAGTTTTGTCACAAATCATAATCACGATAATTCCATTATCTAAAAACAAAATTGTACTGCAATGATATGTTCTTAAATACACTGTGTAGTATCTAAATGTTATATCCTAATTTAAGATAGCTCCTGAAAGATAACTGGGCTCTTAACTTTGCAGTACATGTACATATATTTACTGAAAAGTTAAATACATGATTTGTAGTTAACTAAAGGTTAAATAAAAGTATAGAACTCTATCATATCCTCTAATTCGTTAAATAAATAATGTTCCATTGATAATAATGTGAGAATACTTACCAAGACGGCACAGCTTACGACTAGAGCAAGAACTAAAATCCCAGTTCTTCATCAAATCTAAAATTGTGACGTATTTGACAAACTTTGATAAAAGTGAAATAATGAACTCAAACAATTGTAAAATTTGCATCAATATAAAAAAATACAAGAAATAAATTCCACCCCAAAATTTTATTGCACGTGACGTACAATTTTAAAATCAAGTTCAACAACTTTCGAATTGTTTTTATTTTCATTCGCAAATCAATTCGTGGCATAACGAAACTACAATGTAACAATTCAAAGCGATTCTGAGTATGTAGATAATCTTTTGGCGTTAATGCTTCTAAATGGCGATTTATGATTTCTAAACGAACTGCAATTAGGAAAACGTAATTATATATTAACAAAACAGCAATTATAAAGTACGAATTCCAAATTTTTGTAGTAGGTATCCCAATGCAACTTCCATGGTTTGATATTTAAAGACAAATGAAATATTGGATATATCAATGACAACAAAAACACAAATTGCAATTATTATAGCACTGTAAGACTTTCCAGGTTTTGTAAAACCTCTTGATCGTTTAATCTAATATCAACTTCTTGAAGTAGCACTCGTAGTAAATGAAATTCTTCTAAATTAATAAATGCTGTTGAAAGAGTGCCTATAATAATTAAAATTATTTGAAAGATGAAGTTAGTAATGTTAAGCACAATCGCAGTGGAAATGTTATCCAAATCGGTTACGTTTAAGTAAAGAGTCGTCAAAGTAAGTATTACAATTGCAATATTTAATCCTATCGAGTAAAGCTTGAAATGTTTCAATTTAAAAACGTCAATTGGAGGAACTAACGCAAGGGCACTTCCAATATAATATACAAATTTCATATTATCTTCGATCATGCCCATAGCGTGGCGTTCTAAAACGGAATTTTAATAACTCTGTTAACTCATTTTATAAAAATATCTTTTGAATAATAATGTAATTCTATTAAGGTAACATTGTGAAATGAATTTGAATAAGTAAATAATTTTCTTGATTTGTGAGGTATTTTATAATACCTATGAGTATTAGTAATAATAGGTTTTCAGTTCTATAATTAAATATTCATTAGTTCGATGCAAAGGAGTATTAATTATATCGTTTTTGTTTATTAGTTAGCAATAAATAATCTTTAGTGTTATTATACCTCTTTCCATACTTTTTATCCCACACATTTTTGATTTTATGGAAAACATTTCAAGTACAAAAGTAATTGATTTATTGACATTCTGCAAGATTAATATATTCTATATAATAGATACTATAAATGCTATAATAGTTTAAATTATTACATAATATTATATCTCAAATTACAATTAGACTCGAAAACTTTTAGATCGATTGGCCACGCTGCAGCTTTTAGTAGAAATATTTTCATAAAAAGTATTCTAGGTACTCTAACTGATAATTTATGGATTATTTATGTGTTAACTTGAACTAAAGCAATAATGTAAGTGGTAAACGTGCCAAGCAACCCAAGAGCTTGCCATAGTCAAGATTGAAAAACCGGCAGCAGAAAAATGGCGACATTGATTAGTTCCAAGTTGGATTCCGAAATGGCTTTGGGATCAGAGAAATAATGTTCTCTATGAATGTGTTAGTGCAACGATGCAGACACGTATATTACGAAAAAGCGTTCGATAGGATCCAACGCAATCCAATCCATAGGAGGCACCAGGAACAAATAAGGGCAACCAAATAGACCACATATTGATAACAAAGAAAAGTTTAAAGAAATAAAAGATGTACGAAGCTATAGGGGAGCAAACGTGGACTCAGACCACTATCTAGTAATAGCCACTGTAAAACAAAGACTATCCATAGAAATACAAAAAAGAAAGGAAGAGTCAACAAAGTGGGATATAGACAGACTGAATAATGTGAACACACAAAGAGAATTGGAAGAGGTAATGAACAGGAAAGTCCAAGAAACTCAACCGGTAGAAGATATAAACCAGGAATGGACTAACATAAGGAACACAGTGGTAAACGTGACAAAAGAAATAATTGGACATAAGATTGGTAAAAGGAATAAGAGGTGGCATGATGGAAAATGCAAGGAAACAATGCAAATAAAAATATAGCGAGAAATAGATGGCTGCAATACGAAAACAGGAGGACTACGAAAAATACAGCGACTTGAGAAGGGGAGCAAATAAGATATGCAAAAGAAAAATTATTTCTCTTTCTTAAAATGGACTGAGGAGGTCATGCAAGAAATCGAATCTAGCAGCAGAAACCACAATACCAAAAGATTATACAGACTAATAAAAGAACAAAAATGTAATCAAAGCAAGAGGCATCAAGAATAAAGAAGGAAAAATCATATATGACAGAGAGAAAATAAAAGACATATGGAGTGATTAAGACCAGCAGTGTATCGTAAAGCATACACCGGCCGACTTTAAAGCGGTAGACCATGGTTCGATTCCTAGTCGAGTCGGTTACACTGCTGTGATCAAAGGTCCGATATCAATCTTTGGACTGTGGGAAGGCAACGGAAACCACCCATTAATTATATTCCTTAGTAAAGTCAGCTTGGCTTCGGCTAAGCTGATCGCCTACGCACAATGAAGTGTATGGCACTTGAAGAAGAATGGAGTGATTATTTTGTAAGCTCCTAGGCGGGACAAATAAAAACGACGACGAAACATATACTGTAGCAAATGAAGCACATGAAGATAGTAATGAGGTGAAAGAACCAATAATAGAAGAAGTATTGAGAATAATTAAAAGGATAAAAATCGGTAAGGCGCCGGGATGTGACGGCGTGATGGGGGGAGATACTGAAAAGCGGAGGTAATAAATTACATGAAAGAATATATGCCTAATAATAAAAGTATGGAGGAAGGAGGAAATGCCGAGGAATGGAGTAGAGGGTGATAGTTCCCCTCCATAAGAAAGGCGATAAGACGGACACTGGGAATTACAGAGGAATCACTCTCTAAATGTTACATATAAAATAATATCGATACTTATATACCAAAGACTGGAAAAATATGCGGAAGAAGAAATTGGAGATTATCAAAATGGTTTCAGACCGGGCAGATCAACGATAGACAGCTTACATACAATGAATCAAATTTTGGAGAAGAGCTACAAGTTTGATATACACATGCACATCCTGTTCGTAGACTTTAAAAAGGCTTTTGACTCGGTGATAAGAAGGAACATGTACGAGGGATTGGAAGAGCTAAAAATACCAAAGAAACTTATCAGACTCATAGTAATGACATTCAAAAACACAAGTGCGACGGTAAAGAGCCCAGAGGAACAAACAAAGCAATTTGATATGGATAGAGGAGTACGACAGGAGACGCCTTGTCGGCTGTGTTGTTCAATCTGGTTTTGGAAACAGTGATCAGAAAGATAAAAGAACAAGGACACATAAACACAAGATCAATCAAATTATAGCCTACGCAGATGACAGCAATTATTAGCAGAACAAGTAAAGATCTCATAAAGGCAACAAGAGAGATGCGTGAAGCGGCCAAAGTGGTGGGGCTGCAGATTAACGAGGAGAAGACAAAGTACATACATGAAATACGCAAGAGGCACTAAAACACCAATCAAGGACTACAGGTAGATGACAATAGATACGAGGAGGTGGACAGATTTGGTTACCTAAGAAAGCAAATGGGAATCGGATGGGACAAAATCCCGCGGCCACAATTCCGCGACCACAATCCCGCCGCCAAAAGCCCGCCATACTACAATCCTGCCATACTACAATCCCGCCGAACCAAAATCCCACCGGACCACAATCCCGCCGGACCAAAATCCCGCCGAATCAAAATCCGGCCGGACTAAAATCCCACAGCCACAATTCCGCTGTCAAAATCCGCCGAACAAAATCCCACAGCCACAATTCCACCGTCAAAATCCGCGGCTACCGTTCCTGCCGCCAAAATCCCGACGGACAATACGTACGAACTCAAATTACCTTAATTTCTATCGCAGACTTACAGTAACGGTATTAACGGTAATAAAGTAAATTATTATTTTTATCACGGAGGGTTTCTCGGAGGATAGCGGTCCGACGGGATTTTGACGGCGGAATTTTGGTCCGACAGGATTGCGGTTCGACGGGATTTTGGCGGCGGGATTTTGGTTCGGCGGGATTTTGGTTCGGCGGGATTGTGGTCCGGTGGGATTGTGGTCCGGCGGGATTATAGTTCGGCGGGATTTCGGTCCGACGGGATTTTGGCGACTGGATTGTGGCAGCGGGATTGTGGGCGCGGATTTTGTCCTAGACCGAATGGGAATTGCAATAGACAGCGGAGAGGAGATAAAACTAAAATACGGGCAGGATGCAGGGTATACCATTCAAACAAGCATATAATGAAAAATACACAGATCAGCAAGAAAATAAAGACCGAATGTATAAAATACTGATAAGTGACAACGTATGGATTGGAAGTTAGTAGCCTGCGAGCAAGTGATGAGGAACAACTACGCGTATTTGAGCGACGAATAATGAGAGGAATAAGGGTCCGGTGAAGACAGATGCGAATGAATACAGATCAATGATGAACTTTGAACTATTGAATCGGATGAATGCCAAAGACATCGTGAAACACGTTAAAGCACAGAGAATTGCATGGATGGGTCACGTATTGCAAAGCCCAACGATAAGAGCAATTAACTTGTCAATGGACTGGAGACCAATGGGCAAGAGAGGAAGGGAAGACCTAGAAAGACATGGGCCGAAGATGTGTACTCAGACTTAAGAAACATGGGCGCAAAAGATTGGAAGAGGACAGCAGGTAATAGAAAAGAATGGAGGAAAATAGTGGAACGGGCAAAGACACATAAAGCGCTATAAAAGAAACTGATAGATGCAGAAAAGGGATTAATTTACCCCGAGAAACGGATTCTGAAAGTTTCTACGAACGGCCAAAACCCACAATGGGTTGTCGAACCTTACAAGAAGAAGAAAGCAACTAAAAACTTGAGGACAACGTTGCGGGCGGTGACGGCGTTGCGTACAAGTGAACGCTTACCTTAAGATAGGCAACAATCTTTGTGAAACAAAATAATTGACCCAGTGCGTATGGATCACAAATGCGTTTTTTATTATAAATCAATAGATACATTGAACATGTACAGCACAAAATAATAATTATCAGTACCTACTGAGCCAAATAAACGTGAAATAAAAACATTTATTTCGTTAAAACAAGCATCTAGTGTGATTTGATTTTTGTTAAATTTAGTTTTGTTAAGTTAAATTGGTGTTATATTTAAGGGCTACGTAATCTTCAAAAATATCATGTTCGTGAAACCCGATTATCCAAGATTTTTGTAATCTCAGATAAGAATAACCTTTGTAAAACCCGGTATGAATGTCTACGCTCAAATCGATTGGTTCAGAAAGTAATAGTTTCTATTTTTTAAAATTGTAAATATTTAAATTGAATTAACAAATTGAGATTTATCAACTTTCACCTTATGCTTATCTAGGTTATAATAATTATATCTTCTTCTTCTTTACGTACCTCCGTTACCGGATGTTAGCGATCATAAACATAGCCGAAGCCAAGATGCCTTTTTTAGGAGTATATATTATAGGGTGGTTTCCGTTGCTTTCCCCATAGTCCACAGATCGATACTGAACTTTTGATCGCAGCAGTGTATCTAAATAGCATCAGCAGGGTTCGAACCGCGAGCTTACCGATTCGCAGTCAATCCGTGTGTGCTTCGCGCTATACTGCTGGTAATAATTATATAACTCTTTTATTAATTTGCTTTATTGTAAATAACATTAACATATTAATTTTCATATTCATTGACACAATACTTTAATTTATAAAAATCAAACAATGTACAATATATCATAATATCTCCTAATGTGTAGTGAAATTATCATAAATTTTAGCCGATGCGTGTAATACCATCTACGATTATTAAAGTGACGATAACATATCGGAATAAAACTGATAAAATATTATCAACACAATATACTAGCACGAAAAGATTTACCTAGTATATATAAAGAAAATCGTCAGCTTGTAATATAGTGCTATGTAGCAATTTCAAACAAAGTGCATCAATTAATTAGAGTACTGTTTTAAGAATGCACAGTAATTCTGAAAATATGCTTGATCTAGTAAATAAGTAATGGAACTTAGAAACAACTTTTATTGATCTGTGTGAGCACAATAGTGTAAGTAATAATAACGCTAAACAATTCAACCAGCATAGTTTGGTCAACATTAAACAGTCCCATAGCGCTAAAGTAAGGACATTGGTTAGTTGCACATGTGGTTAGCAAAAGTAATTCCTTATTTAAATTCTTGTGTTGGGGAATATTATAAACTGCCGGTATTTCAGATAACAAACTATAACACGTCGTACTAATTTTTATGAATTCCTTTGTAGTTTTGTCACAAATCATAACCACGATAATTCCCATTATCTACAAAAACATAAATAGTGCTGCAACAATACGTTGTTAAGTACACTATATACGTAGTATTATAAATTAGGCCTATTTCGACCTTAACTTTGTAGTGAAGTCAGTAAATTAAAATAAAACTGCGTATAGCAAGTCAACCGCATATGTAGTGAAAAGTTAAAATCAAAATTCGCAGTTAACTAAATGTTAATTATACTAAAAGAATTATGTTCAACTCTATAATTCGTTAAATAAATAATGTTATATTGACAATAAAAGTGAGGCTACTTACCCATATTAAACAGCTTGCGACTACAGCAAGAACTAAAAATTTTACTTCTTCATCAAATCTCAAATTGTGATGTATTTGACAAACTTTTGATAAAAGTGAAATAATGAACTCAAACAATTGTAAAATTTGCATCAATACAGTAAAACATACTAAAAGTAAATTCCACCCTAAAATTTTATTGCACGCGACGTATATTTTTAAGATCAAGTGCAACAACTTTCGAATTGTTTTTATTTTCATTCGTACATCAATTCGTTGTACCATGATAGATGTGCAATGTAACAATATGAAACGATTCTGTGTGTTTGGGTTATCTTTTTGCGTTAAAGCACCTAAATGGCGATTTATGATTTGTAAACGAACTGCAATTAGAAAAACGTAATTATATATTAACAAAACAGCAATTACAAAGTACGAAATCCAAATTTTTTGTAGTAGATTTCCCAATGCAACTTCCATAGTTTCAAATTTAAAGTTAGTTATAGAATCGTGTACATCAATGACAAGAAAAACACTAATGGCAATTTTCAAAATACTGTAAGACTTTCCAGGTTTTGTAAAAACCTCTTCATCGTTTATTCCAATATCAACTTCTTGAAGTAGCATTTGTAGCAAATGAAATTCTTCTAAATTAATAAATGCTGTTGAATAAACACCTATAATAATTAAAATTATTCGAATTATGAAATTCGTTCTGTCCAGCACAATCGCTGTCGAAATGTAATCCGAATCTTTTAAGTAAAACTCGTCGAAGTAAGTATTACAATTGCAATAATTAATCCTATCGAGTAAATCTTGAAGTGCTTTAATTTAAAATCGTTAATTGAGGAACCATTGCAAGCACACTTCCAATATAATGTACAAATTTCATATTCTTTTCAATCATGCCCAAGTTGTTTTGAAAAAAAAATTTAGTTAATCTGTTAACTGTTTTTTTATAAAAATATATTTTTAAAATATGATATATATTTTGATTGAGGTCAGATTGTGGAATAAATTTGAATAACGTTCTGGATTCATAAGGTAGTTAAAATACCTATTAACTACTATTGTATACTAATAATAGGTTTTCAGTTCTATGATTAACTATTTTATTAGTTGAATACATAGAAGTATTTAATTATATCGATTTTGTTAATGAGTTAACAATAAATTACTACCTATCTCTATATTTACTTATCCCTACGTTTTTTTTTCATTTTTTTATTCTCGATTCTCATTTCGTTTTCTTCATCTCTTATTTTCTCTAAGAAAAAAAATTTTTTTACCCGTTATCCATGGCATAATTAATAAAAAATTATCTGTCATTTTTATCAAATTACATCGAACAACCACGAGTACAACAATTCATTATTGGCTAGTAACTATATAAAAAAAAATATATTTGCGTTTTCATCTAATCTAAATTAATTGAATTGAAATTATATAGTTTATTTAAAGTTTTATATAATTTATTTAGAATATTTAATTGTTTCATACAACCGATTTGTAATTTTATCTCATTTAAGGTAAATGATACATTTCATCTTTAGTTAAATCAATTATAAGAAATAGTCGTTTCAATAAATTATTATCTTTGATTCATTCAATAACATTCTGTGATTATTAGAAATAACATTCAAATGATTTATTTATATACCTAAGATATTTTACCAATTTGTTTGAGTAAAATATGAAATAGGTTCGTTGATTTTTATAATATACACAATTCTTAAGTTTATCGGATTAAATTTAATGGTTTTTATAAAAAATATTAGACAAAATGAATCAAAATTGTATGGTTTATTTAAAGTTTTTTATAATTTATTTGAAGAATTTAATTGTTTCATACAATCGATTTAGTTCATACCCCGGTAGCAGCGCGCGTGCCCACATTTTGACGTAAAGTTTTGGTGATCAGCTGCCATCGATTGACAAATTTATCGACGTTTTAATGACGCGCAAATGACCATAAAATGTCAAAGACCAAAGACGTCATTCGAAACGTAAAAAAAACGTGACATGAATACGTTTAAATAACGTTTTATTTACTCTATAAATTATTAGTATAGCACTAGAACACACAGTTTATAAATGTTTAATAATTAAAATGTTAATACATTTTGAATTATTTATTATTTTGTAATAAACATGTACATAGATAATAGTAAATAAATTTACATGCTTTACAAACGGCAAAATTTTACTTTTCAACATTTCAAAATAAAAATTCGTTTATATTTTTTATTTTATTGTTAGGCAATTTTATGTCAAAGCCGGACATTTCGAATCAGTTACAAAGTGGGGTTATGGGTATGTAAATACAACCATGCAGCGAAATCCACCCCATACAAGGATGAAAACCCCTCTAGGGGTAAGACCGCCCATGGAGAAACGTCAAAATTGCCAGGAGATAACTCGCTGGCGTTAAACCACATTTATTATGACAAAACGCCCAGTTAATAAACCAACAGCCAGGCCCGTACTTGCCCCAAATGATCCAACAACCAAAGGTTTACTATAACCAAGACTATCCACCGCTAATGCAATGTCCTGGGCAACAACAGGTCTTCCGATTTCGACGGTACAACCACCCCACTACAACAAAGACAGGGAAACGAATGGAAAACTGTCAGCAGAAAGAGAGGTAGAAGAGACAGCCCAGGAATTCAAAGAAAAGCCTTAAAACAGACAACATTACAAAACTACTGGTTAAGCGCCCGCCCCTACCGAAACAAGTAATCAATTTGCGAGCCTGCCACAGGAGGGGATGCGGTTAATAACTCAATCCAGTGGAAGAACCAAGAACTCCAAAAGCCGCCAACCCTCCACCCATATTTATCGACAACGTAAAGATTATCTCACCATTAAAGAAGCTACTGGAAAAGACTGCCAAAGGTTTATTTGTGATGAAGGTATTGTATAATGACCAGGTACGCCTACAACTTTTTGTTTTTGCGTCGGAAGGGGAAAATCTCCTATGATACACCATCAGCCCGTACTGCTGGTAGTGTGGGACTTGACCCACTAAAAACCCCCTCCCTTTGTACACAAAGGGTTTCACCTTTCGGCATTACTTCTTTGAGTGTACTGCATGTCTTCATATGTTCTGCCCTTTCGGGACTTTTTTCTTCTAGTTCGATCTTCTTCGGCTCAGGTTTACGGTGACCGTTTTGCCTCTTCTTCTTCTTTTAATTCATCTTTTTCTTTTGTGCGTAGTATGTCGCCGATGGTACTTGATATTACGCTCCAACTTTCTTGGGATCGTAGCATCTCCGTGACTACGGTGGAGGGTGTCAGGTGTTGAATGTTTGATGCTATTCTGAGTTCTTCCCATCTGGCACAGTCGAAAAGCGTATGCTCTGCCGTGTCGACTTCCCCGCAGTAACGGCATCCTGGGTCCTGGCGTCTACCCATTCTTTTTAGGTACGCGTTAAAACATCCGTGTCCTGTAAGAGTCTGGTAGAGATGGAAGTTAAGCTCCCGTGAGTTCTTTCGACCCAAGGTCTTACGGTCGGTATCAGAGTTCTTCTCCAGGACCCTTTGGTGCTGGCTGTCCACTTTATTTGCCATGAGTCAAAGAGTTCACATCTGTAAACTCTTTTTCGGCGGTGGTTTTGACAGAAAGGTGGTTGTCGTTCCTCTCTTTGGCTAATAGGTCTATTGGTGGAAGACCAGCCAGCACCTGAAGTGCTTCTTTGGATGTCGTTCTGTATGCTGCGCAGACTCTAAGCGCCATTATTCTCTGCACCTTTTCAAATTTATTTTTGTACGATTGTACCAGCATAGACTCGTACCACACCGGTGCGCCATATAATAGGACGGAGTGCACCACCGATGCTAGCACTTTCCTTTTGGAGTATTTTGGTCCTCTCATGTTTGGCATTAGCTTGGTTAAAGCTGTGGCTAGTTTTAGGTTTCGCCGCCGTGGCTTCAACATGGGGGCCAAATTTCATCCTTTTGTCTAAATGAACTCCCAATATTTTCATGGTCTTCTCGATTTTAACGTCTTTGTCCAAAATACGTAGTTTGAGGCCACATTTCCGTTTACCGATGGCCATCATGGCCGTCGTTTTTTCGGGAACTATACGGAGTCCCTGATTCTCTATCCATGAGATAGTGGTTGTCATGGCCTCCTCGAACAATCTTCAACCTCGCCCTCTGTTTTCGCTCTGATCACCATGGTGAGATCATCGGCGAATGCCACTAATTTGACCTCTTTGGGCAGCTCCAGATGAAGTACTCCATCGTACATCAGGTTCCACAGGTCCCAATACAGAACCCTGCGGAACCCCGCTCATGACTTTGTGTTCCTCCTTCAGCAGTTCTTCTTTACATATATAGATCTATGGCTGAGGTAGCCCGCGATTAATTTTACTAGATGTTCTGTGATGCCTCTTTTCCGTAGCGCATCGATAATGGCTGACCATTTCGCGGAGTTGAAGGCGTTTTTTATGTCTAGGGAGACAATTAGGCAGAGTTTGCGTGTACGCCACGTGCCCTGTTTGCTTCCGCTGCGAGCTCCTTGATTTTAAAAGCGCATCAATTGTCGAGCGGCCTTTAACAAATCCGCATTGGTTCGCCGAAAGGCCGCCTGTGTCGCTTATCTCTTTTCAAGTCTACCGAGGAGGAGTCTCTCGTACATTTTCCTAAGTTGTTGATCAGGCTTATCAGCCGGTAAGAACTGGGGTTCTCAAGCGGTTTATCCCCTTTTAAGCAGGACCAATCTTGCTTTCTTCCAGATGTTCGGGAAGGCTTTAGTTTTAAGCAGATGTTCAGCACTCCCAAGATGATATCTGAGTGTTCTTTACCTATGTATCTTACGACTTCAGTTGGTATGCCATCTGAGCCGGGCGCTTTGCCAATCGACATTTTTAACTGCAAATTCTAATTCCGCATGGTCAAATGTTCAGCCGTCCAACGCTTCTTCCGCCCTTTCGGGACTTTGTTCTTCGACCAGTACCTCGTGGAACCTCGTTCCACCAGTAGACACTTCGGCGCATTGCGTTCGTTTTGCTCGGCATGCACGCGTCGCATAATGTTGTCAGTAATGTTACCAGTGCCTCCGGTGTATCGGGGTGCATATGCTGTTCTACGCCGGATATCGCCGCTTGGATTTTTTCCGTGCTGAAACGAGTTGTCAGCCAGCCCCTTCTCGGTGGGCTTCTCTCTATCACGAATTCGCCTGCAATCTGGATCTCTATGTATCTATGATCGCTCAGGTTTTCGTCTTCAAGTACTCTCCAGTACCGTACTCTACGGTGTACTTCTATGTTTGCGAAGGTCACATCTATAATTGATGCCGCAGCAGCTCTTCCCTGGGTTGCGTCTCTTTGGAAGGTTGGGACTTCCCCCACATTGCAAATTACAAGTTGTGCCGTTGCCGCCGCCTCCGACAGAATGAGACCCCTGGCGTCTTGTATGCCAGAGCCCCACTCCGCACTCTTGGCGTTAAAATCTCCGCCGATCATTAAGCCACACCCTCTGCTTCTAGCGCTTCTAAAAACTCTTCTATGTAGGACTCATATTCTCTCACCGTAATATTTGGCGAGTAGTAGGCGCTATAGTACGCTATATCCCCCACTTTCGCCCATGCATAACCGAATCCGCCCCCACTATCTGTTACCGCGGCACTTTTAGTTACATAGACGGCAGCGGTGCCGTCGGCGCTTTCAAACCAGTCCGATTCTGGCTTGTTGTGTTCAGATATTAGCACTATATCAATGTTTTTCTGTAATACTGTCTGCAGCAGCAGTTTCTACGCAGCTTTGCCTTGTTTACATTGGTTTGCAATATCTTTTTGCACCAGATGCTACCAACCTTGTGTCCGTCTCGACCGCAGTTTTCGAAATGCGGCTGAGTTTTGCAATCCGCGGCGACATGGCCGATCTGGCAACATTTCCAGCATTTATTTCTTCTATCTGGGGCCCGCGATCGCACCTCTCAATGTCGTGGTCGGAGGCCCAGCATCGAAAGCACCAACTCAAGATTCTGGGTCTGCACGTATTAGTCAGGCCTATTTTAACCTTTGTGTTGAATATCTTTTACGCGCTTGATTCGTCTATTTTCATCAGGGCCTTTTGGTTTTACCAAATCCCAGAATTAAGCTTATTAATCTTAATGGCGATGTTTCGCCTATGATCCTCTTGATGTCTTTGTGTATCACTTCTTCCGTAACTAGCCAGTCAATGTCTCTGATTTCAAGGGTGACTGTCTTAGTCAGGTGTTGTACTTTTAGTTCTTCGGTTTGTTCTAGGATGGTTTACACTAGGTGTTACTGCCGGCACCCCCACTAGTGTGTTGCGTAGCTGTTGTAGTCTTTTTGCGGCCAGACGCACCGCAGCACCGCCGCCCTCGATTTGCTGGTGGGAGAGAGAGTTATTTGGTCCTATCTCCAAATGTTTTTGGGCCTGGTGGACTCGCTGAGGCTTGCAGTGCGTGTTCATCTCATCTATTTTGACTAAGTTCCGGAGCAACTCTCTCATCTTATCTTCCTCCTCCGGATTATCCGTTTCTTGGGTTTCCTTGTTTTAGGTAGCTCGGGAACCACCCGTCTCAAAGCTTCCATTTCACTTTTGACTTTGCCAAGAGATTCCTCCACTCTCTATGTTTTTTCTGAGAGTTTCTGTAAGGTTTCCATTTTGTCTAGAATCTCTTGCGTGTTAGGGTGTTGGCTGGAGTAGAAGGGC
This sequence comes from Lycocerus yunnanus, assembly GCA_036346125.1. NCBI lineage: Eukaryota > Metazoa > Arthropoda > Insecta > Coleoptera > Cantharidae > Lycocerus > Lycocerus yunnanus. The sequence continues at coordinate 279,895 of JARFIX010000137.1, forward strand.
GTCTCCATCTTTCTTTCCTGCATTGCCTCTATCGCTTTCTCTAATCTTATCATGGTCTCCACAAGGCCACTGATTTTAACCTTGTCCTCGGTCACAATTTTATTAATCCATGTGACACCGTCCTCCATCCTCGGGATATGCGTTAGGTGCTGACTTGCTGCCCCAACCTACACCTACAACCTAAAACAGTAAAAGCTACTCTGACATAATTACAGCTTTAACCAAAAGGAACTCATTTCCACACTTACCAACTGAAAAGTGAAAGATCATTCAGAGTAATATTACGCAATATGCACCCCACGGCTGATCAGGAAAATCTAAAAAAATCCAAGAACTTGAACATAACGTTATAAATTTACATAATATTCAAGCAAAATCACAAAACTTCCGCTATCATTATTCCACGTAGAACTGAAAGTGAGTCCAAATAATAAGGACATCTTCAATGTGAAAAACTAATGAATCAATAGTAAGTTTTGAACCCCACACCCGAAACGAGAGATCCGCAGTGTACCAAATGTCAAAGATATGGCCACACTAAGAAATTCTGTTATAGACAACCAAGGTGCGTTAAGTACAGGTAATCATGCCACAACGGACTGCTCGAGAAAGGAACACGACAGTGAGGTACAATGTATACCATGCGAGGGTAATCACCCGGCTAACTATAAGGTGTATAATATACAAAACCTTCAGAAAAACCTACCCACCACTAAGAGAAAGAACTCATCCACCAGCCTCAAATCCAGAAAGGTACAACAATACAAACTCCACCGGTAGCTCTTTTAGAAACTCTTATGCACACATAACAGGAGGAACACAGCAGCCCCAATTTGTCTTTCCAACCCTCAAATAAATCACCATACCCACAACCATCCCAACCAAACTTAAATTTAGAGAATATAATGAGCAAAATGATGGAGAAAACATACTAAACCTCCTCACAACAATGCTCAGCAGAATGCGTAATGCCAGTACAGCTGAAAATTGCAGTCTGAATGCCAATGGACTAGCAAATCATACCCAAGAGGTAAAAATATTCCTAACCAATCACAACATTGATATAATGTTGATATCTGAAACACACTTCACAAATAAAAATTTCTTTAAGGTACCAAAATACAAAATATATGACACCCAACACTCCCAGTGGTAGAGCCAGAGGCGGTACAGCAATATTATTAAGAAAACATCAAACACTATGAAGTACTTAAACATACCCATGTGCATCTTCAGGGTACAAGTGTTGTTGTTGAAGAACTCTACGGACAAATTACCATTTTCAGCTGTTTATTGTCCCCTTGGCCACAACATCAGCCAAGATCAATACACGAACTACTTCAACGCGCTTGGTGGTCTTTCATAGCGGTGGTGACTTCAATGGTAAGCACACTTACTGGGGATACGATTAACTAACCCGCAAGGTCGCCAGCTCTTCCATGCTATGAAAACGAAAATTTGCACCATTGCTCACTGGTCAGCCTACCTATTGGCCCACGGATAGGAAAAACTACCCGACGTGCTGGACTGCTGTGTAGTTACAGGTGTATCACAAAATTACCTCACCATAGAATCTGTTATGAACTCTCGTCGGATCACTCCCTGATCATAGCGACCCTCTCGAGCCAAATTGCTGTACAACCTAAACCTGCAACTCTGCACAATAAACAAACCAACTGGGCTATGTTTAAGGTAGTAGTCTGGTAACTTATGCATATTTTCATGACTTCTTTGGAGGGTGATTTTTATAGGAAAATAAAATGAATTATCTTGAATATTTAGAGTGTTTTTATTTACATATTGAAAATATAAAAAGTTTATTTGAAATAATTTAATAGTTTATTACTATTATTATTGTCATTCGAAGTTGGAACCTCAAAAAATGCACGTGGGTGGCCCGGGTGATTTTGGCTCTTGATGTTAACTGAAATCAAATATTCTTGATTATTCTTAATCTATAGACATGTCATTCTGGTCTGAACTACAGAAGTTAAATTTCAACGGTAAATAACAAAATGGCGGACTTTGAAAAAGTCCTTTTATTTTAACAAAGAAAGGGTTGTAAAATAAAAAGTTAGGGTGAAAAAATTATCGTTAGTTCAGACGATAACTATAAGTGTGTAGAACAGGCTATTAAAATTTGAAAGCAATAGGTTCAGTAGAAAAAAGGTAGGACCCAGGCCGACTAGAAAAACGTAGTTTTGAGAAAAACGCGTTTAAAGTTCAACAACAATTTTTCATAAGTAAACTTATACTTACGTCAATCGTCTATGCCTGGAGCGTATAATATGCCTTCATCCTCTTCATAGGCATCATTCTAGTAAACCCTGTCTAATAAATAATGTTTATTATTCAGAGACGTCAATCTTAACCTTGCTTAAAAATACTTTAAAATTTACCCAGGTATAAAAAATGCGCTCAAACAATAAAAGGGTCCAAGCGGTTGCCTGCCGGTCGACCATAAAGGTTGGACTCCGAGGCGCTCTAGGAAACTCGTTATAACTCCCGAAATATTTCGAATTTCTGTCTGAAATTTTTACAGTATATTCTCAAGACATTGTACTTTCAAAAAAAGCAAAAACAAAATTTTCGATATTTTGAACCCAAGTTACCAGACTACTACCTTAAAGAAACATTACGCACACAGCTCCGCAAGATGTCTCTATGAAAGCAGAATACGAGCTAGATGAAGCAGTGCAAAACCTAATTCAAAATATCCAAGAAGCGGCCTGAAAGCTACTCCAGAATACCTAAATCGAAAAGTAGATAACCATTGTCCAAAACGCATCCAAAACAAAATACGAGAAAACAAGAACTTAGAAAGAAATGGCAAGTCACGCGAGCACCTAGCGATAGGACAAACTTCAATAGATCAGTTAGGAGCTCAAAAACTACTAAACGACTACAACAACAAAGAAATCTAAAGGTATCTAACTGAATTGACAGCAACCAAGGCGACCAATTATTCTTTGTGGAAAGCTACCAAAAAATTAAATCACCCCAGCTGGCAGTTTCACCTATCAAGACTCCCACTCAAAATGGGCTAGAAGCAACCTCGAAAAAGCAAATACCTTCGCTGCGCACTTAGTTGAGGTTTTAAACCCTACCCAACAGAAGCTCCCCATGAAGACGTCAAAATTAAAGAATTCCTGGAAGCTCCATTCCAGATGGAACTCCCAATAAAAAGTTCACGAAAAGCGAAGTATCATCCTACATCAGGAACGAACTATACGCAAAGAAATCTCCAGATTCCAGAAACCTCTTTATAGAGCACAGAATCGTCACCAAAGTCAAACATGACCTGGAGTCCAAAAGATATTGTTCGGCGGCATTCCTTGATATAACCTAGGTCTTCGATAAGGTGTGGCATACTGGATTGCTCTTCAAAATAAAATCATATCTACCGCACACCTACTACCAGGTACTTAAATCATACCTTAGTAATAGACATTTTTTGTGAATTTTCAGGAAGACTTCTCGACGCTCTTACCAATTACCTCAGGAGTTCCTTAAGGCAGCGTACTTGGCCCGACCCTGTACTTGATATTCACAGCGGACCTGCCAACAACTAGTTATACAGCCGTAGCGACCGTTTGCCGACGACACCGCAATCTTGACTTCTCATACCGATCCAACAATCCAGCATCTCTATACCTACAAATACACCTTAATAAATTTGAGAATTGGATGAAAAATGGCGCATTAAGGCAAACGACCAAAAATCGGTCCACGTAACTTTCACAAATAGGAGAGCCACCTGCCCTCCGGTCAGTTTCAATGGAAATCTTCTACAACAAAAGATGAAGTCAGATACCTTGTCATGGACAAACGCTCTTGCAGCGGATCTACTGACTACCCACCGAACTAAAAGGCTAAAACGTCATGACCCACAGGACCTACCCCATCGCTTCCAAACTGGATAAGATTGAGCACCTGGAAATTCCTATAAGGTCCTAACGTAACATCTTTAATGTTAACATTGTAAATGGAGCTTGCACAGGCAAACTCCTCCTATGTCATCCTCATATATCAAATTTATTACTTATTGTAATTTGAATTACAGATTGTAAAATACTAGGAAGAAATAAAACAAAATATTTTTATAAACAAATATGTTTCTAAATTAAAATATATGGCTTTGCGACGTATCCAGAAGTAGATGAGCGACAGCGGCCTTTGAATAGTGCCAGAGAAGACAGAAGCAACCATGCTATGCGGCAGAAAAAGACTAGTGCAATATTCCGGCTGGGGACACCATCATCGAATCCAAGCCGGAAATTAGATACCTGGGCGTTACCCTAGACACGGCCATGACATGAACATGAGAGATTCCTCTGTGGTCAAAAGAAAACTTCTGGCCGCGGTGACAGACTGCATACTCTTTTACGCGGCGGCGTTGGTATGGGTTGACCCACTGAGAAGGCAAAACTACAGAAGCATTATGGCAAGATGCCAGAGACGACTGACTATCCGAGTCGCAAGGGCTTATAGAACAATATCAGAGACGGCGGTGATAGCGATAGCCCAAAGAATATAATAAAACCATGCTCCAGAATTGGCAGTCGGAGTGGAATAGCACCCAGAAAGGAAAGTGGACCAGAACAGTAATCCACAACGTTGAGAAAAGGATTACGAGAAAACAACGTGATGTGTTTTTGCCTTACACAGGCGCTGAGTGGCCACGGGTGCTTTTCTACATATCTCTACAAATTCCAGAAAAAGAGCGAAGAAAAATTCTATTTCTGCAAAGAGGTGGATACGCCAGAACACAACCTTTTTCGGTGACGGTTTGAATTCCCTGATCACGATTTGTCCATTTTTAAAGTGGATTATGAAAGATGAGGGTCTAATTAGCGTATAAAGAAATAAAATTTGCGGATTATTTGCACATTTTTGAAAAAAACGGCTTTAAAATTTATTAACAATACAATTTACTCATTGGGTCTTTTGAAGTGTAACCTCAGAGAGTGCAACTAAAATAGGTTGTGGCGACAGTAAAGATACCAGAATCTTGGTTTTTATAACGAATTATGAAAGGTAATGATGTAATTAACTAATAAGAAAATTAAATTTCTGATCTGACAACAAATTTTGAAAAAATTCACTTTTTGTGTGAATTTAACTCTTGACGTAGTTGCGTTTATTTACTAAAAACATCCCCCAAGTATCTCCAACTCGAAAAAGTATGAATGTTGACGCAACGGATCTCGGGGGGCGACTAACTCTTTCCTAACGCTGCCCTAGTTAACCCCACCGTGTGGTTGATTCGTACATATCAAAGCACAAGTACCGTTAATATAATGCATAAAATTATTGCATAATAACTATTACACAATAATACACTTACATGTATTTCTTATGAGATAATTTCAAATTTCAAAATTAAATTGTGGTCTTATTACAAGTCCGACAAGTTTGATCCTCACCTTAAAAGCTCTTTGTTTTTCTGTTTTTTTTGTTTGGTGAAGCCATTTATATAGGAAAAAATGTATTTACGAACCTTTAAATTCAAACTCTCGCCCCTTTTTCAAAATCAGAAATGAGAGCGAACATTCCTGACAAATGGCACACAAAATGATTATTACAATCATGAAAACTGAGAAAGAACACGAAAACAGGTGCAGAAATTTAATACAACTGCAACCTAGATACTAGAAGAAGAAAATCCTGAAAGGACATAACAAGTAGAACGTCGATTGTAATCCGACGACATACTTAGCGTTTCTAGGGGTTTTAGTCAGTAAGAATCTGACACTACCACCCAAACATCTGGCTGGTGTCTTTTTGAAAATTTCCCTTCACCCAACGCACAAAATTTTATTTTACCTCCGCAATTCAAAATTTGTAATAAGAATTTTTTTATATTTTGTACCCGTTGAAATTATCACATGGTGTGCGCCGTCTAGTGTCTCGAGTGTTTTCTTCCGTCCCGGAGCAGCAACGTATACCGAAAACCTCAATTCTGTGGAGAAGATTACCCAGTTAGTTTGTGTTTGTTCGATTTCAAACTTCACCGAGTGGCTGCCAGCAACGGCCCTTTCAGTACAGCCCATTGTCATTGTCATTTTATTTGCTAGCACGTATTCATTTCTAGCATGCTCAAACAAAGAAAATATGATGTATAAAATATTTTAAAAGGTTTCAAGTTCATTGAAATTTGAAAAAATTTTGCTACGAGTCACAATTTTTGGTTCTTAGATGTTGTTGATAAATTTTGAAAAGACATGAGAAAACCTTGAATTAAACCTTGTTTAATCTTATTTTTTTGAAATATAAAACATTTTTGAAATATAAAACACATGTCAATTAATTTTATTATAAAAATTTTCCAATGTAGTTTTTGATTTTAATCCATTTCGTTGATTTAGGGATAGTTTAGCTGACGATATCTTGAAAAACAACACCACTTTTAAGCAAAGGAGGTCCTAAAATTTAATGTTTATCCGAGTACCGAGACAAAATATGTCATTTTAAATTAACCTCAAAATTCACCTGCCTTGTTTGCTATTGCAGAAGAAAGCCAGTCGAAAGCCCCCCGCCTATACATGTTCTTCTCCTGATTTGATATCATTGTTCGTACCAATACACTGATGATGTTCCTTTACCGTTCCAGTTCCTTTACCGTTATATCTCTAAAACAACACTTCTATCGCATCACAAATAGTAGTTCACTGCTCTTGACATTTCCAAAATCTAATAAATAAATATTGGACCTTATTAACAACCTTTATTAATCTATGTGAGTACAATGGTATAAGTAATAATAATACTAAAACCCCACAAGCATATTTTGATCAACATTAAACAATCCAACAGCGCAGAAATGTGGGCACTGGTTAGCTGCACACAGGTTAATAAAATTAATTCCTTTTTAAATTTTTGTCTTCGGCAATGTTAGAAACAGACGGTATTTCAGATAACAAACTATAGCATGTCGTACTAATTTTCTTGAATTCTTTTGTAGTTTTGTCACAAATCATAATCACTACAATTCCCATTACCTATAAAAACAAAATAGTACTGAAATACTATATTCTTAAATATACTGAGTAGTTTCTATAAATTATACCCTAATTCAAGATAGCTCCTGAAGATAATTTTGCTTTTAACTTTGCAGTACAGCCCAGTAAATTAAAAAAAAGGGGCGTATAGGCATTTTACGGTATATCTTGTAATGAAATGCCTCGACGTAATAATAATTATTATCGTTTGTAAATAATTTGTAAGACAAATAAACCTGTAATTGAATATAAAATTGCTAATGGTAGATAAAATGTTACCTGGGATGTACTTACTTTTGCTGCTCTAGCTGCAATCTTGACATAAAACTTTGCTCCTGTTAATGTGAATAAATTGTTTTGAAATCTTTAAATAAACCGCCACAAATCTTTACCTTTGTATTAAACTTTGTATTAAATTGAATAAATTTTTACAAATGACTAAAGATGTCACCAACATAGCCTCTTTCTTGGTACAACTTACTTTATTAACCTAATGTGTGGAGGTGTGAAGTGTTTGTGTTTAAACTAAGAAAACAAGTGATCATTCAAAATTAAAATTACTTAAAACTAATTAAACTTAAGTGTTGCAAAATCGTTTATGGTACGAGTTTTAAATTAAAGGACAACTAACCGTATTTCACAAACAGCTGTTAAACCAGGTCATTGAACCCTCTTCGCATACAGTGGTTCCAAAATGTAGGCTTGTTGTCAATCGTCATCAACATTTTCACAGGTAAATACGAAATTTTATTTATTAACTTTTTCTTCGTTGTATTTTCTTGAATTCACTTTTTCTTACATAAAATATCCATAGCGTCACTAATAAGTGCATATTGCATGTCGACAAAATTATTTTATAGGTTATCGTTCATTTTATAAATTTTTCAGGAACGAAATTTGTACATGTTCACTGGACTAGTGAAATGGGTCGACTGAACGTATTTTTCGCATCGCGAAGCATATAAAATTGGAATTTCCAACTTTTTATTTTGGGTTTTTCCACAAATGGGCGATTCCTATTGGCTGGGTAAACTTATCTAACGGAAGTCCATGAAACTTTCACGAAAATTAAAGTCTTCAAAGCCGTCCCGCACAAAATTAGTTAGAAAATTCTAATTACACCGGTCGTTCTACAATCGTCCGTCAAAGTACGAATTCTTTCTTTACACTTCATGTTAATTTTCACACACTTTGTTTATCCTAACCACTTGCGTAACACTTAGTTTTTAATTCCTCATCCCTCAATACTAATCTCACTCAAATCCTTATTCTATTAACAATTTTATTACTAAATCTAAAAATCTGACATATTTGCAGGTTACAATTTCACATTTTTTAATGTAGAAGATTCAATTTTTCATCTACCATCCTTACTTGGATAGCAAATCGTTCTACAAATTAATACGCATCTTTTGGTATGCCTTATGATCCAAATACAATTTTTTATGTGACCTAAATCTCTCTTTTTTAGGTTTTCCGAAGGATGAAATTTTCTTTTGCTCATTTTAGCCTTATTTGAATCTTTTGGATTTTGGATTCATTTGCAAAAGTGCCAAGAAATGTGGACGCTGCTATTGAATATGCAAAACAATTCCAACTTTGATCTGTGATACCCGTAGGATGAAATTTAATTTTTAGAATGCTAACTGCTCTCGACAGCTTATGAAATGAAATTTTGTATTTAAAATGGCTCTAATGGCATTCCATGAACCTATTATAACTGCTACATGCCAAATATTATCAACCCGTTACACAAAAATTTCCATCCGAGGTTACAACTTTATCTACCGTAGCCGCTGGCTTTCATCTGAGGATGCTATTTTCTTTATTAAGGTTATTTATCTTAGTTTTAAGTTGCCAACATGACAATGTACTGCAAAAGTAAAAATAATTTTTACCTAAAGTTACCTAAAGGCTAAATAATAAATATACAACTCTATCATTTCCTTAAATTCGTTAAATAAATAATGTTCTATTGATAATAATTTGAGGATACTTACGCAGATAAAACAGCTGACGACTACTGCAAGAACTAAAAGTTGCAGTTCTTTATCAAATCAAATTAGTTTTTTTAGACTTAGTTTTTAGATGAAAGATTTTATGAAAACTATTCTAGATATTCCAAATGGTGATTTATGGATTATTTATGTGTTAACTTGAATAAGAACAATAATGTAAGTGGCAAGAATGCCAAGCAACCCCAACAGCATGCTATAATTAATATTGAAAACCAGCAGCAGAAAATGAGGGCATTGATTGGTTGCAAGTTCTGCTAATAAAATTAATTCTTCTCTTAGAACCCGTTGTAGTAAACCGTTGCTAGCCGATAGTATTCCCGTATCTGAAAGCAAATTGTAGCATATCGTTGCTGTATTTTGAACTTCCTTTGTAGTATTGTGGCAAACTGCAACTACCGCAACTCCCATTACCTGAAATAAAATGAAAACCATTAAATAAATCAAAAAGGTTTAAAGATGGTTGTTCAGTCGAAATGAAATGTCATAGACGAATCTCTACGCATTATATATCTAAAATAGTAACAAGACGCATTTTGGCGAAACTGCGTCTCCCGCATGGGATACAGATGCAGATGGTTTGTTCGTAAGGTCTGCGAACCTTATCATGTTACCGGTTTCGGCATTACCCGAAGGATATGCCATCTTCAGACATGCATTGGTTCAGCAGTGCTATGTACAGAGTCAATACCACCATTATTACTGCAATCCCATAACATTGAAAACAAGCCTCGATGTATGTATCACGCTCCGTAATAGTACAAATGCGAAGGTAGCAAGCGTCCCTTATAAAGTGCATCTGTAATTATACATAGGAAACTATGCATAATTCTCTTGAAAGTATCCCGCCATCTCGGTAGATTTTAAATTAAAATTTTATGTTAAAATCGTTTACAAATTCTAACATACATTTTTTTATTCTACATGTTTTCTATTGTGGATTTTGGGTAATGTGAGGACACCAAATCCGGCCAAAAAACTATTTTTTCTTTTTGATGATATTTTTCGATAAAATTGCTAAGTGCTGGCACACATTTTTTGTTGTAAACTTGGGCATTCATAGGTATATCACCTTTAAAAAAAACTGGTTCGCACCACGTTCGCTTATGGCTAACCACAACAAAACTTTTCCTGGAAACTTTGTCTTACAAATAAATTTAGCTTTTTCGGTTGCTTTGTAACTGGAAGATTCAAAATAATGCTTTGGCTGCCATTCATTGCCTTTAACGGTAAAATATGACTCGTCGTCCATCACACATTTGTACTCTGATGAGCAAGAAAAGTAATGTCTGGACAGTTCGCGTAATCTGCATTTAATAACCTTTCTGTTATGTTGCAGTTGTAAATGGTGCTGTTTTATTCTTCTTTTTCTGGACTCCCATCGATTCTAAATATTTCTTAATTGTGTTTTTGTCACAATTATATTTCTTACCCAATTAGCGATAAGATTTTGCACTGCAAGTTACTGTTTAAGATTTTAGTTTTGACCGAACTTTGGAGTCTTGCAAACTAAATTTCTAACCTGATCCACATTTTCTTTCAATTGATTTATTATTTTTAAATAAGTTTATTGTCGTGTAGATAAACTTTTTTTGAAACCCATGTCCTTAAAATGTCTAAAAATTTCTCTTTTAGTTTTGTTTAGATTTTCCTTTACAAAATTTACAAATTAATTTGCGGCGGTTTAGCACGTTTAGTGACATTTTCATAACTAATTTTTAACTTACCAGAGCAATCTTAGTTTTGTTTTTATAAGTAGATAGTACAGTTAACTTTACCGTGTTTTTGTTTCTGTAAGTGTGTTGTGTCGATTTTTAATAACAGTGTTGTACGTGTTCGTATTTTATTCACCATACGTTATATTAAATAATAACTAATATTTAATATCAACTCTTATCATCAGAATATTAAATATCATCAGAAATTATCATAAAATTATTATCAATTATCAATATAAGGATACAAAATCCGACATTGAGTTTCAAAATTCCTATTAGCTTTTGCTGTAGAGCGCACACAAAATAGACCACAGGCATTTTTTGGAAATGGTTTTATTTAGCTCATGGGATCTCAAAAAGTGTAAATTCATGAAAATCTCAATGTTTTTTCTGCGCGTAAACAATACATTCTCATATTAACTTCCTATTCTCTAAACCGTTCGTTAACAGGTTTCGTTGAAAATTAGTTCAGTTGTCGAATTGGTATTCCCTACACTTCGATTCGTAACCGCATTCGTTATCAACTTCGTTATTACGGAATTATTGTACGAATGCTTTTCAGGTGTCGCTGAACATTTTACGAATACGTTGAGGTTCATATAAGTGACAGATTGTATTTTGAGGTTAGTAATCGACATTTAAAGTAATAATAAGTAAAAAACTTAATTGTTAGTTCATATAAAATGAATCCAGAATTATTACAGATTACTCTTACATATGAATAATAACAAAATATGAACAGGTATGAAACCAAACTTTTCAATAATCATTAACTTTCTTACTCTAAAACTATCGTCAATAATATCGATAATTTATAATTTGTGTTTAGGAACAATTTAAGATATCACCATCGTCACCTTCGAGATACAAGTGACCAATTCAATTTGCCAGAAATCAATTTTTAAATGCTGTTTCGAATTGTTTTAAATGCTATTTTTCACAATAAATTACCAACGCAAACATTCAAAATAGCAGGGTCACATTCAGAAAACACATTTACCACGAGACATTTTTAAGGTTAGGGTCATTCAAGTTTCGGAGTCGGTTGCAGAAAGTGGTAAGTAGATTGTTTTTTTCTTTATCAATAGGGGTCTGAGGAGATCAATTTCACGTTGTGAATAAGATCGAAACCTTAAGTCATCCAGTAAGTTGTAGACATTGTAATTTTGGTTTGCTATTTTTTTCATTCGACGAGGCTGCTGAATGCGACCCTGCTATTGCGTTGGTAATTTGTTGTGAAAAAGGTATCTACTTGTTAGATTTACACCTCAACTATATTTTCTTTTCAATTTATAATTCAGGTCGACTATGTTTGTTTTTTTTGCATTTCTAAAAATTTCCAAAATTATTTTTAAAAATTAAATTTTTTAATTTCTCCAAATTCAAATTTTGGCGCTACTATTTAATATATTATTAGTTAAATTATAAATATCACATAATGTCGTGCCAGATACACAATGCTTTATTATTCGCAATCGGTCGGTAATTGCTCGTTTCCCGACTTTTAAAAAGTTTGAAAGTTGCATATTGTCAACTACTAATATCAACCGGTGTGTAATGAAAATTATTCACTCGTTATATCACGTGGCGGTCAGTAATGAACAAAATGGGCGGGGTTTTAACGTGTATGAGCTATTACAAATAGAGGCGCTGATACAAATGTCAAATATGACATAACTTAATATAATTTTGAAAACGCATTATTTCCATTAAACCAACCCCAACTTCACGATTGCGAATAAAATAGTATACATGCTTCGGCGTAAAGCGTCATTACTAACCTCGGCCAATTGCTGACCTCCGGCTTCGCCGTCGGTCAGCAGAACAGACCTCGGTTAGTAATGACTCGCTTTCCACCTCGCTATGTAATATACTATTAATCGACTATGAAATCCGATTACATTATAAAGTTTTTACAAGTCAATAATTTTTGATTTTTATAATAACTTGTAAAATTCTAAATCCAAAAATGGCTAATGCGCTACACGAGTACAATTTCGGAATTAATCGTGACAAAAACGTGCTTGTGTGTGTGTGCGTGCTTGTTTTTTTGTCCACGATTTCGGACAAATGCATACACCAATTGACTTGAAATTTGGCACATTGGTTGGAAATCACCGTCGAAAAGCTGAATAGATTTTGGTTAAAATTAGTTTTGATTTTGAAAGAGATTTGATTGCTGCGTGTAAAAATACCCAACACTTGAAATTTTTCTCTTGAATTACTATTTCAATTTAAAAGAATAAGAGCGGCTTTGGAAACAAAATAACCAATAAATTCAAACAAATGTTTTAAAATAAAAAAATTTTAATTTTAAAAAAAGTTAAAATTATAGTTATTATGATAAACCTAGCAGTGAATGAGAAAGTCATGTGATGTCACATCAAATTTTTTTATTTAAAAGTAGAGGTCGAACTGAGACATCAGTAACAATTTAGATTGTTTTGATGGTTTTTAGCATAAGAAAAAAATTAAAATTCAAAGAAAGTTGGGATTTTAAATCAATCAGAGCTAAGAAAAAGTGTTATGCTGCCAAGCAATTTTTATATATTGGTGGTAATGCAAATAAATTGTCAAATGTTTGTTTGATATATTTTCATTTCGTGAAGATAATAATCGTTAAATACGCACGATAACTATTTTATTTATGATGTAAAACACCCGTGTCGTATCTGACTTAGACAACATTGTACAGCCACGTTAAATTTTGATTGGTTAATCATCGCTGGCTAATTAAACAAGTTTTAAAAATTCAAAAACTTTTTTTAAATTGCACGTACAGTTTTGAGATCTACAAATTGGATAAGTATTCTAAATTTTCCTCCAGCTTTCATATTTATATCTTATTTCAAAAATTTAATTGTGCTAAATAGAATCTTTTTTAAGAGTTGTGATTGCATTTCAGATTACAATCACGCTTAGGGTCAGTTGAATAGGAAGGACTTAAGCTGTGCTTCGCTAAGCCAAAATTAAATAAATATTTAGAACGAATTTTTGTTGTTTTAACAGCGAATCATGTATGCCAAAACACATTTTTCACACATTTTGAATACCGTTTATATGTATAGGTGTACCTATTAGCATGTATAGTTGTATAAAATTAGGAAAAATCCATTTAAAATTTAATACTTACACACACAAAAAAGCACACACTACAAATTAGAACCATACCACCATATTGGTTTATGCTCCAAGTTACTTCAGATTTCTTAGATACAGTCACAATAACGTAATTAATTATTTCCAAAATTTGAATAAACGTGTAGGACACTATAAAAAGTAAAGTCCAACCAAAGTTTTTATCGCAAATAACACAGATTTTCAAAACCTGATTGAACAAAATCCGAATTCTTGGTACTTCCCGAAGTATACCTATCGCTACTGCCTCATATTTACTGTGTATTTGTCTAAATTCATACATAACGAGTATTTTGTGGTAATTCCATAAAGAAGTTAAATGTTGATTTATTATTTGTAAGCGCAGTTTAATTAAAAGAACGTAATTGAAAACTAAAAATACTGAAACTATAAAATATAAAGCCGATATTTTTCCAAATATAGCTCCAATTAAAATTTCTATAGTACTAAATATACTAACAATCACAATATCGGTTATAAAAATAATGATTACAAAGCTTATTGCGATTTGAAGAATATAGTAAAGTGTTCCAAATTTTTTTAGAGCTTCATTCCTACTCAACGTATTATCAATGTTCTGAAAATGTGTTTTTAACAAATCAAACTCCCTTGCTCTTACGTTGGAAAACCCCGTCAGAAAAATAATAATGATAACAATAATGTTCGAAATCGATACTCGAAATACATCAAAATATATAAAACCGTAATTGCCAATGGAAAAATTATTAAATATGATGAAAATCGTAATTGGAGTAAAAAAGCACATTAACATTATTAATACTACCGAGTAAGTCTTAAATTGTTTTAATTTGAATTTATTACGTGGAGGAACTAGGCCAAAAATACTACCCAAACAATACACAAGTTTAATCTTTTCGATATAAGAATTTTCCATTGTCACGAAGGTAAATCAAACAGCTATCAGAACTAAAACAATACTGTGTTTACTACAATGTAGATTAACGAACAAATAGTAATTTTGAAAATATTTACTTCCTAAAATTATTGATAGGTAAAATAAATTGTAGAACTTAGTTTTATTAATAAATTCAAAAAAAATGATGTACTAATAAATACTACAAGTTAAAACGTATTTACCCGGTTATTATTTTTTTTATCGATTTTACTATAAATTACTGTATAATTACAACTTACAAAAAATGTTGTCAGCTAGTATTTTTTCAGGAACACATCGATTATTTTTATTTTTTATAGTAATTTAAGAAACTTCTTAAGATATTGCTATGAAATTTAGAGGTAATTTTTGTCAAGTTGTTTAGATAAGTACTCCTATTTTGCAAAGATGTGTTTTTTAATTTCTAGGTACATTATCTATTTTAATTAAAGATGGGCCCTAAAGTTAAAAAAAATCAGTAGTGTTTCATTTTTTTTTAAATTTTTATTAGTATTTACAATCTGCCTATATACAAATAATAAGTGCATTATTTAGCTATAATTAATGGCATGTGAGAAGATTCCAGTGAATGTACACATTTTAAGTTATCTAGGTTTGATAATATAAAGAACGAAAAAACAGTTTTTGTTGTGGTACGTTTTGAAAATTTATTTGATTGTCGTTAGCATTTTCTTGTAATGCATTTCCTGGGTTACTACTACTTTCATTGTTATCATTCATGTAATATGAGGTTTACTATTTTTAAAATTTCTATTTTAATTGCTAGAGTACCCTCTTGAGGGACGGGTAAACGACCTTGGTTGTATCCTTACATAAGGAAGCCCGAAATATATACTATTTTTAAAATTTCTTACTTTGGTATAACCTTGATTTCTGTAATTGTTATTAGTAAGCTGTCTCCGGTCATTAACATTTGCACCGTAATTATTTTTATAATTATTATAAGAAAATTTTTTTCTTTGATTGTTAAATTTTGAATTATTAAACTTTTTATTGTTAAAGATTCCACTATTAAAATTTTGATAATTATTTCTTCGATTTCCAATATTTTGCCAGAATTTTTGATCTTTATTAAAATGAAAAACCTGACGACATCGATACATTTGTGTGTTTTCGTCTTTTTCTGCGCGAATAGCTTCGTTCAAGCGAATAATTTCGAGCCTTTATAATATCTCTCAAGTCATTATTTTTTAATCCGTTGAAAATGCGTTAATTGCAATTTTTTTATTTACCGATTGCAAAATTTCAAAAGTTTCGTTTTTTCCATCTGCTTACGCAATTGTCAAGTCAACGAATAATTGTTCGATAGATTTGCCAAATTTATCTATTGATTTATTTTCGTGTTTTGCATTATTTAATTAAACCGATAAAGCTGTTAGTGATTTATTTGTTAAAAAAAATTTCTTTAAGTAGCTTATTAATAACGCGTTGCTAGTATAATTTTGTTGTAAACGAATTTTCGCGTTTTCTGACAATCTGGTTTTTAAAACATATTTAGTTAATAATTTTTTACCATTTTCATCTAATAAGTCATCATATAATTAAATCGAATCTATTAATTGTTTTGTTAATAATTCATCTTTACCATTCATAACGTGCAACAATGCTACAGCCGTTTTTAAATCAAATTTTTCCCCTATTTCTACTTCAATTTTTACAGTAATATTTTTACAATCTAACAATCTACCCTGTAACAACTCATTTATATGCGTAATTATTTTACAAATTTCTTTAGCGTATTTTTAACCTTCTCGCAATTTCTTTAGTTACGTCTTCACATACATTAAATTTATTTATAGCAACATTATAATTACTACTTAATACTTTTAATTTTTCAACCCTATTATTTTTAGTTTGAGAACATTTTCTTGACTATCTTTCGTTAGGTTTCGCTGGAAGACTCGCAGTTCTGTTAGAATTTCTTTGAAGTCTTGGGTTGACATGGAGTAGTCATCTGCTTTATCGATGATTGTAGATTGTCAAATTTTACATAAATTTGCGTTTTTTCACTTATATTTAAGTAAACTACCACATTTTTACACATTTTAAAACTTCACTAATTGATCTTTAACACTAATTTTAACTTTTGTTAATCACTAGATGATGAAGACGTTGCACTATTACTACCGGATGTGAACACGATGATCCATTTACTGCAAATTTTCCATTCCTTTATGGTATCCATTTAAACGATAGTTTAACGTTGAATTTTATTTGTTCTTTATTTAATTGAAATTACACTTACACGTTTTTTGTTGTACCCAACAATTTTTTGGCATTTTAAACTGGCAGTAGATCGCCATGAAATATGATCTGTTTAATGAAATATTTGGATCGCCATTGACTATCAAAAGATTTGTGGTTCCTTCAGAAAAATGCCAGTTGGGTTTATAATTATTTATTAATTAACAAATTACATAAACGAGAGGCATAATTACCGTTCGTGAACAAACTAAGACTAAGAACTACCACTTGCCACTAACTACATTTGCAAAAATATGCAAGTTTATTGACGTCAACTCAAAATAACGTGTACAGCGTTTTTTAAGGTTGATTGCCTCTAAACTTCCGTTTTATGAGTATGTACTTGTCCCATCAGCAAATACTTTGACTGCACTTCAATGCATTTACTTAAGGCCTATTAATTATTTACATTAAAATAAATATAGCTACTACATTTAAACTTATACTACACTTTCAATAATTAAAATAGTGTTGATATTGACTTGATTTTATACTTGGTATGGCTCTGATTGCAAGTTTCGTATAAAATCAAATATAAGAACAAATTGTAATTAAATAATAATCACATTATGATTTTGCAAGTGCAAATGCTATAATATTATTTTTGATCTTTATTAATTTTGGTTTTGCATAATATGCTTTAGCATGTAATTAAAATTCCCTCAACCTAACATAGTTGTTGGGACTTGTGCTCAGATAAAGAAAATTTATAACAACTTGTAGATACAAGATATTGTAACGGTGACCTTTACAACGTAAATTGAAATAACCAAACCCCCAGACCTGACCTAGTTAATACCATAACGATTGCATCTAATTAATCAAGCATCCCTCAATGATAAAATAACGCAAAGATAAATTACTAATATTCAATAACCAACGCTTATATTAACGCATGCTCAAATACCAATCAAGTGTAGCTAATAACAAAAAAAGTATTTATAATAAATTTAACACCCCGCTTCGAAAATAAATTAAATTAATCCAATTTCATAATTTAAACCTCTCCAAAAAACACAAAACCATATTCTTCTTCTTCTTTCAAGTGCCGTGCCGGGTCTCCCTGACGTTGGCGATCACTTCAGCTAGTGCACCTCGATCCTGTGCCACGCGGAATAGTTGTTCCACAGAACGCATTCCGGTCCATTCTCTAATGTTTCTCAGCCAGGACTGCTGCTTTCTTCCAATTCCTCGTTTTCCCTCTATTTTGCCTTTCAATATCAATTGTAGCAGTCGGTACTTGACATTTCTCAGGAGATGTCCAAGATATGAAATCTTTCTGCATTTTATTGTTGTCAGAAGTTCTCTATCCGTCTGAGCCCTACGAAGGACTTCTTCGTTGGTTACATGTTGAACCCATGAAACCCGCAGCATTCTTCTCTGTAGCCACATCTCAAACGCCTCAAGCCTATTCAATGTTCCAACCTTTAATGTCCACGTTTCCATTCCATACAATAGTACGGACCAAATGTAGCACTGACTCATTCTCTGGCAAAGTTTTAGGTTCAAGTTGTCGTTGCACAGGAATGATCTAATTTTGTTAAACGATACGGCCCTGCGCAATGTTGACGTGTGGAACCTTCGAAAGAGCTATAACAAAATACGAAGATTTTATCAAATGCAAGATGAAATGTAATACCAGCTATCATGTTGAGTGCATCCAAATGGACATTGGTACACTGCACGAATTAAAAAATAGTGGAGAAATAGACAAATGGATCTGTAACAGATGTGATGTTGCGAACATAACCTCAAACAGTGGCCTCATCACCCCAGCGGTAGGCAACAATGAGGAAATACAATTGACTAATAATTCAATTTTAGCACAAAACGCCTCGGCCAGTCTTAAGGAGCCATCTTTCAATCAAACCGAACCTAGCCAAAACCTCATAACAATTGAACAGGTAGACGAAGCATTTCAAACGGTCCTTAACAAAAAGATTACATAGCCCGGAAAATCTACCCATTCGGAAGCAACCAAAGTTAACTGATTATTGGCTGAGTAAGCCCATATCTACACAAAATCGCTTTGCATCGCTATCAGACGTAGTTGCAACCACGAAAGAGCCCCACGAACAGCAAAAGAAGGAACCAAAACCACCGCCTATAACCATATACAAGGCACAGGAAATTGACCCTTTGCATAAAGTCCTTCGTGCAAGAACAGACGGCGAATATCAGTTAAAAATACTGGGAGACAATAAAGTAAAAGTCCAGCTGTTCAAAGCAGAACACTACAATGAAATAATAAAGGATCTCGATGAAAGAAAAACAGAATATCATTCTTATAAGTTCAAACAGGATAGAAACTTTAGAGTTGTCCTTAGAGGGATGCACCCCTCTGCCCCTATTGAAATCATAAAACAATCCCTACTGGAGGACGGACACGTAGTAACTAATGCATGGAACATCAAGCATCGAGTGACCAAAATACCACTTCCAATGCATTACGTCGATCTGAAACCAAGCGATACCAATAAAAACGTTTATAAACTTAAATCAATTGATAAATATGTAGTAAGTTTTGAACCTCCATACGCCAAACGTATAATTCCGCAATGCACTAAATGCCAGGAATATGGCCACACAAAAAACTTCTGTCGAAGACCACCCCGTTGCGTAAAATGTGCAGGAGCCCATGAAACCATAAAATGCCTCCAAAAAAAACTATACGATGAAGTTAGATGCGCCAATTGTAATGATCGACACCCCGCAAATTATCGGGGATGTGTAGTGCACAAGCAGCTGCAACAAAAAATGTACCCCACACTAAGAGAGAAAAAAACCGAACATGAAACAAGAGTTACGCCGAATGAAGTACCACAAAGAACAATGACCTTCTTCCCAAGACTAAGAAATCACCATCCGCCACCACCATCCACCATGCATCAACAAATCCAGCCAACAACATCTTACGCACAGGCAACGCGTGCAACTAACACCAATGCACAACAAACGAATAGAAACATACAAACAAGGCAAAATGAAAATCAAGCTATACATAGTAGCATCCAGCCAGGAAATGCTGACTGGCAAACTCGCCAACCCCTAAATCAGAACTATAATCAAAACTATAACCATCCAGAAAACGACATCACTGAACTTAAGAATCTCCTACGAGAGCTAATTGAACAGAACAGAGAAAACTCAAGAAACATGTCTACTATGCTAAACCTTCTAACTGCACTTGTCAACAAAGCTAATGGAAGCACACCCTAATTACAGAATAGCCATCTGGAATGCCAACGGGCTGAATCAGCACCTGCAGGAGGTCAAGATATTTCTAATAAACCAGAACATTGACGTCATGCTGATCTCAGAAGCACATATCACTGATAAGCATTCTATAATAATCCCAAAGTACAAAACCTATTATACTAAACACCCAACGGAGGGCAAAGCCCATGGAGGTACAGCACTAATCATTAGAGATGGTTTAAAGCACCACGAAACGGAAAAATTTGCAAAGAAATACTTACAATCTACTAGTGTAGTATTAGAAGATCAAATGGGTGACTTTACTATTAGTGCTATATACTGTCCACCAAAATACACCATCAAAACACCTGAGTACGAACAATTCTTCAACAGCCTTGGTAAAAGATTTATAGCCGGTGGAGATTATAACGCTAAACACCCGATGTGGGGATCCAGGCTAACGACAACAAAAGGTAGAGAATTGCATAGAACCATAACAGCTAATAGATTTGAAACACTGTCCACTGGTGAACCAACCTACTGGCCATCCGATCCAGGAAAAATACCAGACTCAATAGACTTTTGTGTTACTAAAGGCGTCGATACAAGGAAAATTAAAGTCGAAACTTGCTTGGACCTCTCATCCGACCACTCGCCAATAATTATAAATATGTTTGGACAGGTAACTAAAAAAGAGAAACAACCCTCGTTATCCAGCAATCGAACCAATTGGGAGGTCTTCCGAGGAGAGCTCGACAACCTGATTACACTCGAGATCCCTTAAATAACGATCGCGATTTGGATGAAGCCGTCAACGCACTTACTACGGCTATACAACAAGCCGCATGGAGAGCAACCCCAGATCTACACCTCTGCGAAATTAAACAAGAGACACCAAAAGTACTACAGCAAAAAATCGCTGAAAAACGGGCACTGAGAAATAGATGGCAACAAACTAAACATCCATATGATAAAACTAAACTTAACAAAGCCATTCGGGAATTAAAAGAATTGATCACCGAAATAAAAAACCAAGGTATACAAAAATACCTGGAAAACCTAAATGCAACCGCTGATAGTGATTATTCTTGTGGAAGGCAACACGAAAATTAAAAAGGCCAAAACAACTAATACCAGCCATCAGACAGGACAACAATAAATGGGCTAGAAGCGATGGAGAGAAGGCTGACGTCTTTGCGAAGCATCTGTCAAAAATCTTCCTGCCTAACCCACCTTCCATTTCGGCTGAAGAAGAAAAGCAAATAGAAGGATATCTTGAAGCCCCTTTCCAAATGGAACTCCCCATCGAGTATTTCAGGGTAAAAGATGTCAAAAGAACCATTAAAGAACTTCATCCAAAGAAGGCCCCAGGATTTGACCTGATTACTGGAGGTATACTACAAGAATCAACACATAAGTGTTTCAAAGCCATCACCCAGATATTCAATGCCATAATAAGAACTAACAAAGTTCCTAACCAGTGGAAAATAGCTCAAGTGATAATGATTCCAAAACCGGGGAAAAAACTGGAGGAAGCCCAATCATATAGGCCAATTAGCCTACTCCCTATATTGTCTAAAGTTTTTGAAAAGTTATTACTTCACCGATTAAAACCTATTATTGAACACCGAAGAGTAATACCCAACCATCAATTTGGCTTTCGTAACCGGCATGGAACAATAGAGCAAGTCCATCGCGTGGCTAAAAAAATCAACCAAGACTTTGAAAACAAACAATTCTGCTCAGCGGCTTTCCTAGATATAAGCCAGGCGTTCGACAAGGTGTGGCACCAGGGATTATTTTACAAGCTGAAAAAGACCTTGCCGTATCAGTTTTACCTCATCATCAGATCATACTTGAGTGACAGACATTTTTTGGTTAAGCACGGAGGCGCGTATACTGACCTATTTACCATCAACTCAGGAGTGCCACAAGGAAGCGTCCTGGGTCCAGTGTTATATTTGATATATACATATGATCTACCAACGACAGGGTCAACAACGGTTGCCACCTTCGCGGATGATACCGTTATCCTGGCTTCTCACTCTAATCCGATAACTGCTTCCAGGAACCTCCAAGTCAGCTTAACTGCTATCGAAAACTGGCTAAAGAAATGGCGTATAAAGGCCAATGAAGCAAAATCGGTTCATGTAACATTTACCCTAAGAAAAGATACCTGTCCACCTGTTAAATTAAACAATAGACAGATACCACAAGCAGAAGATGCCAAATATCTGGGAATTCATCTTGACAGGAGGCTCACATGGCGCAAACATATATTCTCAAAAAGGAAACAGCTGGGGTTGAAACTCAGACAAATGTATTGGATAATAGGTAGGGGGTCACAATTATCAACAGAAAATAAAATACTGCTCTATAAGGCTATACTTAAGCCGATCTGGAGCTACGGCATACAACTCTGGGGCTCGGCAGCAAACTCTAATATTGAAATACTCCAACGGTTTCAAAATAAAGTGCTGCGCATAATAGTTGATGCACCGAGATATGTACCCAACACTGTCATACAACGTGACATACCACTGGCTTCAATCAAGGAGGAGATCGACAACTATAGTACACAATATCGCGAAAGACTTTCAAATCACCCTAATACACTTGCCAGTAATCTATTTAACGTGAACCAAAGTGAAAAGCGAAGACTTCGTAGATCTACACCTCAAGATTTGCCAAATAGACGTTAGAAGAAGCGATAAATTACTAACTTCCAAACGACTTCTGTTACGTTCATATCATAAAAAATAAATTGTGATAATTTATAGAAATATGGAGATTACTTGTTGAAGTAATTCTCTACTTGTCACTAGCATTGTATTCAAAACCAAAGCTTATTGTATTTATACAGATTGCTTGTATGCAAAGGAGTTAAATAAAAAAAAAAAAAATTTTTGTTAAACATATTGCGGGCCATTTCAATTCGGCACTTAACTTCGTTATCAGGGTTTAAGTCTTCAGTAACTATACTTCCCAGATACTTGAACTTGGAGACGCGTTCAATTTGTTGTCCATTTAGATATAGTGCAGCGTTGTTGTAGTTTTGACGGCTAATTATCATGAACTTAGTCTTGCTGGTGTTTATTTTTTGTCCAAGTCTATCTCCAGTTTCACTTATTATGTTTATAAGAAGCTGGAGTTCGCCCAGCGTGTTTGCAAGGATAACGGTGTCGTCTGCATATCTGATTGTCACCAAAGGCTTTCCGTTTATTTTCACGCCTAGTTCGGGTGTATTTTCTAGAGCT
Source organism: Lycocerus yunnanus (assembly GCA_036346125.1). Lineage (NCBI taxonomy): Eukaryota > Metazoa > Arthropoda > Insecta > Coleoptera > Cantharidae > Lycocerus > Lycocerus yunnanus. The sequence goes on from JARFIX010000137.1 coordinate 303,382, forward strand.
TCCTTGAATATTCGGTCTGAATACAGATTAAAAGCAGAGGCGAAAGAATACATCCTTGTCTAACTCCTCTTTGTATATTGATATCGCTAGTTATTGTTTCTCCTATTTTGACTTTTGCCGTCTGTCTCCAGTACAGATTCCGTATTACTCTTATTTCCTTGCCATCCACGCCGACTTCTTCCAGCCTCCTTATCAGTGTATCATGCTGCACCCTATCAAACGCTTTCTCATAATCTATGAAACAAGTAAATACATCTTTGCGTTGGTCACGACATTTTTGTAAAAGAAGGTTTATTGCGAACAAGGCCTCTCGCGTGCCAAAAGCGTTCCTAAAGCCAAATTGCTCGTCGTCCAGATCTTCTTCACATTTGGTTCTTATTCTTGCGTGGATTATGCGAAGAAAAGCTTTGAGCATATGAGACATGAGACTAATGAGGCGGTAATCATTACAATGCTTGGGGTGTTGTTTCTTAGGTATTGCAATGAAGGTAGATTCCAGCCAATCATCAGGTATGTCTCCAGTATCGTATATATTGTTAAATAGTTCTACTATTGTGTCGATATTCTCATCATCTATCAATTTCAGAACTTCTGCTGGGATTCGATCCGGACCTACTGCTTTTCTATTTCTTGCTATCGCTAGTGCGTGTTGCACTTCAGATTTTAAAATTTGTGGTCCGTCCTGGTTTGTTCCGTAATCTTCCAGTTTATTTCTTCTATCCTGGAATAAATTGGTTACGTATCTCTCCCAAATGCTCTTCAATTCTGACTCCTCTAATACCGGCTGGTCTCTTTCATCAAGCAGCATCATTGGTTTTTGCTTTCTGTAGTCACCTGTTATTTCCTTGATCTTCCGATGCATACCGTAGCTGTCATGTTTTGAAATCAGGTCTTCTAATTCTTCGCATTGTTTCTTCATCCACGCCTCCTTCGCATTTCTTATCTCCGATCTTATCAATCTTTGTAATTTATTGTATTCCGTTTTATTGTTTTTTACTCGTCTGCGTTCTTCCATAAGGTCCAACAGTCCATCGGTCATCCATTTATTTTTTAATCCGTTTGTCGCTTTTAAGGTGTTGGTCGCAGACTTCAATTATACTTTCTTTTATGTTACTCCATTTAGTGTGTATATTTCTTATTTTTTTGTGTTGGAGTTCTGCTAACTTCTTATTGAGATCCTTTGATGTCTTCTCTCGTATCTCTTCATTTTTTAGTTTGGTTAGATCCAGTCTTCTTATTTGTTGCAGTCTCTTCACGACCTTTAATCTGAGTTGTACATCGGCAACAACAGGGTTATGATCGGATGCAATATCAGTACCGGGATATGTTTTTGCACGTTTAATGAAGTTTCTATATCGTTTATTGATGAGGATGTAGTCGATTTGGTTTCTTTTTGGCTCCGAATCATCTTGGACGTTTTGTGGTGCTGTCCACGTGTATAATCTTCTCTTCGGCAAATCAAACCATGTATTGGATATAACCATTTCGGTGTCTTGACAAAATTCGTAGAGTCGATCTCCCCTTTCGTTACCTTGTCCGAGTCCAAAACTTCCTACGAGATCACTCCGTCGGCCCCGACCAATTTTGCATTAAAATCCCCATTATGATAGTTATTTCATCCCTTTTAGTGATTTTAGTACTTGTCCGATTGATTCATAGAAATCTTCTATTTCATTATCATATTTTTTATCGGCAGTAGGGGCATAGACTTGTAGAATGTTTATTTTAAATGGACATCCTTGGAGTTGAAGAAGGCACACTCTTTCCGATATTGGGACGAAGTTAATCACATATTTTACAAATTCGGATTTTACGAACACTGCAACTCCATTTCTATGTTTATGATCTCCACTGTTGTTTCCGGAGTAGTATAGATTTCCATGTTCATGTTGGCATACTCCTGTTCCTATCCATCGATGTTCACTAACTCCGACTATGTCAACATTGATACGTCTAATTTCCTGGACCAGATTATCCAGCTTTCCAGCTTGATATAACGTTCTTACGTTCCACGTGCACATTCTTGTTGCAGATTTCACTATGTTGAGCCGGGAGATTCTTCGCACCCCCCGCCCATTTAAGGGCTGCCCGGGACTAGGGGCCATTAATTTTGGTTTTCTCGCCATAGTGATTTCCTGGGAAAATAATTATCAGGGTGGTTTCCCCGTTGCCTTCCCCGATTTAGTTCAGCCGCCCCTAACATGGGATCAGACGCTGTTTGCAGCCGCCCACTCTGGATCAGACGCTGCATGTGTACCTGTTGGTCCGCGGGAGCTATTTTATTTCACTCCTACCACTCATATCTGAGAAGCATTCCCCTATCCGCCACCTGGGGACGCGTCCTCTAGGGGTTACAGGCTCCCCAAGGAAAAAAACCATATTAGAACATTTAAAACATAGACAATGCAAAATTTCAAAATAACCGACGTCAAACAATAATCAATATGGCATCCTCGAACAAAGGGGAAAACGAATAATCGAAGCTATTGATTTTTGTTAATATTGCATGAAATTGTACTTAAAGTAACTTTATTCACACAAGTTTAACTGACACAAAAATATTTTAGGGTAGAGTCAAGAATCCCGAACTCAAAAGTACACTTTTCCCTATAAAAATGGCCTGACCAAACGAAAGAACACAAAAATACAAGCTCTTTAAGGTGAGGATCAATCTTGTCGGAATTGTAATAACGCTAAAATTTAATTTTGAAAATTGCAATTTTCCCATAATTAATACATGTAAGTGTATTATTGCGTAATATTACGCAATAATTTTATGCATTTTAGTAACAGTACGTGCAGAGTTATGCTAGCGGATCTACTTTAAGGCGGGGCTAACTAGAGCAGCGTTAGGAAGAAGTCAGTCGCTTCCTGAGATCCGTCGCGTCAACTTGCAAACTTTTCGAGTTAGGGCCGTTTGGGGGATGTTTTTAATAAGTTAAGCGCGTGTCAAAACCGAGATTTTACTTGCAGTTTTATAATATTTGGTGTGATTTTTACACGCTGACGTGTAAAAGTACCATCTTCATTCATCAACTCAACCAAATATAATACAGCTTGAGACGTTTGATATGAACCTGTAAAGACAATTTTAAGTTCTTATTCTGTTAACTCTGGAAAATTTGTTAAATGGTGTGATGTTATCGTAGTAAATGGAAATTTTCGTTTAGCCTAACGATTTGCCTCTCCCTTCGAAGCGAAAGTATTATCTTGATCTTTTTTAGAATTCATCGCGGCAACAATTTTTTCAGATAGATCAACATCAGAATCAAGTCTTGTACCAAATTCATTGTGTAGAAAACAAGCGATACGATAAAAGGAACTAGTTTTAGGAAGTAATTTGTTGTCTAGTTTATGATCTAAAAGCGTAAACTTTTGCTTGATGTCATCATGCACCGCTTCAACTACCCAACGAATTTTGGTAACAAAACGGGATCAATTTTGGCTCATATGTAGTAAGCTGAATTCGCTTTCCTTTCAAAGCCGGTATTAACACTTTAAATCCTAGTTGTTCCAAATATTTTATTACGTCACGAAAACCTCTGTCTACTACAATAATATCATTTTTTTTTTCAGTAACTTAATTAGACCATTAGGATTACTCAAGACAACTCTCATAATTCCAACATTGTTCATATTAGCCGTGTACGGCCCAAGCATATACAGGGTGTCCCCGTGACCGTGCAGTACCTCTTAGGTGGTGATAGAGGACACTTTTCTAAGACATATTTTTAAATAAAATTTTTGTACAAGTCCAAACCCTTGGGGGGTACCTCACTTTAAAGCAATTTTTTCAATTTATGATTTCAAGCGGCCATTGCACCGATATTTTTAATTTCTTGGGTTTAATGGATTAGAGCTTTTCTATAGAGCATTTGAATATCTACAAATTATGTTATAATCCCATATCGCCTAGAATCAACAGATTTCGAGTTATGAATTAAAAGGGAAAAAATGTCAAAACATTCCTAGTTTTATTTTTTTACTTTTCTTGCCAACCCTGTATCTTTTAAACGAAACGTCTTAGAAAAAAACTAACGGCCCAAACCGGATAGGAAATTTAACGAGCTACAACGTTGGTCTAATAATTTTTTTTGGAAAACCAACCGTTTTCACATAAATTACAAAAATAATGAACAAGGTGTAGGTTAAAAAAAACTAAATAAATTCACAAAATTCTAAAAATCTCAATTTGACTTGCAGATAAAAAATGCGCTTTTTAACAATGTCACTCAAACGTCAAAGGCTACAATGCGTTTTGACATTAAAACACATGCTGCAATGTCCAAAAATTCCGAGTTTTATTTTTTTTACTGTTCTTGCCAACCCCGTATCTTTTAAACGAAACGTCTTAAAAAAAACTCCATTCTCTACTTTTACCTCTTTTTTTGTCTATTCTGTTTGGTAAGGTCTGTTTCAGCTTTATTCCTAGCATAAAATTATCCGTATCTACATCTGCCCCTCTGTATGATCTCACATCCTTAATGCAGTTTTCGTTTATGGCTTCTACCACCATATGGTCGATCTGGTTGACCGTTTTGGCATCTGGGCTTATCCATGTACCCTTATGTATTTCTTTGTGTTGGTAGGATGTACTTTTGATTTTCATATTTTTTGCCATAGCAAACTCCATTGCAAAATTTCCATTTTCGTTTGTTTCCCTATGCAAGCTAAATCTACCTATTGTTGGTTGGTACATTGCTTCCCGCCCTATCTTAGCATTCAAATCCCCCACCACCAGCTTTATATCATATTTTGGGATTTTGTCGTACACTCTATCCAATTGCTCGTAAAATTCTTCCTTGGTTTCTATGTCTTTATCTTCGGTGGGCGCATGCACGTTCACTATACTAATTTTCTTAAATGTATCTCTTAATCTAATCAAGCACAACCTATCTGTTACATGCGTAAAATTAATTACCTTTTCCTTTAGCCTTTCACTTACTACAAATCCTGTACCCAGCCTTCTATCTTTCCCACTACTCATGAAAAAAGTATAACCTTCCACCTCTATTATATCGTTATTTAATTGTTTTGTTTCCTGTAAGGCAATAATTTCTAATTTATACTTTTTCATTACATTTATTATTTGTTTTATTGCCTCCACTACAAAGGTACCCCTTACATTCCATGTTGCTATAAAAATTCCATTGCGATTTTCCGTTTTATCGTTTCGTTTTCCGTTATCTCGCCTTGTCGTCTTATTATTTGTTGGGTTATTTGAATTAATCAGTTTTTTGCGCGCGGCGGCTCCATTGACTTCTTCTGCAGATCATTCGTTATTTCGTTCCAAGCATACTGTTCCCCATCTATCCATATTTTTTTGTATCCGATCGTCGCTTGTCTTCCTTTCTCTCGTTCATCTTTGGCTTTAATTCTTAGCTGCGCTTGGATCATCCTTTCTTTAACCGTCAGATCGTCATTTATAAATACTTTACTTCCCTTCAACTTTTCTTATTCTTCATAACCTCCATTTTAGATTCATTATTTTCCATTTCGACCACCCATCTTTGTTGTCCTACTCTATATGCTTCTGCTATTTTTGGTTCTACCTCCATCCTTTCTTTGAAAAATTTTAGTAACTCGTTCTTGACCTCTTCCTTTCCTGCTAACATTTTTTCGACACCAACTAGTACTAAGTTATTTCTTCTTACCTTCCTTTCACCCCCTTCCATTTTTTGCTCCAGTTTTGCGAGACGCTCCTCTAGATTTTTCTTCTCCCTCTGCCACTCAAATTTTTCGTTCTGATCAATTACTGCTTGACTTCTCACTTGTTCTTTTATTTGGTTCATATCCTCTCTTATCTCGTTAATTTGGCTCGCAAACTGTTCCTTCCATGCCTCTAGCATGGTTTCGTTCCCCGATTTTATCTCTTCCTTTATGACCCTCGTCATCTTTCTCATCTCCTCCAGCACCTGTTCCATCTCTCTATTCTGGCTGATTCCAATTTTACTTCCACTTTCCTTATGTATTCCAGTTGGTGATCTTTGCATCAGTTTACTCCTCTGGAATGGCTGTTTCTCTGGTGATTCGTTTTCTCTGATCCTTTTTACTTTGATTGCTATCCACATTGGTTGTTTTCACTATGTTACGTCACTGGCGTTTGTTTATCTTCTCCTTTTAGCGCACGCGTCTCTTTTAATATTAAATGGCCGTTCTTGCTTTTTACTCGCTATTATAGGCTTATTCTACTTGTCTTCCGAGTATTTCTGTTATTCTATGACTTCCTCTTTAACTTATCTTCCGACTCTGTCGCTTTCCACTTTACTTCTCCTATACACACTCACTTAAACACCTTTTACTTTCCTGTGTGACGGACACGTACTAACGCTTATCTCATCGACACTTATCTCCCCCAATTCCCCAATACAATTATTATGAAAGCAATTTATAAACAACAAAGCTCATTTGTTTTATTTCTAGCAACTGGGCTGCTGAATGTCACTAGATGTTTTAATATTTTAAATCTGACAATAGATTTAATAACAATCAACTGACGAATTTCTATTTGATTGAAATTTTTTCATGAAATTATACAAAGCTAGTAATACAATACGTAACAAAATTCGTGATTTTCGCACACGATGTGTTGTCCTGTTGGGTTGTAGCTATTATTTCATTAACACAAACACCTAGTGTGATTTGATTTTTGTTAAATTTAGTTTTTTTAAGTTAAGTTGGAATTATATTTAAGGGTTACGTAATCTTCCAAAAAAATCATGTTCGTGAAACCCGATTATCCAAGATTTTGTAATCTCGGATAAGAATAACATTTGTGAAACCCGGTATGAATGTCTACGCTCAAATCGATTAGTTCAGAAAGTAATAATTTTTATTTCTAATATTGTAAATATTTAAATTGAATTAACAAATTGAGATTTATAAACTTTTACTTTATGATTATCTAGGTTATATTAATTATATCTTCTCCTTCTTTACGTACCTATCCGTTACCTAATGTTAGCGATCATAAACTTGACCGAAGCCAAGATGACTTTTTTTAAGGGTATAATAGGGCTGAAGCACTTAAACAACAATACAATGAAGAAAAACACCAACTAAAGAGAGAAATTCTTCAAGCAAAGAAGAAGAAGTGGGACGAACTACTGCTAGAACTAGACCAAGATGTGTGGGGGAAAGGCTATAAAATAGTATGCAAAAGACTAGGAAACAGACCACCATTAGACTTGGCACCACAACACACACCGCAAGTCATAGTCACGCTGTTCCCCACACACCCTCCGTTTGAAAGGATCAAGATACGTAGTGAAAACCACATCGAGGAACTCACAGGAAACGAATTACAAGAAATAACAAAGACAATAAAAATCAACAAGGCCCCGGGCCCAGATGAAATGCCAGCCGTCCTCATAAAAAAACTATGTGAAGAGAGACCCCATTGGGTGCTGGATGTTTTAAACAACCTGACTAAACAAGAAAAATTCCCGGAAGAATGGAAGAACGCCTCTCTGGTACTTCTGAAGAAGGGAGACAAACCAGCCAACGCTCCATCTTCATATAGACCAATCTGCCTGCTGAACCATCTGAGCAAGCTCTACGAAAGATACATCCTGGTCCGACTACAAAAGGAGATAGATGGCCAAGGGGGCTAGCACCATACCAATTCGGTTTTCGAAAAGGGCGCTCTACCACCCACGCCCTAGACCTCCTCACAAAGATCATCACCAAGGCCAAGTCAGGAACAAGAAAGACCAGAAGATACGTGATGGTTGTCTCCTCGACATAAAAATGCCTTCAACTCAGCGAGCTGGAGGGTCATCTTGCAAGAACTACAAAACAGAGGAGTAAACGGACCTCTAATAAACCTATTGTCAGAGTATCTCAACAACAGGAAAATCACCTTCCGGGACCAAAGTTACTCGGTCTCGTCTGGGGTTGCCCAGGGCTCCGTACTGGCACCACTGCTGTGGAACATCAGCTACGACGGAGTTTTCTCACTCCCAGTCCCACAAGGAGTGACCCTGTTGGGCTTCGCTGACGACCTGAACCTGGTGGTGGAGGGAGAAACGGAAAAAGATATCGAAGAAGCGCAGAAGAAACAATCAGAAAGATAATAGAGTGGACAAGGGAAAGAGGTCTGACACTGGTTCCCGAGAAGACGGAAGCGGTGCTGGTGAGTGGAAGACGAAAGCATAGGGAGATAAAAATCCAACTAAGCGATACAGTCATAATACCAACTAGGACAATGACAGTACTGGGTGTCATAATAGATGACAACTTATCCTTTGGCCCGCACATAGTAAGAGCAACAGAAAAAGCGGAAAAGGCTGCAATGATGATTTCAAGGCTCCTCCCGAACATCGGAGGACCCGGAGAGAAAAAACGCAGAGTGGTGGCATCGGTAGCGGAGTCCATCATGCTGTATGGAGCACCAATTTGGGCGGAGGCACTAAAAAGAAGAAATACGCGATGCTGTTGCTAAAAACACAAAGAAAAATGGCATTAAGAGTGACGCGAGGATACCGAACCACGTCGACAGAGGCGTCCCTAGTGCTGGCGTCCATGGTCCCAGCGGACATTCTTGCAAAGGAAAGGAGAGACATGTTCAATCTGAAAGACCCAAAAAGAAAGGAAGCGAGAGAAAATTCACTGGTAGTGTGGCAGACAAGATGGAATAATTCAGAAAAGGGGAGATGGACGTACCGCCTCATCCCAGACATAAGAGGCTGGTACGAGAGAAAGCACGGAGAGACCACATATGAGATGACGCAGGTGCTCTCCGGACACGGGTGCTTTGAGTCCTACCTATACAAGATGAAGAAAACATCAAACCCCAGCTGTCCACACTGCGGGGAAGAACAGGACACAGCGGAGCATACATTCTTCAACTGCCCACAATGGGAAGAAGAACGACGAAACACCGGACTCCAACTTCAACCTGAAAACCTGGTGGAGCACATGCTAACCGACCCAGAAGCATGGGAGAATGTATCAAGACTCGCCAAAACCATAATTGGAAGAAAGATAGAAGAACAAAGAAGAAACCAAGAACAAAAGTAAACCAACAAAAGAAGAAAAAAGTCCTGAAAGGGCAGAACATCTAGCGGGTTGTGTAACGGAAGGAATGAGCGAGCGAATCCCGGACACACCAACGGGAGGGGGTTTTTAGTGGGTAAAAATCCCACACTACTACCCAGTACGGACTGGTGGTGTCTTGTAGAAGATTTTCCCCCTACCGACGCAAAAAAAAGGGTATAATTTATAGGGTGGTTTCCCGTTGCTTTCCCCATAGTCCACAGATCGATATTGAACTTTTTGATCACAGTAGTGTATCTAGCGCCAGCAGGGTTCGAACCGCGAGCTTACCGATTTGCAGTCGATCCGTATGTGCTTTGCACTATACTGCTGGTAATAATTATATAACTCTTTTTATTAATTTGCTTTATTGTAAATAACATTAACATATTAATTTTTCATATTCACAATACTTTAATTTATAAATATCAATCAATCAATGTTTATCATAATATCTCCTGATGTGTAGTGAAATTATCATAAATTTTAGCCGATGCGTGTACTACCATCTACGATTATTGAAGTGACGATAACATATCGGAATAAAAACGGATAAAATATTATCGATACAATATACTAGCACGAAAAGATTTACCTATATATAAAGGAAATCGTTAGCTTGTAACACAGTGTTATGTAGCAATTTCAAACAAAGTGCATCAATTAATTAGAGTACTATTTTAAGAAAGCACAGTAATTTGGAAAATATGCTTGATCTAGTAAACAAGTAATGAAACTTATTAACAACTTTTATTGATCTGTGTGAGTACAATAGTGTAAGTAATAATAATACTAAAAAATTCAGCCAGCATAGTTTGATCAACATTAAACAGTCCCATAGCGCAAAAGTAAGGGCATTGGTTAGTTGCACATGTGGTTAACAAAAGTAATTCCTTCTTTAAATTCTTGTGTTGGGGAATATTATAAACTGCCGGTATTTCAGATAACAAACTATAACACGTCGTACTAATTTTCTTGAATTCCTTTGTAGTTTTGTCACAAATCATAACCACGATAATTCCCATTATCTACAAAAAGCATAAATAGTGCTGCAACAATATGTTGTTAAGTACACTATGTAGTACTATAAATTAGGCCTATTTCGACCTTAACTTTGTAGTGAAGTCAGTAAATTAAAATAAAACTGCGTATAATAGTAAGTCAACCGCATATGTAGTGAAAAGTTAAAATCAAAATTCGCAGTTAACTACATGTTAATTATACTAAAAGAATTATGTACAACTCTATAAGTCGTTAAATAAGTAATGTTATATTGACAATAAAAGTGAGGCTACTTACCCATATTAAACAGCTTGCGACTACAGCAAGAACTAAAAATTTTACTTCTTCATCAAATCTCAAATTGTGATGTATTTGACAAACTTTTGATAAAAGTGAAATAATGAACTCAAACAATTGTAAAATTTGCATCAATACAGTAAAACATACTAAAAGTAAATTCCACCCTAAAATTTTATTGCACGCGACGTATATTTTAAGATCAAGTGCAACAACTTTCGAATTGTTTTATTTTCATTCGTACATCAATTCGTTGTACCATGATAGATGTGCAATGTAACAATATGAAACGATTCTGTGTGTTTGGGTTATCTTTTTGCGTTAAAGCATCTAAATGGCGATTTATGATTTGTAAACGAACTGCAATTAGAAAAACGTAATTATATATTAACAAAACAGCAATTACAAAGTACGAAATCCAAATTTTTTGTAGTAGATTTCCCAATGCAACTTCCATAGTTTCAAATTTAAAGTTAGTTATAGAATCGTGTACATCAATGACAAGAAAAACACTAATGGCAATTTTCAAAATACTGTAAGACTTTCCAGGTTTTGTAAAAACCTCTTCATCGTTTATTCCAATATCAACTTCTTGAAGTAGCATTTGTAGCAAATGAAATTCTTCTAAATTAATAAATGCTGTTGAATAAACACCTATAATAATTAAAATTATTCGAATTATGAAATTCGTTCTGTCCAGCACAATCGCTGTAGAAATGAAATCCGAATGTGTTACTTTTAAGCAAAGAGTCGTCGAAGTAAGTATTAAAATTACAATATTTAATCCTATCGAATAAAGCTTGAAATGTTTTAATTTAAAGTCGTCAATTGGAGGAACCATTGCAAGCACACTTCCAATATAATGTACAAATTTCATATTCTTTTCAATCATGCCCAAGTTGTTTTGAAAAAAAAATTTAGTTAATCTGTTAACTGTTTTTTATAAAATATATTTTAAAATATGATATATATTTTGATTGAGGTCAGATTGTGGAATAAATTTGAATAATCTTCTGGATTCGTAAGGTAGTTAAAATACCTATTAACTACTATTGTGTACTAATAATAGCTTTTCAGTTCTATGATTAACTATTTTATTAGTTGAATACATAGAAGTATTTAATTATATCGATTTTGTTAATGAGTTAACAATAAATTACTACCTATCTCTATATTTACTTATCCCTGCGTTCTTTTTCATTTTTTATTCTCGATTCTCATTTCTTTTTCTTCATCTCTTATTTTCTCTAAGAAAAAATTTTTACCCGTTATCCTTGGCATAATTTTTAAAAAAATTTTCTGTAATTTTATCAAATTACATCAAAGAACCACGAGTACAACAATTCATTATTAGCTAGTAACTATACAAAAAAAATGTTTTCCGTTTTCATCTAACTAAATTAAATGAATTGAAATGATATAGTTTATTTAAAGTTTTATATAATTTATTTAGAATATTTAATTGTTTCAAACAACCGATTTGTAATTTTGTCTCATTTAAAATAAATGATACATTTCAACTTTAGTTAAATCAATTATAAGAAATAGTCGTTAATAAATTATTATCTTTGATTCATTCAATAACATTCTGTGATTATTAAAAATAAGAATCCAATGATTTATTTATATAAGATATTTTACCAATTTGTTTGGGTAAAATATGAAATAGGTTCGTTGATTTTATAATATAAACCATTCTTAAGTTTATCGAATTAAATTTAATGGTTTTCATAAAAATATTAGACAAAATGAATCAAAATTGTATGGTTTATTTAAAGTTTTTTATAATTTATTTGAAGAATTTAATTGTTTCATACAATCGATTTAGTTCATACCCCGGTAGCAGCTTGCCCACATTTTGACGTCAATTTTGGTGATCAGCTGACATCGATTGACAAATTTATTGACGTTATGACGCGCAAATGACAATAAAATGTCAAAGACCAAAGACGTCATTCGAAACGTAAAAAAAACGTGACATGAATACGTTTAAATAACGTTTTATTTACTCTATAAATTATTAGTATATCACTTGTACACACAGTTTATAAATTAAAATGTTAATACATTTTTGAATTATTTATTATTTTTTCAATAAACATGTACATAGATAATAGTAAATAAATTTACTTGCTTTACAAACGGCAAAATTTTACTTTTCAACATTTCAAAATAAAAATTTGTTTATATTTTTATTTTATTGTCAGGGCAATTTTATGTCAGGGCCGGACATTACGAATCAACTACAAAGTGGAGTTATGGGTATGTAAATACAACCATGCAGAAACTCCACCCCATACAAGGATAAAAACCCCTCTAGGGGTAAGACCGCCCATGGAGAAACGTCAAAATTGCCAGGAGATAACTCGCTGGCGTTAAACCACATTTATTATGACAAAACGCCCAGTTAATAAACCAACAGCCAGGCCCGTACTTGCCCCAAATGATCCAACAACCAAAGGTTTACTATAACCAAGACTATCCACCGCTAATGCAATGTCCTGGGCAACAACAGGTCTTCCGATTTCGACGGTACAACCACCCCACTACAACAAAGACAGGGAAACGAATGGCAAACTGTCATCAGAAAGAGAGGTAGAAGAAACAGCCCAGGAATTCAAAGAAAAGCCTTAAAACAGACAACATTACAAAACTACTGGTTAAGCGCCCTGCCCCTACCGAAACAAGTAATCAATTTGCGAGCCTGCCACAGGAGGGGATGCGGTTATTCACTCAATCCTGTGGAAGAACCAAGAACTCCAAAAGCCGCCAACCCTTCACCCATATTTATCGACAACGTAAAGATTATCTCACCATTGACGAAGCTACTGGAAGAGACTGCCTAAGGGTTTATATGTGATGAAGGTATTGTAAAATGACCAGGTACGCCTACAACTTTTTTTTTTTGTTTTGCGTCGGAAGGGGGAAAATCTCCAGCGAGACACCATCAGCCCGTACTGCTGGTAGTGTGGGACTTGACCCACTAAAAACCCCCTCCCTTTGTACACAAAGGGTTTCACCTTTCGGCATTACTTCTTTGAATGTACTGCATATCTTCTGCCCTTTCGGGACTTTTTTCTTCTAGTTCGATCTTCTTCGGCTCAGGTTTACGGTGACCGTTTTGCCTCTTCTTCTTCTTCTTTAATTCATCTTTTTTTTGTGCGTAGTATGTCGCCAATGGTACTTGATATTACTCCCAGCTTTCTTGTGATCGTAGCATCTCCGTGACTAAGGTGGAGGTGTCAGGTGTTGAATGTTTGATGCTGTTTTGAGATTTTCTCATCTGGCACAGTTGAAAAGCGTATGCTCATCCGAGTCAACGTCCCCGCAGTAACGACATCCTGGGTCCTGGCGTCTAACCATTATTTTCAGGTACGCGTTAAAGCATCCGTGTCCTGTAGAGCCTGGGAGAGATGGAAGTTAAGCTCCCCGTGCGTTCTTTCGACCCAAGGTCTTACGGTCGGTATCAGAGTTCTTCTCCAGGACCCTTGGTGCTGGCTGTCCACTTGATTTGCCATGTGTCAAAGAGTTCACATCTGTAAACTATTTTTCGGCGGTGGTTTTATCAGAAAGGTGGTTGTCGTTCCTCTCTTTGGCTAATAGGTCTATTGGTGGAAGATTAGCCAGCACCTGAAGTGCTTCTTTGGATGTCGGTCTGTATGCTGCGCAGACTTTAAGCGCCATTATTCTCTGCACTTTTTCGAATTTATTTTGTACGATTGCACCAACATTGCTTCGTGCCACACCGGTGCGCCATATAGTATGACGGAGTGCACCACCGATGCCAGCACTTTCCTTTTGGAGTATTTTGGTCCTCCCATGTTCGGCATTAGCTTGGTTAAAGCTGTGGCTAGTTTTAGGGTTTTCGCCGCCGTGGCTTCAACATGGGGACCGAATTTCATCTTCTTATCTAGATGGACTCCCAATATCTTCATAGTTTTATCTATTTTAATGTTTTTGTCTATAACACGAAGTTTTAGGCCACATTTTGTTTACCGATGGCCATCATAGTCATCGTTTTTGGGAACTATACGGAGTCCCTGATTTTTATCCAAGAGATAGTGGTTGTTATGGCCTCCTCGAACAATCTTCCAACCTTACCCTCTGTTTTCGCTCTGATCACTATGGTGAGATCATCGGCGAATGCCACTAATTTGACCTCTTCGGGCAGCTCCAGATGAAGTACTCCATCGTACATCAGGTTCCACAGGGTCGGCCCCAATACAGAACCCTGCGAAACCCCGCTCGTGACTTCGTGTTCCTCCTTCAGCAGTTCTTCTTCTACATATATAGATCTATGGCTGAGGTAGCCCGCGTGTATTTCACTAAATGTTCTGTAATGCCTCTTTTCCGTAGCGCATCGATAATGGCTGACCATTTCGCAGAGTTGAAAGCGTTTTTGATGTCCAGGGCGACAATCAGGCAGAGTTTGCGTGTGCTCCACGTGTCCCTATTTGCTTCCGCTGCGAGCTCCTTGATTTTTAAAAGCGCGGCCTTTAACGAATCCGCATTGGTTCGCCGAAAGGCCGCCTGTGTCGCTTACCTCTTTTTAAGTCTACCAAGGAGGAGTCTCTCGTACATTTTCCTAAGTTGTCGATCAGGCATATCGGCCGGTAAGAACTGGGGTTTTCAAGCGGTTTATCCCCTTTCTAAGCAGAACCAATCTTGCTTTCTTTCAGGTGTTCGGGAAGGTTTTAGTTTTAAGCAGATGTTCAGCACTCTCAAGATGGTATCTAGGATGGCATGCCATCTGAGCCGGGCGCTTTGCCAATCGACATTTTTAACTGCAAATTCCAATTCCGCACGGTCATGCTTCGATCGCACCTCTCGATATCGTGATCTGAGGCTCAGCATCGCAAGCACCGACTCAAAATTCTGAGTCTGCACGCATTAGTCAGGCCTATTCTAACCTTTGTGTTGAATATCTCATGCGCGCTTGATTCGTTTATTTTCATCAGGGCCTTTTTGGTTTTACCAAATCCCGGAATTAAGCTTATTAATCTTAATAGCGATGCTTCGCCTACAATCCTCTTGATATCTCTTTGTATCACTTTTTCCGTGGCTAACCAGTCAATATCTCAATAATTCCAGGGTGACTGTCTTAGCCAGGTGTTGCACTTTTAGTTCTTCGGTTTGTTCTAGGATGGTTTTGAGATATCTCGCTCCGCTTTCTTCTTCGATGGTTTCTATCAGGACATCGCCATCTTTGATTTGCCTGATTTTTCCTATCTGGTCTGCAGTCCTATCGTCCACTCCATCTTTGACCTTTGTGAGAACCTCCTCGTATGTTTTATTTTTACTCGTCTTTATAAGCAGCGCCGGTTTTTGTTTTTGTTGGTGCTTTTGTTTTCGTCAATATTGTTGTTTGGGATTTGAGCCTTTCCACTCTCTTATTTTGCTGCTTTGTATGCATTCTTCTGGGGAGATCTTCTGGGTGTATGTAGTCAGGGGTGTTACTGCCGGCACCCCACTAGTGTGTTGCGCAGCTGTTGTAGTCTTTTGCGGCCAGACGCATTGCAGCACCGCCGCTTTCGATTTGCTGGTGGGACGGAGAGTTATTTGGTTTTATCTCCAGATGTTTTTGGGCCTAGTGGACTCGCTGAGGCTTGCAGTGCGTATCCATCTCATCTATTTTCACGGAATTCCGGATCATCCGTTTCTTGGGTTTCCTTGTTTTAGGTAGCTCGGGAACCACCCGTCTCAAAGCTTCCATTGCGCTTTTGACTTTGCCAAGAGATTCCTCCACCTCTCTATGTTTTTTCTGGGAGTTTCTGTAAGGTTTGCATTTTGTTTAGAATCTCTTGCATGTTAGGGTGTTGGCTGGAGTAGAAGGACGTCTCCATCTTTCTTTCTTGCATTGCCTCTATCGCTTTCTAATCTTATCATGGTCTTCACAAGGCCACTGATTTTAACCTTGTCCTCCTAGGTGCTGACTTGCTGCCCTCAACCCACACCTACAACCTAAAACAAATAAAAGCTACTCTGACATAATTACAGCTTTAACCGAAAAGGGAACTCATTTCCACGCTTACCAACTGAAAAGTGAAAGATCATTCAGAGTAATATTACGCAATATGCACCCCACGGCTGATCAGGAAAATCTAAAAAAAATCCAAGAACTTGGACATAACGTAGTAAATTTACATAATATTCAAGCAAAATCCACAAAATTCACTAGTAAGTTTTGAACCCCACACCCGAAACGAGAGATCCGCAGTGTACCAAATGTCAAAGATATGGCCACACTAAGAAATTCTGTTATAGACAACCAAGGTGCGTTAAGTGCACAGGTAATCATGCCACAACGGACTGCTCGAGAAAGGAACACGACAGTGGGGTACAATGTATACTATGCGAGGGTAATCACCCGACTAACTATAAGGGTTGTATAATATACAAAACCTTCAGAAAAAACCTACCACCACTAAGAGAAAGAACTCATCCACCAGCCTCAAATCCAGAAAGGTACAACAACACAAATCCACTGTTAGCTTCTTTAGAAACTTTATGCACACATAACAGGAGGAACACAGCAGCCCCAATTTGTCTTCCCAACCCTCAAATAAATTCACCATACCCACAACCATCCCAACCAAACTCAAATTTAGAGAATATGATGAGCAAGATGATGGAGAAAATGGAAACATTACTAAACCTCCTCACAACAATGCTCAGCAGAATGCCGTAATGCCAGTACAGCTGAAAATTGCAGTCTGAATGCCAATGGACTAGCAAATCATACCCAAGAGGTAAAAATATTCCTAGCCAATCACAACATTGATATAATGTTGATATCCGAAACACACTTCACAAATAAAAATTTCTTTAAGGTACCAAAATACAAAATATATGACACCCATGAGTGGTAGAGTTAGAGGCGGTACGGCAAATATTATTAGAGAAAACATCAAACACTATGAAGTACTTAAACATACCCATGTGCATCTTCAGGGTACAAGTGTTGTTGTTGAAGAACTCTACGGACAAATCACCATTTCAGCTGTTTATTGTCCCCTGGCCACAACATCAGCCAAGATCAATACACGAACTACTTCAACGCGCTTGGTGGTCGTTTCATAGCGGGTGGTGACTTCAATGCTAAGCACACTTACTGGGGATCACGATTAACTAACCCGCAAGGTCGCCAGCTCTTCCATGCTATGAAAACGAAAATTTGAACCATTGCTCCACTGGTCAGCCTACCTATTGGCTCACGGATAGGAAAAACTACCCGACGTGCTGGACTTCTGTGTAGTTAAAGGTGTATCACAAAATTACCTCACCATAGAATCCTGTTATGAACTTTCGTCGGATCACTTCCCGATCATAGCGACCCTCTCGAGCCAAATTGCTGTACAACCTAAACCTGCAACTCTGCACAATAAAATTTGAGAATTAGATGAAAAATGGCGCATTAAGGCAAACGACCAAAAATCGGTCCACGTAACTTTCACAATTTTGAGAGCCACCTGCCCTCCGGTCAATCTCAATGGAAATCTTCTACAACAAAGAGATGAAGTCAGATACCTGGGCATGCATATGGACAGGGTTTGACTTGGAGCAAACATATCTGGAGCAAGAGACTTCGGCGAGGGTCCGTCAACCCTGACTTCGATTTTACCATTCTTTTGCAAATTATGAAAGATAACAATGCCAGATACACATAAAAATATAAAATTTGCGGACTGTCCACAAATTTGGTTAAAAACGGCTTTAAAAATTAATTTGGAATGCAATTTTATCATTGGCTCTGGTGAACTATAACCCCGCCCATCGTAATTAAAATGGGCTGTGGCAACATTTAAAATACCAGAATCTCGTTTTTACAACGAATTATGAAAATAATGGTGTAATTAGCTAATAAAAAATTAAAGTTGTGATCGGACAACAAATTTTCGAAAAAATCACTTTTGTGTGAATTCGTTTCTGAAGTGGTTGCACTGTCAAAACCTATTCTCCGCAGCGCCCTCGCCCTCCGGGGTTCGTACGGCGCTTCGAACGGTTTTGACACGTGCTAAACTAATTAAAAACTGTGTGTGTCAGCTCCGACGCACGACTGGAGTTTACTCCAGTAAAAAAATAAGAAAATTGATAAAAAATGTTTTTTATAAAAATTTTTTTAAAACTATTATAATTAATTTCTTATTTAAAATATAATATTATCTTAATAACTAACAAAATATGGTTATAAAAGATAATTGTCACTAAATCTTTACGTACAATAATAAATAGTACATGAAAATTATTTAAGTATGCTAGTCGCCTGCCTTGCAGCACACTAAATGTCCAAGCGGGCAGGATTTGGTGCGGTTGCGCTAATGTAAAGATACGCCTCTCATTTTCGTTTTTAAAAACGTACCTTTTACCCACGTGGTTGTTAGATGTTCCGGCAATATTATCTTGCGCACCATAGGTGCGCACTAAAAAAGTAACGAGGTCATTTCTTGCGCACCATAGGTGCGCACTAAAAAAGTAACGAGGTCATTCATCAGTAGATTTTACACCTCATATTTTTATCATACCGGGCGCCTTATATATGAAAATCGATTCTTAAGGAGTAAACTCCAAAATATCCTTAAGCGGCTCCAACTCGAAAAGTTTGAAAGTTGACGCGCCAGATCTCAGGGAGCGACTGACTCGTTTCTACCACTGCTCTAGTTGGCCCCGCCTTAAGGTAGAACTCAATGGTAGAACCGCTAAGGTAAATCAGCACGGACGGTCATCAAATGCATAAAATTATTGCGCAATGTTACGCAATAATACACTTACATGTATTTCTTATGGGAAAATTGCAATTTTCAAAATTAAATTGTGATTTTATTACAAGTCCGACAAAGTTCCTCCTGCCTTCAAAATGCTTGTATTTTCTGTTCTTTCGTTTGGTATAGCCATTTCTATAGGAAAAGTGTACTTTCGAGTCAGGGTTAACGGACTCTAGCCGAGACTTCAATTGGGTCATACTCTTCACAAACACTACTGGATGCTAAATCGTCTTTCGCAATTGTCACTTGAAAGCAAGATCCTCGTCTATAAAACCATCATAAAGCTAATTTGGACGTATGGCATACAGCTCTGGGGAGCTGCAAGTAACTCACACATTCTTACAATCCAACGATTCCAATCGAAGTTTCTAAGAACCGTTACTGACGCTCCATGGTATGTGCCCAATCATGTAATTCATCGCGACCTTCAAATTCCCACCATTGAGGAGTGCATCAAGATATCCAGCATTAGATACCACGATCGAATCAGGAACCACACAAACGCTCTTGCAGCGGATCTACTGACTACCCACCGAACTAAAAGGCTAAAACGTCATAACCCACTGGACCTACCCCATCGCTTCCAAACTGGATAAGATTGAGCACCTGGAAATTCCTATAAGGTCCTAACGTAACATCTTGATTCTTGAATGTTAAAATTGTAAATGGAGCTTGCACAGGCAAACTCCTCCTATCAAATCTTTTACTTATTGTAACTTGAATTACAGATTGTAAAATACTAGGAAGAAATAAAAAAAATTTTTATAAACAAATATGTTTCTAAATTAAAATATATGGCTTTGCGACGTATCCAGGAGTAGATGAGCGACAGCGGCCTTCAAATAGTGCCAGAGAAGACAGAGGCAATCATGCTCTGAAGCCGAAGAAAGACTAGTGCTATATTCCGGCTGGGGACACCATCATCGAATCCAAGCCGGAAATAAAATACCTGGGCGTTACCCTGGGCACGGCCATGACATGAACATGAGAGGACCCTCTGTGGCCAAAAGAAAGCTTCTGGCCGCGGTAGCAGACTCCATACTTTTTTACGCGGCGCTGTTATGGGTTGACGCACAGAGACGGCAAAACCACAGAGCACCATGGCAAGATGCCAGAGACAAATGACTATCCGAATTGCAAAGGCTTATAGAACAATATCAGAGGCGGCGGTGATAGCGATAGCCCAAAGAATATAATAAAACCATACTCCGGAACTGGCAGTCGAAGTGGAATAGAACCCAGAAAGGAAAGTGGATCAGAACGTAATCCACGACGTTGAGAAAAGATTACGAGAAAACAACGTGATGTGTTTTATCGCCTTACACAGGCGCTGAGTGGTTACGGGTGCTTTTCTACATATCTCTACAAATTCCAGAAAAAGAGCGAAGAAAAATTCTATTTCTGCAAAGAGGTGGATACGCCAGAACACAACCTTTTTCGGTGACGGTTTGAATTCCCTGATCACGATTTGTCCATTTTTAAAGTGGATTATGAAAGATGAGGGTCTAATTAGCGTATAAAGAAATAAAATTTGCGGATTATTTGCACATTTTTGAAAAAAACGGCTTTAAAAATTTATTAACAATACAATTTACTCATTGGGTCTTTTGAAGTGTAACCTCAGAGAGTGCAACTAAAATAGGTTGTGGCGACAGTAAAGATACCAGAATCTTGGTTTTTATAACGAATTATGAAAGGTAATGATGTAATTAACTGATAAAAAATTAAATTACTGATCGGACAACAAATTTTAGAAAAATTCAATTTTGGTGTAAATTTGACTCTTGACATAGTTGCGTTTACTTACTAAAAAGTTTAGCTGATGATATTTTGAAAAGACGAAATCACTTTTACGCAAAGGAAGTTCTAAACTTTAATGTTTACCCAAGTACCCGAGACAAAATATGTCATTCCAAATTAACCTCAAAATTCACCTGCCTTGTTTGCTATTGCAGAAGAAAGCCAGTCGAAAGCTCCCGCCTATACATGTTCTTTTCCTGATTTGATATCACTGTTCTTACCAATACACAGTTCCCTTTACCGTTATAATCTCTAAAACAACACTTTGTATCGCATCTCAAATACTTCACTGCTCTTGACATTTCCAAAATCTAATAAATAAATATTGGACCTTATTAACAACCTTTATTAATCTGTGTAAGTACAATAGTGTAAGTAATAATAATACTAAAAAACCCCACAAGCATATTTTGATCAACATTAAACAATTCAACAGCGCAGAAATGTGGGCACTGGTTAGCTGCACATCTGGTTAATAAAATTAATTCCTTCTTTAAATTTTTGTCTTCAGCAATGTTAGAAACAGACGGTATTTCAGATAACAAACTATAGCATGTCGTACTAATTTTCTTGAATTCTTTTGTAGTTTTGTCACAAATCATAATCACTACAATTCCCATTACCTATAAAAAACAAAAATAGTACTGAAATACTATGTTCTTAAATATACTGTGTGATATCTATAAATTATGTCCTAATTCAAGATAGCTCCTAAAGATAATTTGACTTTTAACTTTGCAGTACAGCCCAGTAAATTAAAAAAGAAGCTACGTATAGGCATTCTACGGTATATGTACTGCAAAATTTAAAAAATAATTCGCAGTTACCCAAAGGCTAAAGAATAAATATACAACTCTATCATTTCCTCAAATTCGTTAAATAAATAATGTTCTATTGAAGTTGAGGATACTTACGCAGACAAAACAGCTGACGACTACAGCAAGAACTAAAAATTGCAGTTCTTCACTAAATCCTAAATTGTGACGTATTTTACAAACATTTGATAAAAGTGAAATAATGAACTCGAAGAATTCTAAAATTTGCATCAATATAAAAAAAAATACAAGAAATAAATTCCACCCTAAAATTTTGTTGCAAGTGAAGTATAATTTTAAAATCAGGTTCAACAATTTTCGAATTGTTTTTATTTTCATTCGTGCATCAGTTCGTAACACGACCAAACTACAATGTAACAATCCAAAGCAATGTAGATAATCTTTTTGCGTTAATGCTTCTAAATGGCGATTTATGATTTGTAAACGGACCGTAATTAGATAAACGTAATTATATATTAACAAAATTGCAATTACAACGTACAAATTCCAAATTTTTTGTAGTAGGTATGCCAATGCAATTTCCATGGTTTGAAATTTAAAGGTAACGAAAGAATCGGATATATCAATGACAACAAAAGCACAAATTGCAATTTTCAAAATAGTGTAAGACTTTCCGGGTTTTGTAAAAACCTCTTTATCGTTTAATCTAATATCAACTTCTTGAATTAGTACTTGTACTAAACGAAATTCTTCTAAATTAACAAATGCTGTTGAATATATAATTATAACAATTAGAATTATTTGAACTATGAATTTAGTTCTGTCCAACATAATCGGTGTAGAAATGTAATCCAAATGAGCTACTTTTAAGTATAAAGTCGTCGAAGCAAGTAGTACAATTACAATATTTAATCCTATTGAGTAAAGCTTGAAGTGTTTTAATTTAAAATCGTCAATTGGAGGAACCAACGCCAGCACACCTGCAATATAATAAACAAATTTCATATTCTGTTCAATCATGTCCATGTCGTTTTGAAAAGAAATTTTAATTATTCTGTTAACCCTGTTTTATAAAACTATCTGTTTGAAAAATAATGTATTCCTATTCAGGTCACCGTGTAGAATGAATTTGAATAAATAATTTGCTGGATTCGTGAGGTACTTTATAATACCTATAAATATTAGTAATAATACCTTTTCAGTTCTGTAATTAAGTACTTCTCAGGTCGATACATAGAGGTATTTAATAATGTCATTTTCGTTAATGAGTAGGCAATGAATAACCTCTGCTATAATTATAGCTCTCTCTATACTTTCTTATCCTGTGTACATCCTTTATTTCATCGAAAACATTCCAAGAGCAAAACATACTTAATTATTAAGATCGATATTAGTCATGCTAAGTTGAGACTATAGATAATAGCATAAATTATTACATAATATTATTTTTGTAAATATTATTAGATTCAAAAACTCTTTAGATCGATTGCCCACGCTGGTGCTGTAGTTTTCTTCTTCTTCTTTAGGTGCCTATCCGTTCCGGATGTTGGCTTAGTTTATAGACGAAAGATTTTTATGAAAACTATTCTAGATATTCCAAATGGTGATCTATGGGTCATTTATGTGTTAACTTGAATGAGAACAATAATGTAAGTGGCAAGAGTGCTAAGCAACCCCAACAGCATGCTATAATTAATATTGAAAAACCAGCAGCAGAAAAATGGGGATATTGATTAGTTGCAAGTTCTTCTAATAAAATCAATTCTTCTCTTAGGACCTTTTGAAGTAAAAGGTTGCTAGCCGATAGTATACCCGTATCTGAGAGTAAATTGTAGCATATCGTTGCTGAATTTTGAACTTCCCTTGTAGTATTGTGGCAAACTGCAACAACAACAACTCCCATTACCTAAAATAAAATAAAACCATTATTTTTTATAAAAATTCTAAAAAACAATATTTCTTGTTTTGTTGTGATTATTTATCATCAATCCTCATAGATTTATTAAATTAATGTACTAGTTTATAAAATTGACATCTCCCTGGTTTTACTTTTTCTATTTTGATATTTTTAAAATTCTAATGTCATCTGGAGTCGGTAGGAGAAACAAGCACCGCCCCAGGACAATTTTGGACCAGATCGGTCTTTTCTACTCTTTCAAGTTGTTAAGGGTTGACTCTATGAGATCCTCCCAAGAAAAACCATTGCATTATCTTATTCGGCGTTTCGTCATCTCTCAAGGCTTCTTTTGGACTAAAAGTTGATTACAAAGCGATTTAAGATTGCAAAAAGCACTTATTTTCTTTTTTCCGAATATAGCGGCCAAAAATCTAAATTTCAATAGTTAAATATTACGATGTTTTCAAGCTTAAAATATGAATTTCCAACCAAAAATATGGGTTAAAATATTCAACTCAAGCGAGTTGAACCGCTGCTTTCGAATGTCAAATTTTATAGACTTACCACGTTTTAACGTTGTTTGCTTCACCCTAGCTCAGTGGATGTAATTTTGACATTCTGTATGGTGGTATACATAATGAATCAAATTGTAAAATTGAAAAATTTATATAATTAACTAATTCAAAAGTAAACATTAAAAATTGTTAATTATGATTCATTTCCACCTTCTAATTACATATCTCAAATAGCTAAGTACATAGTATGTTGTATAACCTATTTTCTCTAGAAAAAAGTAAATAATTTTACCCGCTATCCATGGCAACTTGTAAGCAAAAACCTAATTGAAAGGGAAATTATGCGATAGATAATCTGAAATTTGGTGAAATAAAATTTTGAAGTTTAATTTTAAAATTGTTTCTATCATTTTTATCAAATTTAATCTAACAACCACGAGTACAACAATTCGTTATTGGCTAGTGACTATAACGTAACTGAATATATAAAATGCCTTAATGTGAGATTGTTAAAAATTGTTAATTTCATAAATTGTAGATATCAAGTTGTTTTTATTTACTGGATTAAACATTAAAGTAAATGACAAGACAATCGAAGCATTTTTTCTGTTATGATTAATTTCTGTTTACTACAATTTGTAGTAACTTGCACTACAACTGTACAGTGCCTGAACCTGAACAGTAAAGTAAATCTGCCACGGCTATAAGGAAAGCCAATTTGTGTACCTGATCCGTTGTTAAAACTGTCAAAATTGCATCCGTACTGTGATACTAGTGATTGCACATAATTACTCGCGGTTTGATACTTGGACTAAAATTCTATTAAGAAGCCTACGACCTTTAATAGCAAAAATCTGTTAAAATGTAATACTTACACATACAGGAAAGCAAAACTACAAATTAGAAGCATATCACCCCACGTCTTTATGTTCGAAGTTACGTCAGATTTACTAGATACCTCCACAACAACGTAATTAATTATTTCTAAAATTTGAATAAACACATAAAACACTATAAAAAGTAAAGTCCATCCAAAGTTTTATTGAAAATAACGCAGATTTTCAAAACCTGATTGAACAAAATTCGAATTTTGGCACTTCCCGGAGCATAACTATCGCCACTGCCTCATATTTACGGTGTATTAGTCTAAAATCAAACATAACCCGTACTTTGTGATTATTTCTTAAAGCACTTAAATTTTGGTTTATTATTTCTAAGCGCAGTTTAATTGAAAGAACGTAATTGAAAATTAAAAGTACCGAAACAATAAAATATAAAACTGATATTTTTCCAAGTATTTCTAAAATTAAAATTTTATAGTATTTAATTTATTAACAATCACAAAATGGGCTATAAAATAAAGATTGTATAGCTCACTGTAATTTGAAGAACATAGTAAAGTGGTCCAAATTTTTTAGAGTTTTATTACTATTCAATGTAATATCAATGTCCCGAAAATATGTTGTTAACAAGTCAAACTGTCTTACTTTTACGTTGGAAAACCCCGTCAGAAAAACACTACTGATAACAATAATATTCGAAATTGTTACTCGAAAATATCAAAACATATAGAACTGGAATTTGCGATGGAAAAATTATTAAATGTGATGAAAATCGAAATTGAAGTCAAAATGCATATTAAAATTATTAATACTACCGAGTAAGTCTTGGATTTTTTAATTTGAGTTTATTAGGTGGAGGAACTAGGCCAAAATACCACCCAAATAATACACAAGTTTTATATTATCGATATAGGAATTTTCCATTGTTGTCACGAAGTTAACTCGAGCAGCTATCAGAATTAAAACAATACTGTGTTTACTATAATGAAGAGAAACAAAGACAGTAATTTTGAAAATGTTTGATTAAAAAATTATTGATAGGTAAAATAAATTGTAGAACTTAATTTTATAAATAAATTCAATGAAAATGATGTACTAATATGACAAGTTAAAACGTATTTCCGGTTATTATTATATGTATCGATTTTACTATAAATTACTCTATAATTACAATTTACAAGTGTTGTCAGATAGTATTTTTCAGGAAAACATTGATTATTTTTCGTAGTTTTTAAGAAGCTTCTCAAAATATTGCTATGAAAAGAGCCAATATTTGTGAAGATATTTAGAAAAGGACTTCTTTTTCTCAAAGTTATTTTTTTAATTTTATAAGTATATGAATTTTAAAGATGTAAGTTTATTAAGGACTCACTTTCAGTCTGAATGCTAATTACAAACTGACTCTTAGTTGGCACTTGGTTAGTACATTCTTTAAAATATCGGCTTTACATATTTTATTATCTACTTCTAATATTAATAAGTTAAGATTACAAGAATGCAGAGTGCATTCCTAAATTAAATGTAACTTCTCCAAGTTTAAAAAAAAATTACAGTTGAAGAAACTTTAATTCTTTAAAGAAATCTCTTTAACAGATTCCTCAATTTTTGATTTGATACTTTGTCAATTATTTCCTTCGGACATGAGTAATACTTTCTGCTTAAATATAAAACTAAAATAGTGATTATTATACACTAAATGAGAAGAGTATATAAACTAATATGATTATAATGAAAAGGTACTGATTTTGTTTCGGAAATTTTTCGTTGCGTGTGCTTTAGTTGTACATTCAAATCTTTTAATTAGTCCAGATTAATGTCTAGATGTATAGGATCGATTTTATATTATGATGCTTGTTCTCTTCTGGTATTTATCGTTGGTATATTAAAAGGTTTAATGTTTGAGTTAAATTTTAAAACGCATTTAAAGTTGTTTTGCCATTTTTAAATTGCATGTTTTTGAATTGCTATTAAATAAGTTCCGTTCAGTAAGAGTTTTTCAATAAAAGCAATAATGTATCGCTATGTTAAGTTTTTCTATCGCTATTTCAATTTCTTCTTCTGTTTTCAGGGGTACACAAAGGCTAATTCGATCGTTCAGTAAGTATCTAAATTCGTTCCAGTTTGTTTTGTTATTATAGAAAGATGGGGGTTTTTGATTTTTTATTATGCTATGTGAGCTGAGCGTCACTAATATAGGGGAGTGGTCAGAAGACAGGTCCAGGCACGATTCAGCTTTTATGTTGTTTGCAAGTATTCCTTTGACTACACAGAAGTCGATTAAGTCGGAATTTTTCTACGGTCTGCAGGCCAATATGTGGGCTCTCCTGTCGATACTGTTTGGAGATTATTTTTTTGCAGGGCTAGATACAACTGCCTACCTTTCGGTGTTGGGTTTTGTGATCTAGATCCCCACCAGGGGTGTTTGGCATTATAATCTCCCCCCGCAATGAACCTATTACCAAGAGTTTTAAAAAATTGGGTAAATTGCTCTTGTTTAATTACATATTTTGGTGGGCAGTAAACAGCTGTAAGTGTGATCTTCCCAACCCAGTCTTCTATGCTGACGCTAGTCGCTTGTAGATATTCTTGTTTGAATTTTTCTTTTTCGTGGTGTTTGATTGATGATTTTATTACAATTGCGGTGCCCCCGTATGCCGCACCGTCCGGACGTTGTGTACTATAAATGTTATATCCCGGTATTTTCATATAACTTTTTTTCGTAAAATGTGTTTCTGATATCATCATTATGTCTATGTTGTGATTGATTAAAAAAGTTTTGAGTTCTGGTCCTCTTTGGACCAGACCGTTGGCATTCCAGACTGCAATTTTTAACGTAGATGTCATTATGGCATTTTTGAAATGAGGGCTGTTAGTAGGTTTAGTATGGTATCCATTTTATTCATTAGCTGTGTCAGCATGTTTTCCAAGTTATTGTTAGATTGATTAATTGGTACAGTCGCTTGTTGTTGGGGTGGTTGTATATTTCTAGTTTGTTCGTGTTGACTACTTCCATGTTGTTGTTGGTTTCCCTCGTTTGTTGCGCATATGTTGTGCCTGTTGTATTGTATAAAGAAGAAGTTAAATGGACATTTAAAACGCAAATCAGGCTCATCAAGCGATAAAGCCGGGGGATATTGAAAAACCCCCAGATCCACAAACCAAACTATTGGCAACAAAAATAATAGAAAATAAAGAAAAAGAGAAAGATGATGGGAAAGCAACCTCCGACAACTCCGAATCTGAGTTCATCGTTAGTAAGAAAAAATCGAACGCCACCAAAACTGAAGAAAATAAAAATGAAAAACAGGAAAAGAGGAAAGAAAGCAATGAGAATGGCGATAAATCCATAACAGAGAAAGAAGTTAAAAGATCAATTTCAGCAAGAAGGAAGGAGAAAAAGAAAAGGCAAGCGGAAAATAGGAAAAAGCGGAAAGCAGGTACAGACGATGATACAAGTGAAGAGGAAGGAAAACCTGAGAAAAGAAGCAAGACAAAAGGAAACACGAAGAATTCATGGACGAAGGAAACATTCCGGAAACTCCGGGGGGAGGGATCGAGGGTAGCAAAGACCAGAGTCCTGCTACTACACAAATCCCACAGGAAAACACCGAAGCAACTACTCCGGCTTCAATGGAATCAAATCAGAGAAAAAACACAAAGATAGCGACAAAAGAAACGAAAAAGACAGAAGAAACTAATAAAAGTGAAGAAGAAAGAAACAAAGCGATTAAACTCGTGGAAGGCTTCTGCAAGGACGTCAATCTGTTGATGAACAGCAGCAAGGCCAATCTGGGAGCCAGAAGCGCAATTATTGAGCTCTCATCAAAAGTTTCGGCGACTTTCCATAGCCTCATACGTGAAAATGAGAGGCTCAGAAATGAATTAGAACATACAAAGAGAGACTCTACAAGTTCATCCCCCCAAAGGGAAAACATACAGGAGCTAGTCAAGGAAGCCGTAAAGGCAGCCATGGGACAAACCAGGGCAGCCCCTACGCTCCAGGTGAACACACCGAAAACTCCGGAGATTCCACAGGGGGAAGCCAAAAAGCAGAACCCACCAATGGACTACCTAGCTGCCATACAAAGGCAGCAGACCAATCCAATGGCCACGGCCACCGCACAGGAGACACCAATAATAAAACACAAAGTAATGGTATATCCAACAAATATGGAGAAGAAACCAAAACTTCGGCCGAAACTCAAGCAAGGTTGACAAGCATTCCGCTTGTATCTCTCGGGATCCAACTAAGACCCGAGAGATTAATACCAATCAAGAACAACGGAGTTCTGGTTGAGTCCTCTAAGGAATCAATCAAACAATTAATTGGACACCCTCTACTAGCGGAAAAGAATCTGGAAGCGAAACTCCCTCCCGAAGTATGGCCCTCCATATCCAAATCCTTCGTGGAAAAATCAGTAACAAGGGAACAACTCTTACAGGCGATAGGCACTAATTTCCCAGAAGCCGTATCCAAGGCCGGGAAAATTGGTGCAAATCTGCCAACCCCGTGAGATCCCAAATAAAAGTTACCACAAGTGGGTCCTGACTGTGCACCCAACAGTAAGACAAGTGTTAATCAAAGATGGACGTGTCCAGATCGCCTGGCGAAGTCATAAAGTACACGACTACATCAACGTAGTCAGGTGCTACAAATGCCAGCGATTCGGACACACCACGAAAGTTTGTAAATCTGCTGAGGTATGCACCTTCTGCGCCTCAACAGACCACAATAACACAAACTGCCCCCACAAAAGCGATCCCCACCAAACATTCATGCATCAACTGCACACGAGCTTTCGGTAAGAACTACATCCACTCGGCCTCCTCCAACACCTGTAGGGTATTAAATGCCAAACTCATGGCATATGCCCAAACAATAAAGCAAACAGACGCCGCTTATGGGTATTAAACCCAAATCATCCAAATAAACTTGAAATTCTCTGCAGCGGCGACAGCGGATGCTCAACGCTTCGTCGCTGAAAATGAGTATCTACTTGCTTTTTTCAGGAACCGTACTGTTATAAATCAAATAACAGATACAGGTTACCTTACTTTCCGAATACTCAAACTGCAGCCATTACTGAATCGCGTTTTAATACATGTATCATGTTGAACAATGCCGTTGGAAAGGATTGCACTTTACCTTCCATCGGCATCTTTCAACTCAGTTTATAACAATAGTCTCCCTAGCACTTAATAATCTGGAAACGATATATTTCATCGGCATCTACTTTCCTCCGTCCACAGACATAGAAGAGCCATTACAACAACTAAACAGGACAATAGAACAAATTACTAACAACAGCAAAATCTACATCTGCGGGGACTTTAACTGCCGTTCGCGGACCTGGTTTGACACCAAAGAAGCGGACGACAGAGCGAGTCACCTAGAAAATTTTATCGTGCAGAAGGATCTCTACGTATTCAATCTGCCAGGCAAACCTTTTACTTTTCAGAATCCAATGGGAGGCTCTAGTAACATAGACCTCACATTAGGAAATTCACCAACTTTAGGCACCGTAACCAACTGGGACGTTAATGATCACGTGATCCTCACGGACCACAAAGCCATTACGTTCGAGTTAGGTTTCATAGAAAACGAAACCCAATCAAAAGGCACTTCAACCCGAACACCATCAGTGTGGAGGTCATTAAGAGAGAACTGTCCCCGTGGGCAGAGGAAGCCCTTCCCAGATCGGCCAATCTAAACACAGGGGCAGAAATCGACTTAATGGTGGACGACTTACACAAAACTATCGCGAAGCTAATCACGGTACATGCGAAAATCAAAAAAACGTATGTTGGTAGGCCGGATTGGTGGAACGATAGTGTCGAGAAGCTGAGGATTAAGTACCTCGATTGCAGGAACCATCTTCGCCAATGCAGATCTGAAACGGAGAAAAATCGCCTGTACGATAAAATGCTATCCAGCAGGGAACGCTTTCGGCATAAACTCAAGGAGGCTAGGGACAAGAGCTGGATCTCCTTCGTTAAGGAAGATCTGGTTCAAGACCCATGGGGGATTACCTTCAAACTAGCCTCCGCAAAATTCAGGAAAACAGAAATTCTCACCTCCTTCAGAGACAAAAACAACATAGACACCCTAACTCCTACCATGACTCTTCAACATCTGTTGGATGGCCTCCTACCGGACGACGACGTTAACACAGACTCACTTGTGGATCACCAAGCAATGAGGTCTGATTACAATAATCTCCGGATGGTGGAAACACAGGAAAACATTGCTCCAGTTACCGTAACGGAACTGGAAACCTTAGTCCTCCAGACACAGGCACGCAAGGCGCCCGGGTTTGACAACATTCAAGGGGCATTCCTCAAATGCCTCTTCGTAGTAATTAATACCGTACTTTTAAATATTTATAACGCGTGCCTCAATCAAGCCCACTTTCCCCAAATGTGGCAAGTAGGGGTATTAAAAATACTTCCGAAAGACCCATGTGGGGACAGCGGATCTATTAAAAATTATCGCCCGATAACCTTGCTGTCCGTGTTCGGAAAAATACTCGAGAAAATAATCAAGACCAGATTATTAATGCATAGATCTCCCTTCCACTCCCCAAGTCAATTTGGGTTCACGGAAGGAAGATCGACGTCCTCCGCGCTAAAGCTTTATCTTGATACCATAAAGAGAAACGAACAGAAATTTCTTGCTGTCATCTTCTATGACATTTCCGGTGCTTTGACAACCTCTGGTGGCCCGCCCTATTTCACTCCCTCAGGGAGAAGGGCGTCCCATAAGTTGTTGATTATCCTCAAGAGCTACCTGTCACGGAGATCAGTCTCCCTATCGTCTGGGGCCGTTAAAGTCAGTAAATTTTGTACGAAGGGCTGCCCGCAGGGTTCGGTCCTCGGGCCGATCCTGTGGAACACGCTCTTCGATAACTTCTTAGAAAACGATGGAAATGAT
This sequence comes from Lycocerus yunnanus, assembly GCA_036346125.1. Classification (NCBI taxonomy): domain Eukaryota; kingdom Metazoa; phylum Arthropoda; class Insecta; order Coleoptera; family Cantharidae; genus Lycocerus; species Lycocerus yunnanus. Next base: position 335,240 of record JARFIX010000137.1, read on the forward strand.
GGAACCAATATTGCATACGCGGATGATTTAGCGAAAATAATAACGGCACAGTCTGAAAAGGAACTGGTACAGAAGTTACAGGAAAGCGTGGATAACCTAAGTGATTGGTGTAAGCGCATGAAACTTAGTCTTTCTGAAAAGAAAACTAAAATCATGTGCCACAGCCCTGATAGGAAGAACTACTATAAATGGGTCGTAAAACTCAATGGTAACAAGATAAGTTTTGTTAATGAATTCAAATACTTAGGAATACTATTAGATCGGAGACTAACCATGCAGAAGCATATAAACTATGTATGTCAAAAGGCCAGCACCCTAGCGCGATCCCTTCACAGGAAAGCAAAAGGGAGCTGGGACCTGGACACCTTCAATTCCGCAAAGATAATTCACAAAGGTGCCATCACGCCGATTGTGGGCTATGCTTGCGGAACATGGATAGATAGGGTCGGGATCCAAAGCATTTCCAGAAGGATCAATGCTTGTTATGGCCAAAGCTGCAGGTTTGCGGCGAGATGCTACGCATCAGTGTCAGCAGACGCGGCAGGAGTCATAGCCGGGATTCCGCCCTTAGACTTAGAATTACAAAGAAGGCTAGCATGGTCCGACCTCAAGAAGGGAAAAACCACGAGATTCCTTGGGGATGACTTCGTCCCTGAGAATTTCAGGTTTAAAACCCAACTAAAGTCGGCCCTGCTAGACAAACTAGATTCGGTATGGCAACAGAGGTGGGACCAGTCGGTCAACGGGAGAAACACTTATTGGTTCCTCCCAGACGTCTCCCACCAACCAGAGATCCCCATTTCATTCAAGAACTCCCAACTTCTCACGGGGCACGGCGAGTTTGGACAATTCCTCAAGCGATTGGGGAAGGACCCAGACGGGCTATGCCCTCCTGTAAAGAAATAGACAACCCACTACACAGAATTCTGGAGTGCCAACTGTACAGGGAAGAGAGAAGGGAAGTGGAAACCTTTTTTGGGGCCACCCCTATTAACCTCTCGGAACTGGCCAAGCGCACTCCCCCAGAACTTCTACACCAATTCTTAACCCAGAAACAACTACTAAGCGAGCACTCCCAAACCATGCAACCAACCCCGTAAATCTTAAGTAACCCTGTATCCTCTAGTAATCCACACTAGAGGAAACCCTGTATTAAATACACTCGGATCCCAGTCTTTATAAACAGTCAGGACCGGACTAGGTATAATATGCACTAACCAATAAGAAGAAATTGATTCCCTCACCCAGACCAGAACTCCAAAATGAGAAATACCAAGTCTAAAACAATGACGAGAACTACTCCAATGAGCATGGAAGAAATTCAAATCAGAATAGAAGACAAACCAAGACCATAACTACGAAGGAAACTCACAAAAATAACTATTGTTTGAAATGATTATCCGATTTTGTAAACCAAAAATGTAGCGACTCCCCTGAACAAAGTGACCAACTTGTCACTTTCATAATGTTGGCACTGCCACTCTATTTTGTAAATTCTGTTTATTAAATAAAGTGACTTTAAATGTTGTATTGTATGGGAAATTACTCGATTGATTATTTATTATTTGTTTACTTCTAAGTGGTGGAAACATTTTCTGTATTAATTGTTTACATATTACGCAGCCCTTGTAGTTTGCTGGATGCGCTCCGCCACAGTTGCAACATTTTACTTCTGGACCTCTTTCCTTCCTCGGCAATCCTTAGTAAAGTGTTTTGCAAACACTTAGCGCAGTTGGGGGTTTTATTACAAAAACCCTTTGTATGTCCATACGCCTGGCATCTAGTGCATTATGGAATGTCTCTCTTTTTGTATAGTTGTTCAAACTTGATCACTGACTGCATCAAGTGTTTTATTTTATAGATGTCTTGATTAAAAAGTATTAATTAAAACAAAATTTTTTAAATAATTTTGTAAATTTTAGAAATCCCAAAAAAAACAAACTTGAATTATAAATTAAAATAAAATATATTGTCATGTTATCAGTTGAAAAACTAGAATTAATAAATAAAATTGTATCTTCGGGTGGAAACTTTATGTGAAGATTTGATAATATTTGTCATTTAGCAGTTGTAAAAGGTTCATGGAATACCATTAGAGCCAGTTAAAGTACCAAACGTCATTTAATAAGTTGTCGGAAGCGGTAAGCGTTCAGGAAGTTAAATTCACTGATACGTATGTCACGAATAAAAATTGGAAAAATATTTCATAGTAAATAGTAGCGTTCACATTTCCTGTCACCTTTGCATATAAATCCAAATCCAAAAAAAATAAAATAAAGTCAATAACAGCAAAGTAAATTTCCATCTGTCGGAAAACCTAAAAAAGAAAGATTTCAGTAATAAAAAATATGTAATTAGAATAAAATGTATACCAAAAGAAGCCTAATTTTTTGTGGAACGGTTTGCCATCCAAATAAGGGTAGTAGGAGGTAAATTAAATCCTCACCATTAAGAAATATGTAAATTTAACCTAAAAGTATGTCAAAATTGTAAATTTAGTGATTACCATGTTATTAGTCTAAGAAAGTGAGTAAAATTAGTGTTAAAAGAAGAGGAATTAAAAGCAGATTGTTATGCAAGTGGTTAAAATGGATAAAGAGTCGGAAAATTAAAATTAGGGTCAACGAAGAATTCATACTTTGAAGGTCGGTTGTAAAGCAACCGATGCAGCTAGAATTTTATAATAATTTTGTGGAAAACGGCTTTGAAGTCTTTAATTTTGGTGAAAATTTCATGGAAATCCGAGTTACTAAAATATTCAACCAATCACAATCCAGTATTTGTGGGAAATTTGGTATAAACAATTGAAAGTTTCCGATTTTTAAACACTACTCGATGCGAAAAATGCATTCAGTTGAGCTTTATTGCTGGTCAGAACAACACGTACTTTTTGGGCTCCTAAAATAAAAAAAAAATAATAATAATTAATTTAAAATTACATTTCGACTAGCAAGGTTAAAATAAATAGCAACAATATGAACAAGCAACGAAATTTAAAGTGAATTGAAGAAATTATGGTGGAATTAAAGTAAATTATTGGAAAATTTCGTACTTACAAGTGATTCGATGTTAATGAAGAATGGAACGTTTTTATGTTTTGGAACCGCTGTGTGTGTGAATGTTAATGACAGCTGATTCATCGATACAAAGTTAGTAAATAAGATTTGAACAATAAGTGTCGCACCATTTTTTTTTAATTATAATTAATTTTAAGTAGTTTAATTCACTTATGCACTTGATAATTAGTTTTAATCACAATTACACAAAAAAACACACTTTAGTTTAAGATGTTAGATGGATCATTGTAGGTTTAACTTTCTTTGTACAGTGGAAACAGAGATACCAACTGAATTCTTGTATTCAACGTTATTCAAATATAACAATTTATTAGAAAGGTCAAGATTTGTATCGCTATTTATTTATGAGTTTTCAGATCAAACAATTAAAAACTAAATTTGTGATTAAAATTCAATTCTTAATCTACAACAGAAGATTATCATCGACGATACAATTTAAAAACACAATTTACAACTATTACGTAAGTTCGAGCAACAACAAAGTTATAAGTTGCATTCGGCAAGAACATTACAATATAGAAATGAAAATCTAACAAGTAGATACCTTTTTCACAACACTTTACCAAGGCAAACATTCAAAAAAGTAGAGTATTGACGTTAACTTTGCCGCTTGAAACATCTTTCGTGATGAGACCCGGTTCAACGTGCGGAAGTAAGAATTATTACAATTTGTATCAAAGTGGTCCTAGATCAATAAAGCAGGCGTTAAGTTACACAAATTGAACTGGTTAATCGGCCAAAATTCCCAGTTAAGTATGGAAAATAAACTTCTATTGTATAAAGCCATTATCAAACCCATCTGGACTTATGGCATACAACTCTGGGGCTCCGCATGAAACTCCAGCATCGATATACTTCAACGATTTTAGTCTAAAACGCTAAAAAAAATCTGCAACGCCCCATGGTACATTACAAACGAGGATATCCATCGAGAGCTTAAGATAAAAACGATTAGGGAAGAAATACAAGTCTTCAGTACCAACTACTACCACAGATTATTAGAACACCCAAACAGACTTGCTCAGAGTTTAGCAAACTATATCAACCCCACAAGAAGACTTAAAAGACACAACTTTCAAAACCTACCAACCAGATTTAGTTGGCTCAATAGATTAGCTGTTTGTTGAAATACTAGGTATCACAAATTATGTACTCGTCTAGTTCTTGAATGTTTATATTAAATTATTCCAGTCGGTAACTGTCGCTGGACAGTTCACCCATCAAGTCTAATCCAGTTAAAAGTTTTACTTATTGTACCTTACAAATGTACAAATTGTAAAATAAATAAATGGTTTTCAAAAAAAGATCAATAAAGCAATATTAAGATCCAAATATGGTATTCGTGAAGATAAAATAAGTGAGAATTTTCCAATCTTGAACTCCACTTCCAGTTTAAATTTCAGTTGCTAAAATTTTCAACAATTTTTGAATCTCAATCGTTTAATTTTATCAAAAGGGCATACCATTACAGTGTTTTCGTTAGGCAAAATTACTATTAAAAATATGTGTTGTATAAAATATTTTTATACTTTCATTAAAAAAAGTTAGGTTTTTAAGATCAAAATTGGTGTTAGAAGTGTCACTTTTTTTTATTTTTATGCGTTGTCATGACACAGTGAAAAAAAGTAATAAACAATGAAAAAAAGTAACTTTTTTTCATTGCACATAAACACTTTTCCTTGGTTACTTAAAATTAGCCAACTTATTAATATTTAACTTTAAGTACATACGTACCTTTAAATAAAATTAATTTTTTAAATTATGCATATAATTTAAGTCTTTTTTAATAAAAGTATAAAAAATAGTGTGTACAATTTGTGCTAGAAGTGTCTTTTTTTCACTCATGTGGTTTATTTGGCTCGACTTCGTCTCGCCAAATAAATTTCCACATTCGTGAAAAAAAGTATCACTTCTAACACGAGTTGTACAAATAACTATTAAAGGTTTCAAGTTGAATGAAATTTAAAAAAATTTTTTTACAATTCTAATAAAATTTAAAATTTTCCAAATCACATTAAAGTTTAGGACCTAAACTTTAACTTAACTTTCAAGATATCGTTAGCTAAACTATCCCTAAATAAACGATATGGATTAAAATCCATTAAGATTAAAATAAAAAACTATATTGGAAAATTTAAAAAAAAAAAAAAATTAATTGACATGTGTTTTGACAAACCTATGTCGACATACTAGATTCTACACTTGAATGTCACAAGTAAACAAAAATTATTCAAAAAAAAAACTACTAGGCCTCCTTTTTACTAGGCAATCCAAATTACACAGTTCACAACTTGTTCTTGTTTACCTTTCTTATTTCTATTCAGCGTATTGCTAACAACATGCCTACCCGGTTAAATATCTCGAAGGTACACATGTTACACTACGCTCTGTAAAAGCGTAGTACAAAAAAATCAGTGGAAAGCTTCCCCACATATACATGTTCTTCTCGTGCTTTGATGTCCCAGCTCGCACCAATACATAGGTCCCTTCACCGTTATAATCTCAAAAACAACGCTTTAATCGCTCCTTAAATACTTTACTGCTCTTGAAATATGCTTAATCTAATAAATAAATAATGGAACTTATCAACAACCTTTATTAATTTGTGTGAGTACAATAGTGTAAGTAATAATAATACTAAAAAACCCCACAAGCATATTTTGATTAACATTAAACAATCAAACAGCGCAGAAATGTGGGCATTGGTTAGTTGCACATGTAGTTAATAAAATTAATTCCTTCTTTAAATTTTTGTCTTTAGAAATGTTAGAAACAGACGGTATTTCAGATAACAAACTATAGCATGTCGTGGTAATTTTCTTGAATTCTTTTGTAGTTTTGTCACAAATCATAATCACTACAATTCCCATTACCTATAAAAAACAAAAATTATACCACAATTTTAATGTTCTTAAATATACTGTGTAGTATCTATAAATTATGCCTTAATTCAAGATAGCTAATAGATAGCCAATAGATAGCTAATAGCTAGAAAGATAATTTGAGTTTTAACTTTGCAGTACAGCCCAGTACATGTAACAAGAAGCTGTGTATAGGCATTCCACGGTATTTGTACTGCAAACTTAAATATATAATTTGCAGTTAACTAAAGGTTAAGTAATAAATATACATTATTATTCTTTTCTCTAATTCATTAAATAAATAATGTTCTATTGATACTAATATGAGGAGACTTACCCAGACAAAACAGGTAACAACTACAGCAGCAACTAAAAAATCCCAGTTCTGCATCAAATCCAAAATTGTGACGTATTTTACAAACTTCTGATAAAAGTGAAATAATGAACTCTAACAATTGAAAAATTTGCATCAATATAAAAAAAAATGCAAGAAATAAATTCCACCCTAAAATTTTATTACAAGCGACATATAATTTTAAAATCAAGTTTATCAACTTTCGAATTGTTTTTATTTTCATTCGTACATCAATTCGTACCACGACAGAAATACAATGTTCAAATCGATTCTGTGTATGTAAATTATCTTTTACCGCTAATGCTTTTAAATGGCGATTTATGATTTCTAATCGAACCGCAATTAAAAACGTAATTATATATTAATAAAACGGCAATTACAACGTACAAATGCCAAATTTTTTGTAGTAAGTATCCCACTGCAATTTCCATAGTTTGCAATTTAAAGGTAACTAAAGAATCGGATATATCAATGACAACAAAAACACAAATTGCAATTTTCAAAATACAGTAAGACTTGCCGGGTTTTGTAAAAACCTCTTTATCGTTTAATCTAATATCAACTTCTTGAAGTAGTACTTGTAGCAAATGAAATTCTTCTAAATTAACAAATGCTGTTGAATAAATACTTGCAACAATTAAAATTATTTGAACTATGAAGTTAGTTCTGTCCAGCACAATTGCTGTAGAAATGTTATCTAAATAAGATAATTTTAAGTAAAACGACGTCGAAGCAAGTATTACAATTGCAATATTTAATCCTATCGAGTAAATCTTGAAGTATTTTAATTTAAAATCGTCAATTGGAGGAACCAACGCAAGCGCATTTGCAGCATAACATACAAATTTCATATTCTTTTCAATCATGTTCATGTCGCTTTGAAAAGAAATTTTAATTATTTCGTTAACATATTTTTATAAAAATATTTTTTTGGAAAATAATGAAGTCGTATTGAGGTCACGTTGTGGGAGGATTTGAATAAATAATTTGCTGGATTCGTGAGGTAGTTTATAATATCTGTGAATATTGGTAATAATACCTATTCAGTTGTATAATTAAGTATTTATCAGTTTGATATATTTCGTTAATGAGTAGGCAATAAATAATATTTACTGTGATTATACCTCTCTCCATCCTTTCTTATCCGTGCGTACTTTTTTCATTTCATCGAAAACATTCCAAGTGTAAAACATACTTAATTATTAAGATTTATTTATTTTGATATTAGTCATGCTAAGTTGACACTATAGATAATAGCGTAAATTATTACACAATATTATTTTTGTAATTACTATTAGATTCAAAAACTGTAAATTGATGCAGCTCTTAGTTGAAAGATTATCATGAAAACTATTCTAGGTGCTCCAAATGGTTATTTTATGGATTATTTATGTATTAACTTGAATCAGAACAATACTGTAAGTGGTAAGGGTGCCAAGCAACCCCAACAGCATGCCATAATTAATATTGAAAAAACCAGCAGCAGAAAAATGGGGACATTGATTAGTTGCAAGTTGTGCTAACAAAATCAATTCTTCTCTTAGGGCCTTTTGGAGTAAAAGGTTGCTAGCCGATAGTATACCCGTTTCGGAGAGTAAATTGTAGCACATGGTTGCTGTATTTTGAACTTCTCTTGTAGTATTGTGGCAAACTGCAACTACCACAACTCCCATTACCTAAAATAAATAAAAACCATTATTCTTTATAAAAATTCTAAAAAATCAAAATTTCTTGTTTTGTTGTGATTATTTATCATTGTTCCTCACAGATTTATTAAATTAATGTACTAGTTTATAAAATTGACGTCCCCCCTGGTTTTACTTTTTTCTATTTTGGTATTTTTAGAGTTCTAGTGTCATCTGGAGTCGGTAGGAGGATCAAGCCCCATTTTAGGAGAATTTTTGATCAGATCGGTCTTTTTTACGCTTTCAAGTTGTTAAGGGTTGACTCTATGAGATCCTCCCAAGTAAAACTAGTGCTTTATCTTGGTCGGCGTTTCGTCATCTCTCACTGCATCTTTTAGAATAAAAGTTGAATTTATTTCGTTAAAGTAAACGAATTTCTATGGCAATTGATGACATAAAGCCGAAACCGGTGACAAATTAGTATTTGTAGTTTTTTGTAAGAATATACCTTTAATCCAAACCCTTAATATAAAAATATCTTACTTTGGAGTATACAGTTTTCATTTCAAATTTCTATGGATTAAACTAATTATTTATTTTGAAAATCTTATTCTGAAATTGTTTTCCTAATTAAAAGTTTTTGATAATTAAAATTTGCCTAAAGTGCCTATGCCAAAAGTACACATTATATATGTACGTACTACGTAAATCTGCAATTATTTTTCGTGCTAAACAAGATTGTTTTCAAAAAAACAATCAATTATTTGGAAAAGTGTGATTATTATAGATAACATAAATTATAGAAATTTTGAGTTTTTCCTGTCACTTGAATAAAAAGAAGGCTGCAAGTTTTGTGCTGTGTACATGCAAGAAATATTAATCGTGAGTTAAACCAAGTTCAAGTTAACTTGCTGTTTTCAAAAATATAAAACAGCGAAACTCACGTTTGCACAGCTCGACCTTAAAAAATATTTAGGCCCCGGTGTACAATCGTTGTTCAACCAAGTTCAAAAGTTGGCCTTGAACTTGGGACAACGGAGCCGTACTAAATTCAAGCGTAAACAATATACCTATGAATTTTTAAAATAATATTTAATTTGAGTAAATGTTTCCGAAAACAAGAAAAGGTGGTAGTTATAAAATTAGTATACACAACATACCTAATATAAGAAAACACTGCTTGAATAAATAAGAAATAAACTCTTATTTTAAGAAAATAGTTCTTTTTTCTAGTAAATCATTTATCAAAATATGGAAAATAAGATTCTAATTAAGAAAAATATTTTCTGAAGTTAAGCATTATTTGCTTAGTTTTAGCTTACGATTTACTCAGATCATTAAAATATTTCTGATCTTTCTTTTTTTACCAAATCAGTTACTAAAATGTTGAAAATGAGATTCAAATTAAAATAATCATTTTTAAATTTGAGTTTTAATCGTTTTAACAGCGGATCAGGTATACTAAGACACATTTATCACATATTTAATATCATTTATGTGCTTTGGTGCACTGATCCGCTGTTAAAACTATCGAAATTTTTAAACTTGAGTTTAGTCTAAACTCAGTTTAAGCTCTTGTTGCGTAACTTGCCCTTAGTCAATAATTGTGCAATGGTTGCATTTTGGGATGACGTTAGTTGAAATCCGTACTGAGATACCGTGATATTTTATTAAAACCTACCACCTTTAACAGCAAAATTCGTTAAAAATTTAATACTTACACATACAGAAAAGCAAAAACTCCAAATTAGAACTAAATCGTTCCAAGTTATTTCAGATTTACTAGACATCTCCACAACAAAGTAATTAATTATTTCTAAAATTTGAGTAAACACGTAAAACACTATAAAAAGTAAAGTCCACCCAAAGTTTTTATTGAAAATAACACAGATTTTCAAAGCCTGATTAAACAAAATCCGAATTTTTGGTACTTCCCGGAGCAAAACTATCGCTACTGCTTCGTATTTACGGTGTATTAGTCTAAAATCAAACATAAGGCTTACTTTGTGATTATTCGTTAAAGAACTTAAATTTTGGTTTATTATTTGTAAGCGCAGCTTAATTGAAAGAACGTAATTGAAAATTAAAAGTACTGAAACTATAAAATATAAAAGCGATATTTTTCCAACTATTTGTAAAATTAAAATTTCTATAGAAATTAATTTTCTAACAATCACAAAATAGACTATAAAAACAATGATTACATAGCTTATTGCGATTTGAAGAATATAGTAAAGTGGTCCAAATTTTTTTAGAGCTTCATCACTTTTCAATGTATTATCAATGTTCCAAAACTGTGTTATTAACAAATCAAACTCTCTTAATTTTATTTTGGAAAACCCCATCAGAAAAACACTGTTGATAATAATAATGTTTGGAATTGTTACTCGAAAAATATCAAAACATATAGAACTGTACTTTGTGATGGAAAAATCATTAAATGTGATGAAAATCGAAATTGAAGTAAAAATGCATATTAAAATTATTAATACTACCGAGTAAGTCTTAGAATTTATTAATTTGAGTTTATTACGTGGAGGAACTAGGCCAAAAATACTACCCAAACAATACACAAGTTTTATATTTTTGATATAGGAATTTTTCATTGTTGTCATGAAATTAAATCGAGCAGCTATCAGAATTAAAACGATACTGTTTACTACAATGTAGAGAACAAAGCTAGTAATTTTGAAATTTTTGCTTACAAAAAATTATTGATAGGTAAAATAAATTGTAGAACTTAATTTTATAAATAAATTTAATGAAAAATGATGTACTAATATGACAAGTTAAAACGTTTTTCCTTGGTTATTATTTTCTGTATTGATTTTGCTATAAATTACCTTATAATTACAATTTACAAGTGTTGTGAGATAGTATTTTCAGGCACACATCGATTATTTCATTTTTGTAGTCATTTAAGAAGCTCCTTAAGATATCGCTAGAGGCTGTAGTTCTTCCGTGGACCCAACAGCACTTTGGTGACCAACATTGGACATTTAAAGAGACTACACCTATCCACAGGGCAAAAACTACGCAATAGTGGTGCCGAATCAATTTTCCTGAGTTTATCAGTTCCGCTGAATGGCCTCCAAACTCACCAGATCTCAACCCAAGGGATTACCCCATATGCTCAATTTTAGAGGCCAGAGCCTGTGCAAAACCTCACAAAAGTTTGGAATCACTAAATCAACTTTTACGTTAGGAATGGGACAAAATATTAAAGTTAAATTATTATTCATGTTGCCTTTAATATTGTAATCTACAAGAGTTTTGAGTATAAGTGTTTTGATTGTTTGATCATTTGCGTTCTTAATAAAACCAATAATACGGTCAATACTTTTTCACCTTTAGCAAAGCCATTTAAGATGTCACTTTCTATATTGTCGATGGTTGAACGGTTTTTTCTGAAGCCGCACTGGTGTAGTTCAAAAAGGTTTTCTGATCCCAAAACTTCCATCAAACGTTCGTTTACAATCTTTTCCATCAATTTGCAGAGGCAACTTGTTAGAGAGATTGGTCTATAGCTATCAAAGTCAGTTCTGTATCTCCCAAGTTTTAAAATGAGAAGAAAGACTGAGTTACGCCATTGGCTGGGAAAGTCGTGCTTTTCCCATGTGAGGTTGGACAGTTTTATGATGGTTATATGGATATCGTCTGGACCTGGACTTGTATTTTTACAATTGAATAATAGTGGCGTAAGGTCATTTAAGGTTATTGGTGCATTATATGTTTTCGAATTGTTGGAATTTATTTATAAATTTTTTAAATCAAAGTGTTGCATATTTATTAAAAATTTTGGATTATATTTTTGTGAACTAAATTTACTGCAGAAATGTGTGCTTTAGATATTTACTATTTCACTTTGTGTCGTTATTAGTTGATTTGATGAGGATTTTAAGGCAGCAATATAAAAATTGTTTTCTATACCTTTAATGGCCTTAATTTTATTCCACATTTCTTTGGTTGATGTTGAGGTATTTATACTTTTAATATAATTTATCCAGGTTGTGCGTTTAGCTTCTTTAATACTTCTGTTAGCAACTGCTCGAAGTTTCTTAAACTTCGACAAGATTTTCTAATGATTTGAATTTTTGTATTTGTATAATGCAGATTTTTTCTTTTATTTTTTCACAGATTTTTCCCCATGGAACTTGAAATTTATATTTTGTTATGCCTTTCTTTGGTACGCATTTGGTTGCGACTGATATTATTTTGCCTGAGAGCAATTTAACACAGTTGCAATGCAAAAGTCTCTTTATCAATATTCTATTTGGGTGGAAAGCCATTAAAATCGTAAGATTGGTTGAAGAGTTTTCTACTACAGATAGGAAAGTAGTCGCTGTTATACAGCTCAAAAAGTACAGTCCATTCTAAGTAAGTTTTAAGTTGAGGTTGGGTGATTGATAGATCGATTGCTAACATGTTCTTTGTTGAAGAATTAATATGTGTATTTTGGCCATCATTTAAAATATTAAAATTACAATCATTTAAAATACTTTCAATTAAGTGTTCCCTGCTACAAATTTGATTACACTCCCACAGATGATTATATAAGCATTGAAATCTCCTAGTAAAATGAAGGGTTGAGGTAATTGGATAATTAATGTTGTTATATCGTTCCTTTCAATATTGCAAATTGTAATTTCTATGGTGTGTATAAAATAACAGCCACCACTTCGAAATTTATTTGAATTGTGAGTTCTTCAGAGTGCAATTTAAAATATTTGTAGTAAATAAGTGTAATTTAAATAGTATAGTTTAAAATTTCGTAATTTAGGATGATGGGTAGGTTTAAAATTGGTTTCTTGGATACATAACGTTACCGGATTGAAATCAGCCAGCAACCGTTTAATATCATCAAATCGTTTATTAAAACTATTTACATTCCACTGTATTATGTTCATAAGAAACACTATATTAAATTAAAATTGATTGTTATATTATTAGAGATAAAATGGTTTTGAGTAAATTGTTAATTGGTTGGGCTGGTATCTGTTGGTATCATTACATCCGGTGAGATTATGTCTTGATCATCTTTGCAGTTCAGTGCTTTGTAAATAGTGTTTTGTGTTTTAGTCAAGCGAATTTCTAAAGCACGATTTTTAGTTTGTGTTGATAGATCTTTCAGTGTGTCCATGTTAGATTCTAAATCAAATCCTGTAATTTTTTTTAATGTTTCTAGTGGTGTTTTTAATAGTGAAACTTCTAGTAGTATTTGCTTTAATTCGTTCATATTTAAATTATTTGGTTTGTTTTCTAACGTAGGGTATGCTTCTTCTAATTGGGTTATCCATGTAATTTTTTGTATTATTTTTTTTTATTTATGGTGAATTTAGGTTCTACTAATGAGTTTTCAATTTCAGAGATTTCTTCTTGTTGTGAATTATTTTCTAATATAAGAATTGGTTCTGGTTGAGCTTCGGAGAGAGATCTTTTAAGTTTTGTTTAATATTTTCTGTTTCCATGTCTGAAGGAGAGCTTTGGAAATAATTATCGGATAGAGGTAGGGTGGAGATTACTTTAGCTGGAGTTTCAATACTTTATTCGATGTGAACTGCTGATTTTATGTTTATATTGTGATGTAAATTTTCAGTTTTATAAATTTGGAAGGTATGTGCGGTGGTGTGGAGACACTGCCAAGTTTTTGAATAAACATTTTTGTTTTGAAAATTGGTATGATTATTGTATGATAGATGGTCAGGTGGTTGACAGTGATTTTTGAAAGGAGAAAATTTGGTTATAAAATTTCTTCTTCTTCTTCTTCTTCTGCATGTATTAGGTAAGTATGCCCGTTACGTCACCATCCATTACTGGTCTTTCCATCTTTTCTTGGCCTTCCGACATTACGCCGTCCCGTGGGTTTATATAGGTATAATTGCTTTGGAAGTCGGGTACTACTCATCCTCATAAGGTTTTTTCCATGTTTCACGGTATTCTTCTATTTTGTTGTTTAGATTAAAGATGTCCAAAGTGTTCCGGATGTCCGTGTTTCGCACTCTGTCTCTTCTAGTGCATCCTATGATAGATCTTAAGAATCTCATTTCCGCGTGTTGCAGTCTGCTTTCCAGTTTCTTTGTCATCACCCATGTTTCACTGCCGTACGTGATTGTAGGTACGGACATCACCTTATAAAATTTTAAAGGAGTGGCTTTATTTGTGCATTTACTCAATGTTCGCTTGATCGTTCCATTTAGGTAATTGAACTTCTCAATTTTTTCTTGTATGTCTCTTTCTTGATGTAGGTCTAGCGTGCAGCCCAGAAATTTAAAGTTACTGACTTGCTCAATGGGTGAGTCTTCAAGTACTATTTTAGATCTTATGTATTCTTGTCCTATGAATGCCATTGTTTTTGTTTTCGAAGTTGATATCATCATATTGTAGTTTTTCATAATTTGCTGGAGCTTGTGGAATGCATACTGGAGTGAGTCTTCACTATCTGCTACCAATATTTGATCGTCCGCGAACAGCATTGTTAGTACCCATTTTTGTCTGTTGATATTGTAGGAGTAAAAGTGTATATTATTTTTCCACTCTCTAAGAGCATCGTCTAAATATATTGTCATGTTATCAACTTAAAACTAAGATAAATAACCTTAATAAAGTAAATTGCATCTTCCGGTTAAAAACCGCAGCTTCGATAGATAAAGTGTAACCTCGGATGGAACTTTTTGTTGGAACGGGTTGTTAATATTTGGCATGTAGCATTTATAGAAGGTTCATGGCATACCATTAGAGCCATTTTGAATACAAAATTTCATTTCATAAGCTGGCCAGAGCAGTTAGCATTCTAAAATTAAAATCTATCCTACGGGTAGCACAGATAAAAGTTGGAATTGTTTTGCATATCCAATAGCAGCGTCCGCATTTCTTGGCACTATTGTAAGTGAATCCAAAATCCAAAAGATTCAAATAAAGGGTAAAATGAGCAAAAGAAAATTTCATCCTTCGGAAAATCTAAAAGAGAGATTTAGATAACATAAAAAATTGTAATTAGATCATAAGGCATACCAAAAGTTGAGGATTAATTTGTAGAACGATTTGCTATCCAAGTGAGGATGGTAGATGCAAAATTGAATCTTCTACATTGAAAAATGTGAAATTGTAACCTGCAAACATGTCAGATTTTTAATTTTAGTAATAGATTTGTTAATAGGATAAGGATTTAAGTGAGATTAGTATTGTAAGATGAGGAATTAAAACTAAGTGTTACGCAAGTGGTTAGAATAGGCAAATTATGTGAAAATAAACATGGGATGCAAAGAAAGAATTCGTACTTTGACAGTCGATTGTAGAACGACCAGTGTAATTAGAATTTTTCTAACAATTTTGTGCGGGACGGTTTTGAAGACTTTAATTTTCGTGAAAGTTTAAAGAAGATCCGGTAGATAAGTTCACCCAGCCAATTGGAATCGAGTTTTTGTTGGAAAAACCCAGAGGTAAAGTAGGAATTTTCAATTTAATATGCTTCGCGATGCGAAAAATACGTTTAGTAGGTCCTTTTCACTTGCTGAGTACATGTGAAAATTTCGTTCCTGAAAATATTTAAAATGAACGATAACCTACAAAATAATTTTGTCGACATGCAACATATAGCCATTAGTGACGGCATGGATATTTAACGTAACAAAAAGTGATTTTCAAGAAAATACAACGAAGAAAAAGTTAATAATAAGAAAATTTCGTATTTACCTGTGTAAATGTTACACGAAACCACGACGATCCTGCATTTTGGAACCACTGTCTGCGAAGAGGATCAATGACCTGGTGTAACGGCTACTTAACATTGGTTAGTGTTTCTTTGTTTAAAAACTCGTAACATGAACGATTTTCCAACACTTTTAGTTTAATTAGTTTTAAGAAATTTTAATTTTAAGTAACCATTTGCTTGCTTAGTTTAATCTAACACGTTCGCACTATTACAAATAAGGTTAGAAAGTAAAGTTGTAACAAGAAGGAAGTTATGTTGGTGACATCTTTAGTCATAAAAAATTTTATTCAAGTCAATACAGATTTCTATACAAAAGGCCAAGTTTTGCGGCAGTTTATTTAAAAATTTATTCACAGTAACAAGAACTTCATTACAAGATTGCAGCTGAGAGCCATAAAGTAAGTACATCACAGGTGGCGTTTTATCTATCGTTTAGCAACGTTACATGCAGTTACAGGTTAATTTATCGAACAAATATTTTCCAAATATTAAATATTATTTACGTCGGAGCATATCATTACAATATGTTAAACAATATCGGTGAGAGGCTACAGCCCTGTCTCAATCCGCTATTGATATGTCGTAAATTTCCTTCACTCCCCGATATACATATCTGTGTATCTTGATATATTTCTTTTATGACATTTATGAGGTGATGTGAGATACCTCGTTTGCGTAATATTTCCCATAGTTTGCTACGCAGTACGCGGTCGAATGCTTTGGTATAGTCAATAAATAAGATGTGAGTTTCGCGATTAAACTCTCTATGCTTTTCTATTATTTGTTTCATGCTGAACACATTATCTGTGCATGATCGTCCCATTCTAAATCCAGTCTGTTCTTCCGATATTATATGTTCGGCCATTCTTTTCAATCTGGTAGTTATGATCTTTGAATATATTTTGTAGGAAGTATTAAGGAGGCTAATTCCTCTATAGTTTTCGCATAGTGCCTTATCTCCTTTCTTATGAATAGCCTTCACAGTTGCAATTTTCCATTCCTTTGGGATCTTTAGGCTCTTCCAACATTGATTTATCAGCTCCAAAAATCTCTGCTTGAATTCCCCCGACGCGTACTTGATCAGCTCACTACTCACTTTGTCATTTCCTACCGCTTTTCTATTCTTAGTCACTCTAAGAGCGTCATCTAATTCTTTACATTCTATTGGGTCAACTTGTTCATAATTTTCTTCGGCTGTGTCAGGTATTATGTCGTTTTCGTTATGCCAAATGGTTTTATAGTATTCCAACCACTCTTCATTGCTTATAATTTCCAGTGTTGCGCTGTCTCTTTCTGTGCTGTTTAGGTGCTTTAATATTTTATACGCTACGTTTTGTCTCCCGTGTATGTCGTTTTCGATTCTGCTAATAAAAGTCTCCCATTTATTTTGTTGTAAGTTTTTATGTATTCTTTTCGCTTCTTTCTTTGTGTCGTTATATTGATTTCTGTTTTCTGGCGTTTCTCTTCCTAGTAATTGTATGTACGCTATCTTTTTTCTATCAATAGCCTCTTTTAATTCCGTACTCCATACTTTAAAACTTTTTTTATTAGTACCTTTTCTTCGACATCCAAGGGATTCAGTAGCTGCTTTCTTTAATATTTTTTATGTTGAGCCATTCTTCTTCTATATCTTGTCCTGTTGGAGTGTTTTTATTATATTCATTTAGTCTTCTTTGGTAGAGGTCTCTTATTGAATATTCCTCCAGTAGATGCACCTTGAACAAGTTTTTCCCATTATCTATTTTTATTTTCTTTTTTGAACCACCTAGTTTTTAGGTTTAGTGCAGTTTGCAGTAAGTAGTGATCCGACCCAACATCCGCGCCGCGGTATACTCTTGCGTCTCTGATCAATTCTGATGTTTTATGGTTACTCAATATGTAATCTATAGTTGACATTTGTCCTCGTGCTGCCCAAGTAATTTTATGTATCCTTTTATGTTTAAAGAATGTGTTCATTATTTTGATGTTGTTAAAACAGGCGAAATCACGTAATTTTTTTCCATTCTCGTTCAGTATGTCTTTATTATGTGCTCCTATTATTTGGTCTATTGGCGTTCTTCCAATGCGGGCGTTCAAGTCACCCCCCCTACAATGATGTAGTCATTCTTTGGGCAAGCATTTAGTACCTCTTGTAAGGTTTCGTAGAACATCTCGGTCTCCTCTATTTTTCCCTCTTCTGGCGCATACACGCATATCAGTGTTATATTACCTCGATCTATTCTGCAGCGTACTTGTACTATTCTTTCATTTATCCATTTATATGAAGTTATTCTTTCCCTCCACTTGCTATCACATAATATTGCCACTCCTGCGCGGGCTCTCTCCTCTTGGGGCACACCGCTATATATCATGGTGTACTTTTCGAGGTCGCAACTTCCCTTGAGTTTCTTTTTTGTTTCACTAATAAGCGCTATATGTATTTTTTTCTCATGTAGTATTCTTTCCAGTTCATTTATCTTATTCGATATCCCCCGCACATTCCAGCTACCTATGTTTAGGCACTCCGATATACCTAGTCGTTTATTCCTTAATCGTTTGCATTTGGTCGTCATCAAAGAATCCCATTCAGTATCCGAGGCTGATTGTTGGTGATTGAAAGTCGTTTTTTTTCCTGTGCAGGTGACTGGCCTGTAGCAGGTAGGGTGATGATGGGGCTGCCATCTCCGAGCTTTCACCCTAGCTCTCTGTCTATTATTATCCAGACAGATGGACATCATTAAACGTAGCATTTCCTCTGCGTTTGATGTACGGTTATACCGCCGATACTCGGTCGTCAGAGCCTCGTTTGTGTTGGCAGGGTACACCACGGGCAGGAGAGGTTGACATTTGAGTAGGAGAGGCTATATCTTGCGCTTCTCTACCCCATTAGTACCCATAAAATTTAATTTTGGATAGAATAAAGAGGGTGAAAAGAAAAAATATTGAAAATTTTATTTGACCGCTGAGTTAGTTTGGGTGAATGACTGTAGTGGACCAGAGGGTGGAAAATTACAGGACAATATATTAGAATATTCTGGCTGATAATGAACGTCTACAACTACAGTGATATTGGGTGGATGTGATGGACATTTTGATGATATATCATTGTTTTGGGCACATTTAAAATATTTAAAACGTTTCTGGAATATGAGAATTTTCTTCAGGAATAATGTATACAAATCTTTTAAAACATATAATATGACTAAACTCGGGTTCGTGTATTCCTGCATTCATAAAGTAAATGGACGAAACTGTTTTCAATCTAAGGTTGTTTAATGTTGATTCGAGGATCTCGAGATCTCGAGAATTTGTTTTCTTCGACATTTTCTTTGTTACTACACCTATTTCTGATATATTTTAGATAATGGTATTGGCGGATTTTCCGTACTTTTTGTATCTTTCCAGTTTATTCTTACGATAGGAAATCCTCTTATTTTGTTGTTTACTTTTTTCCCCAGGATTCTAATATTTTGTTTATCCCAAGCATTTCCGCGTTCCTACTTGTCTCCATTACTTCCAGCTGGTCTTTTATCTGTCTTTATTTCTTTATTGCTGCTTTGAAAATTACTGTTTGCACCACCAGTCAATTTTGATATCATGTTCTTTATTACTTTCATGCTTTCTGATTTTCTTTCTCTGTTCCAGTACATATGTATTTTTGATTGGTGACTTGGCTGTCTTCTTTCTCTTTTGGAATATTAAAAATTCCTCTGAGGTTCTTACTGCTTCCCTTTTTATACTCTCTTCTCGTTTGTTTCGATGTATTCTAGTACGAAAGGGGAGCTATCCGACCTCTTTCTTTGACCTTTACTACTATTCTTTGCTTTTGCCTGGTATGGTTTCTTGCTTCTCCTGTTTACTGTGTACTAGGAAATCAAAATTACGCAGTCACAACTTATTTTTGTTTACCTTTCATTTTGCTACCCAGTTAAATATCTTAAAGGTACACGCGTTATACTACGCGCTGTAAACGCATAGAAAAAAAAAGTCAGTCGAAACCCTCCCCGAGTTTACATGTTCTACTCCTACTTTGATGTCACTGCTCGTACCAATACAGAGTTCCCCTTGCCGTTATAATCTCAAAAACAACACTTTAATCCCTCCTCAAATACTTCACTGCTCTTGAAATGTGCTTAATCTAATAAAAAAATTGATAAAAAAATAATGGAACTTATCAACAAGGATAAGTTATGGAGGAACCAACGCAAGCGCACTTCCAACATAACATTTTCATATTCTTTTCGATCATGTCCATGTTGTTTTAAAAATAAATTTTAATTATTTGGTTAACAACTTTTTATAAAAATATTTTTTGAAAAATAATGAAGTCATATTGGGGTCACGTTGTGGAAGGATTTGAATAAATAATTTGCTGGATTTGTGAGGTAGCTTATAATACCTATAAATATTAGTAATAATACCTATTCAGTTGCATAATTAAGTATTTATCAGTTCGATAGATTTTGTTAACGAGTAGGCAATAAATAATCTTTACTGTGATTATACCTCTCCATCCTTTCTTATCCGTGCGTACTTTTTTCATTTCATCGAAAACATTCCAAGTGCAAAACATACTTAATTATTAAGATTTCTTTATTTTGATATTAGTCATGCTAAGTTGACACTATAAATAATAGTGTAAATTATTACATAATATTATTTTTGTAATTACTATTAGATTCAAAAACTCTAGATTGATGCAGCTCTTAGTTGAAAGATTATCATGAAAACTATTCTAGGTGCTCCAAATGGTTATTTTATGGATTATTTATGTGTTAACTTGAATCAGAACAATAATGTAAGTGGTAAGAGTGCCAAGTAATCCCAACAGCATGCTATGGTTAACATTGAAAAAAAACCAGCAGCAGAAAAATTAGGGCATTGGTTAGTTGCAAGTTCTGCTAATAAAATCAATTCTTCTCTTAGGACCTTTTGAAGTAAAAGGTTGCTAGCCGATAGTATACCCGTATCTGAGAGTAAATTGTAGCATATCGTCGCTGTATTTTGAACTTCCCTTGTAGTATTGTGGCAAACTTCAACTACTACAATTCCCATTACCTAAAATAAAATAAAAATTATTACTCTATATAAAAATTGTAATAATCAATATTTCTTGTTTTGCAGTGATTTATTTGTTATCGCTTCTCAGAGATTTATTAAATGAATGTATAAGTTTATAAAATTGACGACCCCTCCCTCTGGTTTTACTTTTTTCTATTTTGATATTTCCAAAGTTCTAGTGCCATCTAGAGTCCGTAGGAGAAACAAGCCCCCGCTCTAAAAGAATTTTGGACTTGATCGGTGTTTTTTACGCTGTCAAGTTGTTAAGGGTTGACACTGTGAGATCCTCCCATGCAAACCTATTCCATTATCTTGATCGACGTTTCATCATCTCTCACTGCATCTTTAGGAATAACAAGTTGAATTTATTTCGTTAAAGTGAACTAATTTCTATTTATTAAACCAATTATTTATTTTTAAAATCTTATTCTGAAATTGTTTTCCTAATTAAAAGTTTTTGAACATTACAATTCTATAGCATTCGTATAAACTTGTGCCAAAAGTACACAATATATACGTACTACATAAATCTACAATTTTTTGTGTGCTAAACGGCTTATATTAACCAACCAAAATTCTGCACTTTACCTGTGCTTCGCTAAGGCAAAGTTGAACAAATTTTTACAACGAGTTTTAGTCGTTTTAACAGAGAATCGGGTATACTAAGACACGTTTATCACATATTTAATACAGTTTATGCGATTTGGTATACCTAATCCGCTGTTAAAACTATCGAAATTCTTTAAACATTAGCTTAGCTACAGTCGGTTTTGGCGAGAGACGGTCTTGGCCTAGTAGTTAGAGCGATCAACTACTGATGCAAAGGCACCCGGTTCGATCCCGGGAGGAGTCTAGTAAGGAAAATTTTCTTTCTGACTCTTTCTATCCGTGACCGTCTCCCGTGCTTCGGAGGGCACGTAAAACCGGCGGTCCCCCTGAGTTGATGACTGCCAACATCAACAATAATAAAGGGTTACAGGCAAATTCCCCAACCCGGACTTAAGCAGCCGTGGGGTCTTAATGCTGTTCACCTTTCTCTTAGAGAAAGAGGCTGATGCTCAGGAGTGGGCGGAAAGGGCTGACAAAGAAGAAGAAAGAATGTCGGTTTTGCGTAATCTGCCTTTAGTCAATTATGCAATGGTTTTATTTTGCGATGACGTTAGTTGAAAATCAGCACCGAGATACTCGTGATAGAGCCAAATCACTTGCGCCTACAACCTTTAACAGCAAAAATTCGTAAAATATTTAATACTTACACATACAGAAAAGCAAAAACTCCAAGATAGAACCATATTACCATACTTGTTTATGTTCGAGGTTATATCAGATTTATTAGATAACTCCACAACAACGTAATTAATTATTTCCAAAATTTGAATAAACACATAAAACACTATATAAAATAAAGTCCAACCAAAGTTTTTATTGAAAATAACACAGATTTTCAAAGCCTGATTGAACAAAATCCGAATTCTTGGTACTTCCCGGAGCATAACTATCGCTACTGCCTCATATTTACGGTGTATTAGTCTAAAATCAACCATAAGGCTTACTTTGTGATTATTCCTTAAAGAACTTAAATTTTTGTTTATTATTTGTAAGCGCAGTTTAATTGAAAGAACGTAACTGTAAATTAAAAACACTAAAACAACAAAATATATAAGCGATATTTTTCCTGCTGCTTGTAAAATTAATATTTCTATAGTATTTACTTTATTAACAATCCCAATATCGATTATAAACATAATGACTACAAAAATTATTGTGATTTGAAGAACATAGTAAAGTGGTCCAAATTTTTTAGAGCTTTATAAATACCCAACGTATTATCAATTTCCCGAAAATGTATTTTTAACAAATCAAACTCTCTTAATTTTATGTTGGAAAACCCAGTCAGCAATATACTATTGATAACAACAATGTTCGAAATTGATACTCGAAAAATATCAAAACATATAAAACTGTAATTTACGATAAAAAATTATTAAATGCGTAGAAAATTGAAATTGAAGTAAAATGCTTATTAAAATTATTAATACCACCGAAGAAGTCTTAGAGTTTCTTAAATTTAGTTTATTACGTGGAGGAACTAAGCCAAAAATACTGCCCAAACAATACTCAAGTTTTATATTTTCGATATAGGAATTATTCATTGTTGTCATGAAATTAAATCAAACAGCTATCAGAATTAAAACAATACTGTTTACTACAATGTAGAGAAACAAAGCTATAATTTTGAAATATTTTGCTTACAAAAAATTATTGACAGGTAAAATAAATTATAGAACTTATTTTTATCAATAAATAATGTACTAATATCACAAGTTAAAACGTATTCCTCCGGTTATTATTTTATCTAGCAATTTTCTTATAAATTATTCTTTAATTATGTACTACTTACAAGTGTTGTCAGATAGTCGTTTTTCAGGAACACATCAACTATTTTTGTCGCATCCTATTTTGTTGGAGGTTGTTTACATTAAAACAATGCGACAAGCCGGGGAATCGATTCCATAATTAATTCGCTTAGCTGGAGGTTATTGGGAATCGCTGGCTCGTAATGAGCGTGGAATAAAAGTCGGACCATGTTTAATTATTATAAATAATAACACCGTAATTTATAATCTAATAACATGCAATACAAATATAAAATCTTAATATTAAACACATCACCTAGAGGGATTTGGAAAATACTCACGACACTCACGAAAAAGCCACTTTGCCTTTTTCACGGGCACTGACCGACCTCCGAACCCCTCTCCAATTCCTCTCTTAGTCCTTTAATTAACTTTTTTAAGTCCCTGCTATGTGACTTCCTGTGTTAATGTCCTTAGAAATGCTTATCCGACTTATTACGTTCCTCAACCTTGATGCTATAAAATCATAAAATGCTACGTAAGGAAGAGTAACACTTTATTGTTTCTATAATTATAGGAAGTTTCCACTCTTAGTGATTTATAAAATTATAGATTGACATTTATTTTTATTTG
Organism: Lycocerus yunnanus; assembly: GCA_036346125.1. Lineage (NCBI taxonomy): Eukaryota > Metazoa > Arthropoda > Insecta > Coleoptera > Cantharidae > Lycocerus > Lycocerus yunnanus. The sequence goes on from JARFIX010000137.1 coordinate 358,899, forward strand.
TTCCATTATTTTCCAATGTGACATTTTTCATTTTGTAGTCATTTATAACGATATCGCTATGAAATTTAAATATAATATTTGTGAAGATATTAGGCAAGAGAAAACAGCTTTCGAAAATAGAGGTGCATTTCAAAATTCATATGGTATGGTAAAAGTTTGTGAGGATTATTCAGGTAGATGGCATCAATTGCAAAGAGCTCAGGAAACACAGATCGTAGCGACACCATTTAACTCTCGTCGTTGGATAGGCGTCACTTCGATCATTACTTTGAGTGTATAAAATCGAAATTGGTGCAGTGGATGAAAAGCTGTTTGCATTTGGAATGGATAAAGTAATAAAAATTGCTCTATATTTTGGAATATTATTACGATAAATGGAAGAACACTACGCAGGCTTGGGATAAAAATTTGTGTTGGGTACGGTGAAAGTATTTTATTAAAATCTACTGGGCGGAAATGGTTCGCTCGCTTTCTGCTCGAAGGGACTGGAAAATAATCGTTCACCATGAGCTACTTTCAGTTAGTCAAACGATTGATTCTCAACTCTAGACAACTAGAGTTAGGCAATGAAAAGAAAAATGCCCGAATGAAATAATCGGAAAGTGTTGTCAACGCCCGACCACACACTTCTTTGACGATCCGTTAAAAATTGGGAAAGCTTGGTTGGAAAATTTTGTTACATTCACCGTATAGTCCAGACATAGCACCCTTTGACTGTAACTTGTTTTGATCTCTGCAGTACTCTCTCAATGGAATTAAGCTGGTTTCAAAAGAAGCCTGTGAAAACCACTTGATTCGGTTTTTCAACTAGAAACCATACCGTTCTTCACCGATGGAATCATGGCTCTACACAAAAAATAGCAAAAAAATTGTTCATAAGAATGGAGCATATTTGATTTATATAAAAACTAGTTGAATATGTGTACTGGAGGGTGTTTCACACCACCCAGACCCCCCGGATTGAGTAGTTTATTTATATCAGAAGTAAACTGAAGATCTCCCGTTGCAGAGGCACTGGAGACGTGCATTATACTACTTAGTACTATAAATTAGACCTATTTCAAGATAGATCCCGAGAGCTGACTTTGATCTTAACTTTGCAATGAACACCAGTAAATTAGAAAAAGAACTGCATATAGTCAATTCACGGGATACGTACTGAAAAGTGAAGATCAAAATTCGCGGTTAATTAAAGCTAAAATAGTAATACAACTCTATAATTTATTAAATAAGTAATTTTTTATTGATAATAACGCGAGGATGCTTACCCAGACCATACAACTTACGACTACAGCAAGAACTAAAAATTCTACTTCTTCATCAAATCTCAAATTGTTACGTATTTGACAAACTTTTGATAACAGTGAAATAATGAACTCAATCAGTTGTAAAATTTTCATCAATATAGTAATACATACAAATAGTAAATTCCATCTTAAAATTTTATTGCAAGCGAGGTATACATATTTTTAAGATCAAGTTCAACAACTGTCGAATTGCTTTTATTTTAATTTGTACAAGAATTTGTTTCGCGACAACACTACTATACCGGGTGACCGGCTGAAATCTGAACATAGGAAATAACATAAGAAATTGATTTTTTTAAATTCCTGCTTCCCATTATAACGGATATGAATAAATTTGGAGAGCGTAATTTTTAAGAAATGAATTTCCAAAGAGCTGAACATTATTTGTAAAAAAAAATTAAAATTGAATTAAAGATATAATTAATCTATAATTAAAATTAAAGAGATTTTTATCCGCGTCTAAAGATACCCAACACTTGATATTTTGTTTTTTAATTATAGTTAAAATCTCGATATTAAAATTAAGAAATAGCGCTTTTTAAAAAAATATTAGCAGGCTTAATCGATGTATTACGTCAGTTACCGCATCGTTATTGTTTTTGTATGAAAATCAAATACATATTACCAACAAGTAATTTTGACGGATTAAACTTAATTTTGTTAACAATGGTTTGGTCTGTTGAAGAAAAGTTTTGGTTCATGGTATAGCTCTGTTTTTTTTTACTTTACATTTTCCTATCGTACATACTAGTTGTTTGCAGTTATTCTTCTTCTTATTTATGTGCCATATCCGGTCCTCCGGACGTTGGTGATTACTATAGAGAAAGCTTCTCGATCCTCCGCCAGCCTAAACAGTTCGCCGGCACTTCGAATTCTGGACCATTCGCGTATGTTTCTCCAGGACATCTGCCTTCTTCCTACTCCTCGCTTGCCATCAACTTTGCCCTTCAGGATCAGTTGCAGTCGCCCATACTTCTCCCCCCGCAGCACATGACCCAAGTATCCCATCTTCCTACACTTGATCGTTGCCAGCAATTCCCGTTCCGCTGCAGCACGTCGAAATACCTCTTCATTTGTAACTCGGTGTGTCCAAGAAATTCTTAGCATTCTACGATGTATCCACGCTTCCAATGCCTCTAGTTTGTTCAAAGCATTCACCTTCAATGTCTATGTTTCACGCCGTACAGAAGTACTGACCAAATATAACTTTTGACCAGTCTTTGTCTTAATTTAAGATTAGTATTGTCATTATTAAAATAGGATTTCATTTTACCGAAAGTCGACCTGGCTATCCCAATTCTGGCCCTGATCTCTTTATCGGGGTTGAGATCTTCTGTGATTATGCTGCCTAAGTATTTAAATTGGTGTACCCTTTCAATTGCAGTTATTACATTAATAAAAATAAAAAGAACACATTTTGAATATTATTTTATTATAACAAGTATTCAAATAACCCTCCATTCTGCACTAAACAGTAACCCAACCTATTATAAAATGATTGTCTTACATTTGCTAGTTGTCTAGGATTAATTTGATTGCACTCTGCAAAGATCGCGTTCCTTAAAGAATCAATATTTGAGTGACGAGTTTTATAAATTTTGCTTTTAATATGACCCCACAAAAAAAAGTCACATGGTGCCAGATCGGGAGATCTGGCTGGCCAGTTTATAGCACCACTACGACCAATCCATCGATTTGGATATGCTTGGTTTAAATAATCTCTAACGTTTACTCCAAAATGTGCTGGACAACCGTCTTGCTGAAACCAGACTTCATGGTTTTCAGAAGCTATTTCATCTAAGGCAGGGCCAATATTATTTATAAGAAGATCTAAATACGTATCAGAATTTAAATTTCCAAGTATTTCAAATGGACCAACAATTCGGTTATTATAAATGCCAGCCCAAATATTAATTTTTTGAGGATACTGTGTGCCGGTCATTAAATTTAGTCTTGGATTTTGTACAGCCCAATAGCGATGGTTTTGTACATTTGGCTCATTGTTTAATGTAAATGTACATTCGTCTGTAAAACATATTTTGGAGTTTACTCCTTAAGAATCGATTTTCATATATAAGGCGCCCGGTATGATAAAAATATGAGAGGTAAAATCTACTGATGAATGACCTCGTTACTTTTTTGGTGCGCACCTATAGTGCGCAACTTTCGGCAGAAAGGGGTGTAGATAATATTGCCGGAACATCTAACAACCACGTGGGTAAAATGTACGTTATAATTCATGTATTATATGCATGAGCATGTGCGATTTGTATTTATTAAATATTTAATAATTATCGATGTAGTTCATATAATATATAGTCAAATACCAAACGCACGATTTGGTATTTTTAAGGGTTAGGCCACCCTAGAGGCTGAAAAAAGAGGCTTTTGGGAATTTTTCCAGAAGTATTACGAAATAAATCGAGATTACACAAATGAAACTTTATTATACATATCATTAACTGTATACAATATTTTTTGAGGCAATTTATTTCAAAATGGCAGCGGTACAGCGTTTTGCGACAACGTCTTTTTTTCAATGCTCCACGGCCGGAAGAACAGCTCCCGTAATTTAATGAATCATGATTAGGGCGTTAATTTTTCGATTATATATACTATAAGCTAGAGAAGTACGTAGGATTTTTTCGATACATTGATTTTTGACAAAATGGCGCACTTCTAAAGTGGAAAGTGAAGAATTTGCCTAAAAAATCGTCAGATAATTGTTAATAACAAATGAACTATGCAATATAAAAAAAAATCCTACGTACTTCTCTAGACAATGTATTTTCGAAGATATCTTCCAAATTTCAAGTCAATCGGTTGAAAATTGTCTGAGTAATCTTTCCGGCCAACTCCAAAAAAGTAGTTTTGAGATAAACGCGTTTAAAGTTTTGAGTAGCAGAAAAGAGGTATAGCATCTGCCATATATCTGCTCTAGTCCCCTAACGGACCTTCTCGCTAACGCAATCAAAAGGGACTCACTGCAGACCACGCGACCATCATTCATCATTCTTGAGGCCTTAAGGGACCCTTTAAGACAAAAAAAAATAAATTGATATCTCGAAAATTCTAGGGTGGCCTAACCCTTAAAAGATTTATTTGAATTTAAATTTACAAGCAATGAGTAGCATAAAGAAATCTAAACTAAACTATAATTATGTTAGCACCCTTAATTTATACATTTTGTTTCTGATAATTAGTTAATTACATTTAGATAGATAAATTGTTATCCTGTGATAACAATTTCAAAGTTTAAAGTTAAATTAACATAATTGATAACAGCTTCAAAGTTTAAAGTTAAATTAATTATCATTCACATAATTATATATTTGAGAATAACACATAAAATTAGATATTTAATCCAATTTAGACAATTTCTAACCTAACCAAAAATTAATTTTTTTTTCGATGTCTATAAATTCCTCCAGGTTATTATGATTTATTTTATGAATAATTTTAAATATCAATAATTCAAGTCAATAATTCGATAATATTATCTGAAAAATCAACAATATTTCTTTATTATAATGATGATTATTTTTTTACTGGAGTAAACTCCAGTCGTGCGTCGGAGCTGACACACGTTTTTTTCAGAAACGTTCGGTCTCTGTTCGCACGTTCCTGAATTTCCTCACAAAATACAAGTCTGGATTCTTGGTCAAACAAAAATATTTCTTGATGGCATTGATATTTAAAAGTATGGTACTTGTGTTGTTTTAAAATTGTTCGAACAGTTTCTCTACCAACATTACACTCAGCTGCTATGGATCTAACGCTTGCATTTGGATTCGCAGAAATTAAACCTAATATAGTTTCTTCCAATTCCAAACATTATGAATGTTCTGTCCAGAACAATTGCTGTAGAAATGTAATCCGAATGAGTTTCTTTTAAGTAAAGAGTAGTTAAAGCAAGTATAAAATTGCAATATTTAATCCTATCGAGTAAATCTTGAAATATTTTAATTTAAAATCGTCAGTTGGGGAAACCAATGCAAGCACACTTTCAATATAATATACAAATTTCATCTTTTATTGGTATATCTATTGAGGTCAGATGGTGGAATGAATATGAATAACTAATTTGCTGGATTTGTGAGGTAGTTTACAATACCTACATATACATAAGTATTGATAATAATAGCTTTTCAGTTCTATAATTAAGTATTTATTGGTTTGATACATAGAAGTAATTAATTATATTGTTTTATTAATGAGTTAGCAATATATTATAATCTTTACTATGATTATACCTCTCTCCATACTTTCTAATCCCTGCGTACGTTTTGATTTGGTCGACAACATTCCAAGTGCAAATCATACTTGGTACTATAATACGAGTAGCATAAATTATTTCTGTAATTACCATTAGATTCAAAAACTCCTGTAGCTCTTAGTTGAATAATTTTCATGACGACTATGATAGATACTCGAATGGCAATGTATGAATCATTTATGTGTTAACTTGAATGAGAACAATAACGTAAGTGGTAAGAGTGCCAAGCAACCCCAACAGCATGCTATAGTTAATATTGAAAAAACCAGCAGCAGAAAAATGGGGACATTGGTTAGTTGCAAGTTCTGCTAATAAATTTAGTTCCTCTCTTAGGTCCCGTTGTAATAAAACGTTGTTAGCCGATAGTATACCCGTATCTGAGAGCAAATTGTAACATATGGTTGCTGTATTTTGAACTTCCGTTGTTGTGTTGTGGCAAACTGCAACAACCGCAACTCCCATTACCTGAAATAAAATGAAAAGCATTATTCCGTGTATAAATTGTAAAAAACAATATTTCTTGAATTGTTAGGAATTCATTTTTAATCGCTTTTTACAGATTTATTAAATTAATTTATTAGTTTATTAAATTGACGTTGCGCCCTTAAGTTTTACTATTTTCTTTTTTTGAGACTGGAGATATTCCTATTATCTCTAGGAGGAACGAGATGCGCTCCAGGAAAATTTTGGGCATATAGTTCTACTGAGAGATAGGTCTTTTGTACGCTTTTTTGTATCCCCCAAACAAAATTATCAATTTATCTTAATCGACGTTACGTCGTCTTTCATGGCTTTTTTAGAACTAAAAAGTTGAACTTATTTAGTTAAAGTGAACTACTTCTATTTATTAAATCTTTTATATATTTTTAATATTTTTTCTTGCATTGTTTTCCTAATAGTTTTTGATAATTATAATTTTATAGCATTAATACAACCTTGTTTAATCTTATTTTATTTAAAATATTTTATTTCATATTTAAAAGTACACCCTGTAGTTTCATTTAAACTATTTTAACCAATAAGCAAAATTTTGTTTTAAATAAATAAAGTGCACATAGCACATTCCATGGTAAAACATATCAAGTGCATTTTAATAATGTAAACTTATCAAAATTAATAGGTCAAAACTTTATGTACTGTAATCGATGTAAATCAGCATTTTTCTTATTTTGTATATAAACATTGTAAATATTTTTAATAAATGTAATATCATCAAGACTGTCGTCTCCCGTACTTCACGATTGAGTCTGATCGGGAGGCAACTAAAGCGCTTGAGGTGCGGCATCTCCGCAAGAAGAAAAATCAATCAGCATCTCCGCCTTAGACATGGTCCTTTTGGAAAAGTAGCCTAAGCCTAACATTGTGATCGTCAAGAGAACCCCCATACGTTGAGTAAGTCGTAACCCAACTTCTTTAAACAGACGGAAAACAAATATCAGTTGAACCATAACAAAAACCACTAGCGTCGTTAATATTTAAATCTACTCACCCAGTAGCGTCGCTAATGAACTAAACTGATAAGCAAAACACATAAAATAAACGAAGATGGTCTGGTGCTTGAATTAACCTTCCGAAACCTAAATCGAACACCAAAATGTCCCTATCCGAAATAAAAAAACAAGTCGGTTAGGTTTTGGATATTTTTATTTAATATCGACTTCACGGTAATTCGAACAACATAGAGTTGGAAACAAACCCCAATCTTCATCTGCGAGATTGGTTATTTCAATAAATTAAATAGTGTCGATATTGATTTGACTTTATTTAATACTTGGTATGCTTCTGACCGCAAGTTACGTATAAAGTAAATATAAGAACAAATTGTCTTTAAATAATAATAATATTATGATTTTCAATTGTTAATCGTTACTATGGGTATGCATTATTTGTTTGATACTTGTACTACGTGCAAATGCTGTAAAATTATCTTTATTGATTTTCACTAATCTTGGTTTTGCACAATGTGCTTAAGCATATAATTAAACTTCCCTCCACCTAAGTATCGGTGTCGATTTTCAAATAAATGAAATTGATAAGAACTTGAAAAACTTGAAAGGGTCATTGGCCTGGGTGTTAGCGCAAGGAATGCTAATGCAAGGAGCCCCGGTTCAAATCCGGGTAGAGTTCACTTTGCAATGACGTCTCCGTGCTTCGGAAGGCACGCAAAAACGGTGGTCCTCCTATGTTGATGAATTGCCAGCATTAACAATAAAAAATAGGGTAACAGGCACATCGGAGGCAAGCCTAGCAAGCTACTTCAGATGTAAAGCAAGTAGTGCTCAAGGTACTGACAGTGGCTTCAGATATCGCCGATGCTACTGTTAAGTAAAACAGATCAACAGATCTGGGGATACAGGATTATTCCTAGCCAAAAGTAGAAGAAGATAACAATTTGTAGATAATATTACTAACAGTAGAACGCTGTTGAGGAAGGAAAAATGTAAAAGATAGCAAGAGAACTATCGAAATACAAGATCAATATATGTACCAGCGGTCCAAAAGATAAAATGATCGGATGGTACCGGAAAAATGGATGCAGATAAACGTTATTCTATACTGTGGAAAGGAGAAGCAAGGAAAAAGCGGTGAAGGATACTGTGTAAGAAATTACATGAATAGTGGTTTAATGCAATTTCGGTCAACAAGCGGAAGAATCGCGTATTTAAGAATAAAATCACACTCTGTAAATGTAAGCATAATCGGGACGTACGTACCAACAGAAGGTAAAAGCAATTTTACGAAAAACAACAACCTGATGAGAAGAGAGATTGAGAGTATTTGAGAAGAAAGTGTTGAGAGCAATTATGGGTCTGAGGAGGATTGATGGAAACGAGTACTTATAAATGGAGAACTAACACTGAGGTAATGGAAATGTTCAGACTTATGAAACATGTGAAGGTATAGAGAATTCGATGGCTGAGACACCAAACAAAAAAGCAACCAGGAGCATACTACGACAACCGAGTGAGATGACAAACAGCATTTTTTCTTAATTCTGATTGGTTTTTAAAATAACGCTTGTTCAGGGCTATTCCGTCATAACCTTGCCTCTTTCAATTTTAATAATTTTTTTCTCGTGCTAACACACTCAAAAAAAAATATAAAAAAAACTTCTCTCAATTTTCTCAATTTTGATATCAAGCTTGATAAAAAGGTAATTAACAGTCTTAATGGGAGACTTGGAGATTGTCAGTCCTGGAAGGATAAAAACGCAGGATCTCCTGAATCAGTTGTCACTGAATTAATATAAAATAGCAAAAATCGTTAAAACTTTAATACTCACACCCGTAAAAAAGCATAAACATCCAGTTAGAACAATATTGACGCACTTGTTTATGCTCGAAGTTTCTTCGGATTTATTAGATAGCTCCATAATAACGTAATGAATTAATTCCAAAGTTTCAATAAAAACATAAAACACTATAAAACTAAAAGCCAACCAAAGTTTCTATTGAAAATAACACAGATTTTCAAAATCTGATTGAACAAAATCCGAATTCTTGGTACTTCCCGGAGCATAACTATCGCTACTGCCTCATATTTACGGTGAATTATTCTAAGATCAAACATAACGCAAACTTTGTAATTATGCTTTAAAGAAGTTAAATGTTGATTTATTATTTGTAAGCGCAGTTTAATTAAAAGACGACATTGAAAATTAAAATACTGAAACTATAAAATATAAAACCGATATTGTTCCAAATATTTCTACAATTAAAATTTCTATAATGTATAATTTACTAACAATCACAATATCGATTATAAAAATAATGATTATAAAATTATTGTAATTTGAAGAACATAGTAAAGTGGTCCAAAGTTTTTTAAAGCTTTATTAATACCCAACGTATTATCAATGTCCCGAAAATGTGTTTTTAACAAATCAAACTCTCTTACTTTCATGTTGGAAAACCCCGTCAGAAAAACACTATTGATAATAATAATGTTTGAAATTATTACTCGAAATATATCAAAATATATTATAAAACCGTAATTTTCCAAGTAAACATTATTAAATGTAAAAAAAATCGTCATCGGAGTAAAAATGCACATTAAAATTATTAATACTACCAAGTAAGTCTTAAATTTTTTTAATTTCAATTTATTATGTAGAGGAACTAGGCCAAAAATACTACCCAAACAATACACGAGTTTTATATTTTCGATATAGGAATTTTCCATTGTTGTCACGAAGTTAAATCGTGCAGCTATCAAAACTAGAACAATACTGCGCTTACTACAATGTAGGAAACAAAGAAATAGTAATTTTAAAAATGTTTGTCGCAAGAGATTATTGATAGGTAAAATAAATTGTAAAACTTAATTTATTAATATATAAAATAAAAAATTATGCACGTATATACTAATGCAACAAGTTACAATGTCTTTACCCGGTTATTATTTTCGATATCGATTTTATTATAAATTACTCTACAATTACAACTTACAAGTGTTGTCAGATAGTCTTTTTTTAAGAACATACCAATTATTTTTATTATAGTTATAATTTAAGAAATTTATTATTGCTTCTCTATAAAATCTAGATGAAATATTTATGAAGTTATTCAGAAAAGCACCTCTATTTTGGAAAACAGTTTTTTTAATTTCTAGGTAAATCAATTTTAAACAGAGATGAGAAAGGCGCATAAACCTCGCTCTAAAGTAAAAAAACCCAACCTTTCAGTAGAAGTAAAAACATGCTGACTAGTATTCGTTCTTGAATTTTAATAAAATAAGTTTGAATTTGGGCATAGGACTACTTTTAATGTAGTAGTCAAGTTTCTGAAATTCAAATTTAAATTTACGTGCTATCTACACTGAAAATCGTCTATCCTCAGCCTTTATTATTATTTTATAGCTTTACATTCCTGTTAGAAATTAGTGTTTTATTGAACTTACAAAATTCTTGTTTGGAGGATAAGTCCTCGTAATACGATGACAGTACGGCCCGTGTATTGTGAATGAATATTTCAGGTGCGATAAATTTTGTTTGAGATTATAATGGTGAGGAGAATTGTGTATTGGTGAACAGTGATAAGCAAAAAGAAGTTGTATAAGCAGAGAAACTGCCGACTGTTTTTGCCTCAGTGTCAAGCGTGGTGGGTGAATTTTGAGGTTAGTTTAGAATAACACTTTGTTTTGTCGCGGGCAATGATATATTATCTTGAAGTTAACTGCAAGTCATCAACGAAGCGTTGTGTAATACGTACACCTCCGAGGTGTTGAACTGGGTAGGTGTGTTGTTCGAAATACGCTGAGTATAAAAAGAAGGGCGAGAAACCATACAAAATAGAAATAATTGTGATATGTGTAATTTGGATTGCCTTGTACATAGAATACAAGAGAGGCGAGAAACCATACCAGGCAAAACAAATTAGTAATAGTAAATACCAAAGAAACAGGTCGGATAGCTTTTCTTCCGTATTCGAATACATTGAAAGAAGACAAAAGAAAACAGAGAAACTTCCGAGAAAATTGTCAGTATTTCAAAAAGCAAGAAGACAGTCAAGTCACCAGTTGGAACCACTTGTGTACTAGAACAGCAAGAAAACCCAGAAAGCAAGAGAAAGAAGAAAAAAGAAAGCAAAAACATGCTATATTTAATACAGTAAACAACAGAGTAGTAAGAGAATAAAAGACAAGCTGGAGGATGGAGGTGAGATGGAACTCGAGATGCTGGGATGAAGCAGAGGTTGGAAACCTGGAAAGAAGTAAACAAACAGGATAAGAGGATTGCCTATTTCGAAAATAAACTGAAACATGTGAAAAGGACGGGAAAGCCCCAACATAATTATCAAAAATAAAGAAATGGGTGAAGTAACAAAGAAGAGGAGAGCAATTAGAGGTAGAGGTTAATGTAATGAACGCTTTCAAAATAGGAAAAGCACTGGTAAACGGGTAATGGTCGTAAAACTACGTGACCGAAATCAGAAGGCAACAGTAATGGAAACAAAAGCAAACTGAAGGGACTCAGACCTACAAGAAAGTTACCTAACCAGTGGCGAGAAAATGATACAGAATAAGATCTGGGACATTGCAAAAACAAGATCAAGGAGGAAGAGAGTTAGAATTGGTTACCAAAAGCTGATTATGGACGGTAAAACATACACATGGGACAGAGTTATTAACAATTTAGAACTTACCGAGAACCCCATACAGCCGGAAAAACTGATGATGGTGTGGGTAGTGATGCCGAATGGCTCAAGCCTATAAAGGAAAACCCGATATCACAACACTGCAAGGAAAATGGAAAACAGATGAGGGACCTGTAAACGGAAGTACATGGAATGGAAGGAGAAGTAAAAGAAAAGAATAAGTAAAATGACAACACGATTAGGTGGGCACATGGAGTGTAAGGACTCTGCTGAAGAAGGGAAAGATGGGAGCAGTGCCTAAGGAATTTGAGAGGTATTGATAGAAGTAGCTCTTCTTCTTCTTCATCGTTTGCTTCTTGTCAGAAGCGTCGTGATCCAGCTTGGCCGAAGCCAAGATGAATTTTCATGGGAGTATAATTTATGGGTGGTTTCCGTTGCCTTCCCATGGTCCACAGATTGATATTGGACCTTTTATCACAGCAGTGTATTCGACTTGACTAGGACTCGAACCGCGGTCTACCGCTTTCCAGTTGGCCGGGTATGCTTTACGCTACACTGCTGGTCAAGTAGCTATCCTACAAGAAACAAGGTGGAAGGGTGAAATTGATTGTAAGGAATTTGTAATTATGTTTTCAGGAGAAGATAGACAGGAAAGAAACGCACAGGTTTCATAGTTTCAAGAAGCTGCTCCAAAGAATATTGGATTTTAAACCTGCAGGAGGAAGATTTTTATAATTAAAATGTACCAATTACGTATTAGCGCCTATGCACAAAGAGAATATCAGTGAAGATCAGAAGGAACAATTTTACAATGAACTGGAACAACTACATGACACAATTCCAAAACATGACACAAAGTGATCTTAGAAGACTTTAATGCTCAAATAGGGACTGAAGATTACTTAGTAAACGTAAGGGAAAGGAAACAATCCACAGAAAACAAACGATAATGAAAGCAGATTGTGCTATTAAGCGGCAGCACTTAATTTGATAATAAGTAGCACCAAATTCAAGCATAAAACTATATAAGATGACATGGATGTGGTCTGGGGAGGAAAAACGACAGGAAATCAAATCGATCATGTGTTGGTAACGAAGCGAAAGCAATGTCCATAAAAGATGTAAGATCGTATAGGGCGCTAATGCCAACTCAGACACTTACTTGTAGTTACAACAATTAAGCTAAAACATTAATAAAAGATGAAACATGTAGGAAGGAAATTTGTAGACGTAGGAAAAATTAAGAACGAAAAGTATACCAAGCTATATGAAAGACATAACATAGAAGAGACTAAAAGGAGGTAGTGTTGACGTAAAATGGAACAATATTCCTGATATTATTAAAACGAGCATGGTTCGATGAAGAATGCGAGAGAATGAATAAAGAAAACAAAAGCAAGGTTCAAATGGCTCGCGACAATGAGCAAGAAGACCTGGTTGTGTATAAAATAGAACAAAAGGAGGCGTACAAACTATATAGAAGAAAAAATGACTAGATGGACCAAAGAATGAAGTAAATAGAGGAAATTAATACAAACAACAATGCGCGTAAGTTATACAAACAGATAAAGATAAAAGGGAAGCAATGTAAATAAGGAATAAAGAATCTGAAACGTAAACGAGGAATTAAAAATCAAAAGAATAAAGAAAACAAAAGTCTTAGCTCAAAATCGGTTGACTATTTTCTTGATTCAACGCTAGTAAGTGTGATTATTTCTCCCATGTACTATAATCCGTATCAGAGCATAGGGCAAACATGTTAATTTCAGTTACGGAATTAATAAAATTCCGTAACAATTTCATTTCATAAATAAAATTATGCACCATGACATGTGATAATTTGCCAGTACAGTAAGTTTACACGGCTAAGAGGAAAACTAATCAGCATGTGTTTTTCAAATTTTACGATTTGAAATGAACAGAAAAGTGCTAATTAGAAATGTTATTCCTTACGACGTTTTAGCTAGCCACTTAAAGATAAGTTCAACAAAACCTTCAGAAATGTAGTATTAATTAGAATGCTTTCATCAAGAAGCAAAATTACGTTTAAAACAATCTGTGTTTTTGACATCTGCTTATTTACATTTAGCAGGTCTCAGATTGCACGAAAAAGTTGTGGATGCATTTCAGATACAATCAAGCTTAGGGTCAGTTGTACAGTAAGAACTTTATCTATGCTTCGCTAAGGCAAATTGAACAAATTTTGACGACGACTTTAGTCGTTTAACAGCGAATCAGGTATACTAAGACGCGTTTATCACATATTTAATACAGTTTATGCGGTTTGGTATACCTAATCCGGTGTTTAAACTATCGAAATTCTTTAAACTTTAGCTTAGCTAAAGTCGGTTTTACGTAATTTGGCCTGATTAGTCTCATTAGTTTGGGCTCATTAGTCAATTGTGCAATGGATGCGACAAATGGAAAAACGCTACGCAGGCTTGGGATAAAATTTGTGTTGTGTACGGTGAAGGTATTTTATCAAAATCTACTGCGCAGAAATAGTTCGCTCGTTTTCTGCTCAAAGGACTGGAAGATAATCGTTCACCATGAACTATTTTGAGTTAGTCAGAGGATTGATTCTCAACTCTACTTGGACAACTAGAAATCCCAGGTGCATGATAGCGAGAACCAGGGTAGGACGCTTTCCTGACTCGACATCTGCCTCGCATACATCCAATAAGCGGAATGACTTTAAAGACACTATACATAAGGTTACTGAAGACCAATCAATTTTGGGACTCCTGTGGCCTAGTATGAGAACTCCTCATAGGAAGCCACAAAATAGAATGCTAAAGGAGAAAGAGGACGCTGCAGGCTTGTCAATTTGTGTAGTCGGTGAAGGTATTATCAAAGGACCCAGGCCCCAAGCTTCTGAAGTCCCGACGAGCAGGAAGGAAGAGGAACCCCAGGAAGCCCATGAGCATGTCCATCAGTAGTCCCAACCTCCCAAGGTAAGTCTAGAGAACCCCAGCCTATAGGCTCTGAGATGTTTCTGAACTACCGAAAATAAGGGAACGAGGACAAAGGCAGAAAGCAGATATCTTGAGAGTTCCTGACGGAAATAGGAAAGGAGAACCTTGGCCAGAGCCTGTGAAGTTCCAACCCTCACCCAAAATAGAATGCTGGAAAGGAGACAAGAGCACTGTGAGTAGTCTTGAGTAAGCTAAAAGCAGAAGGGACCCCAGGCCCCAAGCTTCTGAAAAGTCCCGACGAGCTAGGAAGGAAACGGGAACCCAGGTCCAAGCCCACGTAGCATGTTCATCAGAAGTCTCAACCTCCCAAGGAAAGCCTAGAGAACTCCAGCCAAATATGGCTCTGAGATGTCTCGAAGCTACCGAAGGTGGAATAAGGGAACGAGGACAAAGGCAGAAAGCAGATACCTTGAGAGTTCCCGACAGAAATAGGAAAAGGAGAACCTTGGCCAAGAGCCCTGAGAAGTCTCCAACCAGCTGTCACCTCCATCAATTACACTTTAGGGGTGCTCCCTCGGTAATCTAGGTTACCGAGTGAAGGCGCCCTCTGTGCACAACGAGAGGAATCTCGTTAATCGCGCGTCCCCCCTTCCCACCCTAACTTTTCTGTGTTCACAGAACGCCGAAGGTGAGGAGGAACGGGGAACCAGACCACTGCACTCTCCAAACTAAGGCCTGGCTTCCCCGCACGAGCGGAACGAGAGGCAGGGAGATGGGCGCTGGAGCCGTACAAGGAACTAATCCTTTCTCTTACAGAAGTGTGCTAGGGAGCAATAATCAGACCTCCAGCCAGCTGTTACCCCCGGAGCCGGATATTATACGCACATGGGTAAAACACTTTCTGGAAGCGTACGACTGGCAGGAGGCGAGAGAGGGGCTCAAATGGATTGGCAATCCACACTACCTGATGCCAGCTAATCCCTTTGTTGCAGAAGTGTACCAGGGGGCAACAATCAGACCCCGAAACTAGTCGTTAACTCTGGAGCCGGATACCATATCACTGCACTCTCTGAACTGGGATATGGGTAAAACAAATCTGGAAGCGTAAGACTAAAATCGGGGCGAGAAAGGAGCCCAAATGGACTGGCGATCCACACTTCCTGGCGCCAGCTAATGTTATTAATGACTTCTATTACAGGTACACAAAGGAAGAAGGGAACCTTAGACTGCAGTCTTCGTGATTGTCCCAAGCCCTAACGTACGTTAGAGAAGGAAGGGAACCTTAGACTGGTGGGTCTTCGCGATTGTCCCAAGCGTGACTGGAGGTGGCTTGCCACCAAATGGGCTGGCGCCTCACACGTTCCAGAGCTACCCTATGCATGTCAGTAGGGCCGTGGCCTAACCGCCCTCCCTAAAGGGTCTAGCACCCCTTATGCACTGATGCTATCTCGAATTGCCTCGTTCTCGAGATGTGAGGTGTTCTATTCTTCTACTCTCCACTGCTGTTTTGAGGATCAGGCAAGCCACCCCGGTGGTGTGGAAAACACAAGATTACTACGGGTGGAGGGAGAGCCCTAGGGTCCGGGTAAAACCGGGCACTACTCCCCCCACGTGAGGTTGGCCTCGTAGGGGCTGAGGTTATGGGTCGCATGCTGACCAAGTGGGACCCCAATTGGAAGGATTCTAGCGAAAGCTAGAAACACCCCAAGCTGGAAATGTCCTGCCGCGCGGGAGTGGCGTTGCTATCCACTCCGGCCCCGGCCGAGTCAGACCGGAGGGTACCAGAAAGGTATATCCGGCCCCACTTAGGGTCTCAAGGAAACGCGAACCTGAGAAAATAAGTAGAACCGGGCGGGCATAGTACGCTTGCGTGCGCTTTAACTGTCCATTGTGCGCTCCGCCTAGTCCGGCGAAAGAGCCCTAGTTGTAACAGCTCACGCACCGCGCTAGGGCGGACCCACGCCCATGGGGCCGTGCTCGGTCAAGGTTCGCCAATACCGAGCAACGTAAAATATAACCGAACATGGTATGATTAGCTGTGGACAACTAGAGTCAGGCAATAAAAGAAAAGTGAAACACATATTTCACCTGTACTTCATGATACTTCACCTACTTCACGTATTTTATTAAACTTCACAAGTACTTCATGTATTTCATAATTACTTTATGTACTTCATATGAGATTTCATGTACTTCATAAGTTGTGTACAAGAAACTTCACCAGCGATTAACCCTCGATATTCCCATTATCTATAGGAGGAACGAGACGCGCTAGAAAAATTTTGGACATATATGTATCTCTACCGAGAGACAGGTTTGTGTACGCTCTTTAGTTGTTAGGGTAGGTCCATAAGTCCCCTCAAACAAAATTATTAATTTATCTTATTCGGCGTTTCGCCGTCTATCATGGCTTCCTTAGAACTAAAAAGTTGAACTTATTTAGTTGAATTGAACTACTTGTATTTATTAAACTTTTCATTTATTTTTAATATTCTTTTCTTGCATTGTTTTCCTAATAGTATCTGATAATTATAATTCTATAGCATTAATACAACCTTGTACCAAAAATATGCATTATATACGTTCAATGGAAATCTACAATTGTTTTTCATGCTAAGCAGGTTATAAATATTAACTATTTATAAATGTAACAACAAAGTTTCGTGGCTCCTTTCTTGTTAGATGTCCCAGCCATCAAATTCTCATATAGTCAGGTTCAGTGTTTCTGCCGCTTATGTGACCACCGGCCTTATATAATCTTATCTTCGTTCTTAAGGCCTTTGTTCTGACTTTTAACATTTTCTTATTTGTGCGAAAAGGGTTTTCACTCAGCTTGTATTCTCTAGTGGATCTCAGTTGTTCTGTTGTTGCCTCTGCTTAGGTTTACACCCAGATATCTGAATCTTTCCATCTCTTCAAATGCATATCCTCCTGTCCTTATTTCATTTTGTCGTGCATCATTTCCTATCCTGAAATCCGAATACATAAGTACTTGGTATTGCCTTCGTTTATCTTTAGTCCTAATTCTAATACCTGTCCTATTTCATTAAAATTCTGCATCATTATATGCTGGTAATATCGTGGTAATAATAATATGACAATATTTGCCACTCTTTGGTTATAATCGTCGCTCTGTTCTTTAGTTTTTTACTATGCTCTCAATCACGAGGTTAAACAAAGCTGCCGACAGCGTACCCTCTGTCTCACTCCGCCATTGATTTTAAACTTATTTCTATTGTTAATCCTAATCTTTGCCGTTACGCTTGATCCTCACGTCGTCAACTGTATCAGTTTTCTCAGTGTTTTCTTGGAATTACCAACTTGCGCATCGCTTCACATAGCTTTCCGCGTCTTACCGAGTCAAACGCCTGCTGAAAATCGATGAACAGCAAGTACAGCTCTATGTTGTGTTCGTACCTTTATCGGCTATTTGCTTCAATCCGTGTGTTGCATCTACTGTCGATCTATTCCCCCTAAACCCGTACTGATGCTCTCCGGCCTTGTCTTCATTCTCTTTTCTTACTCTGTTATTCCTCTGCAGTTCTTGCAATTCTCCACTCGTTCGGCATCTCTTTCCTTCTCGAAATCTTGAGTATCAGTTCGTATATTCTTTGGTATATTCCGTCATCTTCATTTTTATTATTTTACCGTTTATCCCATTGCTTTTTGCGTGACTCTAAGTTTCTTAGCATTAGACTTTGTCAAACTCCAAGTTTCTGAGCCATACGTTAGGACAGGAAGGATGCATTGGTCGTAAACACGTCGCCTAAGCGACATTGGTATTTTAGACTTTAAGATATATTTCAATCTTCCAAAAGCTCTCCATCCCAGCTTGCATCTTCTGGTTATTTCAGGTGTCATATTGTCCTTATCAGTTGTTATACATTGACCTAAATACACAAACTCCTGCACTACTTCCAAGGTGTTGCCATCGAGCGTAATGCGGATCCCGTCGTGGTTGTCTGTGTTTGACATAACTTTTGTTTTCGATTTGTTTATTTGCAATCCCACCATTTTAGATGCTCTTTGGAGATCTTCTAGCATTATCTGGAGTTCTTCCTCGCTTTCACTCATCAATACAATATCATCTGCAAATCTTAGATGGTTAAGGTACTCTCCGTCTATACATATTCCTTTGTTTTGCCAATCTAGGTCTTTGAAGACGTCTTCCATTGCTGTTATAAAGAGCTTTGGCGAGATTGTGTCACCCTGTCTTATTCCTCTCTAAATTACTATACTATTTGTTAGTATGTTTGCTTTTTTTTTGCGTTTTCATAAATGTTTTTGATTAGGGTGGAGTACCTGTCATCTATTGTACAGTTTTTTAAAGATCTCATTATTGCCCATATTCCTATTGAGTCAAAAGCTTTTCGTAGTCGATAAATGCTAGGTATATGGGTATATTATACTCTTTACTTTTTTCCAGTAATAGCCGTAGTGTCTGGAGGTGATCGCATGTGTTATATCCACTTCGAAATCCGGCCTGCTCTCTCGGTTGGTAAAAGTCAATTTCTGCTGTTAGTCTGTTGCATATTATTCTGATGAACAGCTTGTATAATTGTAACAATAAGCTTATTGGTCGGTAGTTACTCAGGTCACATATATCTCTCTTTTTTATAGAGTAACATCACTTCTGCTTCCCGCCACGATGTTGGAACTGTTTGTTCTTGTAAGCAAGTGTTATACAATTCCATTAACTCCGTCAAGACCATCTTTCCGCCCTCTTTTATCATTTCCGCGATAACTCCATCACTTCCTGGTGCTTTGTGGTTTTTGGAGCTTTTTAGAGCGTTTTCTATTTCTTCTCTTGTGATATCGGGTACTTCCTCTGATCCTACATTTAACACTTTAAGTTTATTATAGTACTGTTGCTTTATTGGGCTTGGATGTGCTTTGCTGCTATATAATTGTTGGTAGTATTTTTCTACTTCGCACCTATCTTCATTCGACCAGTTACAAGGTCTCCATTACTGTTTCTTATCTTGATTATTTCTCTTCTTCCCAGTGACAGGTTCTTTTTTATAGCTTTGGGGCCCTTTTTTCGTTAATTAATTCTTCTATTATTTTTGTGTTAAATGTTCGGATGTCCTTTCTAATTTCTCTTCTTATGAGTTTATTGATTTCGGCCAGTTCTACAAGATTGTGGTTTTCTTTTGATTTAATTTTCTTCTCTTCTCCATTAGAGCTTCAGTTGCTTTTGTTATTTTATTGCCACGTGGTTTTTTATTTTTATCTGCTATTGACTTACTAGCCGCAATCAGAGATTCAGATATCTTCCGTGCTTTATCGTTTAACAATGATAGGGCGTCCGGACCGCTCCTACCTTTTCTGCTTCTTAGTTGGTTTTCTAACTCCAACTGATATTCCTCTTTTTTCATCATTAGGTCTTTGGGGCTTATTCGACACATTGGACGTTTAATCATCTTTTGTCGTTCCCATTTCTCATTCATGTGTATTTTAGCTCGTACCATTCTGTGATCGCTACCGTTCGTGATGTTATTCAGTACTGTCGTGTCTTGTACTATGTGTTTATGAGTTGATAAGATGTAATCTATTTCATTTTTCGTCCGTCCATTTGGACTTCTCCATGTCCACTTTCTCCGGTGTAAGATACCGTGTAAGGAATTACATGAAAAGTGGTTTAATGCAATTTCGGTCAACAAGCGGAAAAATCGCATTTTTAAGAATAAAGTCACACCCGGTAAATGTAAGCATAATCGGCAGGTACGCATCAACCGAAAGTAGAAGCAATATTGCAAAAAACAACAACATGAGGGGAAGAGGGATTGAGAGTATTTGTGAAAAAATTGTTGAGAGGAATTATGGGTCTGAGGAGGATTGATGGAAACGAGTACAAACGGAAAACTAACACTGAGGTAATGGAAATGTTCAGAGATGTAGACATTATGAAACATGTGAAGGTATAGAGAATTCGATGGCTGGGACACTGAACAAAAAGAGAAGCAGGGAGCGTACTACATGTCACGGAATGGAAACCGAGTAAGACGACAAACAGCATTTTTCTTAATTCTGGTTGGTTTTAAAATAACGCTTATTTGGGGCAATTCCGTCATAACTGTGCTTTTATAATTTTAATAATGTTTTCTCATACTAGCTCACATAAAAATCTAAAAACACCGATGTCTCAGTTTGACCTCAAATAATAAAATTAAAAACATGGTAAACTCCTCAATTGTAGGCTGCTTGGTTTTGATATCAAGCATGATAAGAAGGTAATTGATTAACAGTTTTACAATGAGACTTGCAGATTGTCATTCCGGGAAGGTAAGAAACCCAGCATCTTCTAAATCCGTTCTCACTCAATTAATATCGAATAGCAAAAATCGTTAAAACTTTAATACTTACACCGATAAAAAAGCATAAACTTCCAGTTATAACAATAATGCCGCACTTGTTTATGCTCAAACTTTCTTCGGATTTATTAGATAGCTCCAAAATACCGTAATTAATCATTTCCAAAGTTTGACTAAACACATAAAACACTATAAAAACTAAAATCCATCCAAAGTTTTTATTAAAAATAACACAGATTTTCAAAACCTGATTGAACAAAATCCGAATTTTTGGTACTTCCCGGAGCATAACTATCGCTACTGCCTCATATTTACGGTGAATTATTCTAAGATCAAACATAACGCTGAATTTGTAATTATGCTTTAAAGAAGTTAAATGTTGATTTATTATTTGTAAGCGCAGTTTAATTGAAAGGACGACATTGAAAATTAAAAGTACTGAAACTATAAAATATAAAACCGATATTGCTCCAAATATTTCTACAATTAAAATTTCTATAATGTATAATTTACTAACAATCACAATATCGGGCTATAAAAATAATGATTATAAAAATTATCGGGATTTGAAGAACATAGTAAAGTGGTCCAAATTTTTGTAGAGCTTTATTAATACCCAACGTATTATCAATGTCCCGAAAATGTGTTTTTAACAAATCAAACTCTTTTACTTTTACTTTGGAAAACCCAGTCAGAAAAACATTATTGATAATAATAATGTTTGAAATTGTTATTCGAAATATATCAAAATACATTATAGAACCGAAATTCTCGAAGTAAACATTATTAAATAATGTAAAACAAATCGTAATTGGGGTAATAATGCACATTAAAATTATTAATATTACCGAGGAAATCTTAAATTTCTCTAATTTCAATTTATTATGTAGAGGAACTAGGCCAAAAATACTACCCAAACAATACACAAGTTTTATATTTTCGATATAGGAATTTTCCATTGTTGTCACGAAGTTAAATCGAGCCGCTATCAGAACTAAAACAACACTGCGCTTACTACAATGTAGGGAAACAAAGAAAAGTAATTTTTAAAAATGTTTGCTCCTAAAAGGTTATTGATAGGTAAAAAAAATTGTAAAACTTAATTTATTAATAAATTAAATAAAAAATTATGTTCGTATATACTAATGCTATAAGTTAAAATGTCTTTACCCGGTTATTATTTTCTATATCGATTTTATTATAAATTGCTCTACAATTACAACTTACTAGTGTTGTCAGATAGTCTTTTTTCAGAAACATACCCATTATTTTTAGTAGTAATTTAAGAAATTTTCTATTATATCCTATGAAATTTAAATGTAATATTTGTGATGTTATTTAGAAAAGCACCTCTATTTTGCAAAGCTTTTTTTTAATTTCTAGGTATATCAATTGTAAACAGAGATGGGAAAGGCGCATAAACCTTACCCTAAAGTCAAAAAACGCAACCTTTCCGTAGAAGTAAAAAACATGCAGATTAGTGTCCGTTCTTGAATTTTAATAAAAAGTTTGAATTTGGGAATAGGACTACTTAGTCGAGTTTCACATGGACTTTAGTTTATAGTTATTTCCCTGCAGTTGTTGGGTTTGTTCTGGTCTCCCTTCTTAAAGATTGGAATTGTGGTGATTGTTTTCCAAATATTCGGGACAATTTGTCTTCTCTTGTCGTGATCTACCTCCCCATGCAAGTTGCTGAAATATGTGGTCCATGATTCTCTGCTGACAGGTGTACATTCAGAATATTCATGTATTGGTTTTTTCCTTGATCGTAGCAGCTTCCTAATCTTCTTTTGGGTACCATTCTGGTCGTCTTCCATATTCTTCGTAATTTTTTCTCAATGTTGTTGCTTTATTTTTTTAATCTGGCGTTTACACTGTTTTTAGTTCCGACATATTCTTCCCGTGTTCTCTCGGATTTAGAGTTAACTATACTTAACTTAAGTATAAGTATATAACTATATAATTAAGTATAGTTAACTATACTTCACTTTGAAGTTGTCAATTTGTAATTCTCAAATAAAAAATTTAGAATTAATAATTACAAATTGTTAACTATACTATGGTTTGTTGTTTCCCGTATAGCTACTGTTCACTTTTTTGATTCCGAGTGCTTCTTTAGCCGCGCTGTGAATATAATTTACCATCTTATTCATCCCACTTCTACATTGTCTATACTACATTGTCATATAGTATTCTATTGCGATTGCTAGTTTATATGTGTAGAATTGTCGCTTATTCTCGTCTCTTAGACTTTCGATGTCATATTGTCGATATATTGGGGTGGTTTTCTTTCATTATCTTGCAGAGTACCAGATCGTGGTCTGCGCCTATGTTTGAAGATTTTTGTGCTTGTACGCTTGTAGGGATGTACTACTCTGTTGCTTACTAAGTAGTCAATGATGAATTTTTGATCTCTTGTATTCGATCATGTGTACTTGTATTAAAGTTTGTGAGGCTAAAAAGTGTTGTTTATTTGGAGTTCATAACTCTATTAGTTTTTTACCTTGTTCATTGAACACACCCTTATAGTATCTTGCATCACACCCTCGATGGCTTCACTAGCTATTGTTGTAGTTTTGATATTTAAATATATCTTTTCCCTTTGTCTGTCTTATAGCATATAATATCTATCTTGTGGTTGTTATGTTTTATAATAATTTCTTGGTCGCGTTTATTCCATCATGTTGTGTTCCAGCATGCCAGTCTCCATACATTTCCTTTTCTCCATTTGCGTTTTCGTTGTCTTATTTCCGGTCCAGTTTACGAGGCATTTCCAGTTCTTTGAATAACATTTTAATTCTCTTCAAGTGGGCTGTTAATCAGGCTAGGGAAGATTTTTTATCGACATCGACCTTGTTTGGTCTAAGTCCGTCCTGCTTTGCTAGATAGCAAAGCGACGATCTTAGGGAGGGAAAAGTTAAGAACCTTAAGACATCTTGAAATGGGAGCTTGGGGTAATTTAAAATTACCTTCGCCCACAAAAACACAAATTTATATAAACGTGTTTGCTCTTGGTATTCGTTTTCGACCAGCTTGGATTCTAGCGGAAGCCAAGATCTAGGTTCGAATTGCTTACGTTGTCCTATCGTTTCTTTAAAAATTAATGAGTAAATAAAACTAGAAGTATGAAAACAACTACGTTTATTAAATAAAATTGAATTTGTCGTAGCTCTGCAGGTACGTACAAAAGTTTGCAAAATTAAGGTAGGCAATGACTTCAGTGAAACAATATATGTGACCCAGAGCGTATTGATCACCAATGTGTGATGTAATGAATAGAAGTACGAAACTACCAACGCAACTGGTCGTTTAAGTAATAAAAATAGAGACTCACCAGCTGATAAATATTTTAACAAACTAACTATGGTGACAAAGGTTGTACTTATAGAATAGCTGATATTGGCGTTCACTCGATAATCTTGTAGTTGAGATAGCACTAAATACTAAGCACCGGGTCACTGTTTCCACCTGATATATGCTTTCTGAGATAGTCTTATTTTTTAACAATTTCTTGTTTGCATGAAACGCTCTCCAACCAGCTTGTATCTTTTCGATTACCTCGATCGATCTCTCGTTGTTTCTGTTCAGTTGGACTCCCAGGTATCTAAAGTTTTCCACTTCTTCGAACAAGTATTCCCCAATCTTTAGGTGTTCAGTCTCCCACCTTTCTTTCTATCAAATTTCATGTATTTAGATTTGCTGTTATTAATTTTCAACCCCATTTCCTTCGCATGTCTCTCTATTTTTTCGAAAGTCTGTATCATTTTTTGTTTCAATCTCGCGATAATCACAATGTCATCTGCATAAACCAATAATTGCCATTCTTTTGATGAAATCGTTGCCCTGATTCCTAGCTTTCTCACTACGCTTTCAATCACCAGGTTGAACAACACCGCCGACAGCGCATCCCCCTGTCTCACACCGCTGTTAATCGCAAACTCGTTTGTTTCATTTGGTCCAAATTTAACGGTTGCTCTAGCGTCTCTCATCGTCATTTCTATAAGTCTTCGCATTTTTCTGGGTATTTTCAGATCTGCCATCACTTCGTACAGCTTTTTACGTTTAACTGAGTCGAAAGCCTGTCGGAAGTCGACAAACAGCAGATGCAGCTCTATATTGGTCATGTGACTAGAAAAGAACCAGACAGCATTTTGAGACAAATTATGGAATGGAGACCTGGCGAGACGAGAAACAGGGGATGAACGAGAGCGAGATGGCTGGACGAGGTAATAAAGGACCTTAAAGCGATGGGTGTGGATGATTGGAGGAAGAAATGCGAAATCAGGACGGTATGGAGAAATTTAGTAAACGAAACCAAGACACATAAGAAAATATAGATTGTCGAAGAAGAGGAAATGAGAGGTGATTCACCTCGGGAAATGAATTGTAAAGACTCCTACATCAAAGGAATCAAAAGAGTAGGCATATTCCAACAGGAATGGATATCTTATTTATTATCATTATATTATATGCCTTCTGAAGGTCGTTGCTATCCCAGAACGGCAGGTGATACTCGAGGGCTGGACGGAAATGCACTCCAGGTGATAGTTGAGGCGGTAAAAACACTTCGGAAAAGATTGTTGTGAAGTACCGAATCGTACTTATCGCGTTTTAAACCAAATAAAGCAAACGCTTGAACTGTTTAATAAATGTTCGCTGACTCGATGTTATCGGATATTTCGACATGAGCAGGCCGTTGAAATAAATAATAAGTGTCGTTGATGAAACTTAATGTTGTTGGAAACAATTTTCCAATCACAGCGTAAATTACCAACTTTCAAAAAAATCACGCTTACGTGGTCTGCGCACGACTCCGACGAATACCCCAATATGGAGTCGGTGAAAAATGTGGTCGACTGATGACGAACTTATTGCAAGCTAATAATCTCAAAAACGCCCAATTTCATGACACACTCCACATCCGCCGATAGCGTTATCGCGAATGATGCACTGACTTATTAATCCAAATGATTAACGAAATTCCACCAACTTTAGTAGACAACTTAATATGCAAAAATAGATCGCATCAACAAGAACCACTCGTGTCTACAGTTCAGTGACCACTCCCCGTGTCCTTGAGTGCCCGCACCCTCTCCTGTCACTTTACACGTGACTTAATAAACCCAAGAGGATTATGCGAAAGGTGTGACAAAGCGTACCTTTCATAACAAAAATTGTAACTCTAACAATTTCCTGTTATAATCTATAGTTACGCTACACTTGCCTCTGGGTATTTTTCGATCTTTTCATACCCCCCTGCTTGAACTTACAAAAAAATAAAAATATTATTAATGTGAACAAAATAATATTAATAATTACTAATAATTATGTAATGGGGTCAGTTCTTCTTCTACTACTTTTGGCTAGGGATAACCCTGAATACCCAGATTTGTTCATTGTTGTTGATATGGGTAGTGATCACTTTGCAATACCGTTTCCGTGCTTCGGAAGGCACGTAAAGACGGTGGTCCTCTCGCAAGGTGCTTGCAACATCCTTGAGGTATTAATTCCTAGAGTGCTCTCTTGAGGAGACCGTTAAATGACTTTGGTTGTATCCTTACATAAAGGACCCCGTTTCTTTATAGGGTATCGGACAACGTCGTAAAACGTTTAAAACCTTCTTCTTCTTCCTCTTAAATTAGGACTAGGTCCTGTTATATCCAACAGTAACCTCGACAAAGATCCGAAACCACTGCTGGTACTTTGAGCATATTATTTGTTTGTAGTTTGCTAGACTTGCTTCAGATGTGCCTGTTATACAAGATGATGTAAATACAAAACTACCCGAGTGGACTGACGGCAACAGAAGCATCTGACTACTCGGTTTGGAAGCTACTAGAAAACTCAAAGGAACACAATAATCAAATCCACCTAACTATAAGAACCCCGACCCAAAAGTGGGCGAGAATAAATCAGGAAAAGGCTAATACACTCGCTAACCACCTAGCTGAAGTTTTTACCCCCTTTCAAGCAGAAGAGTAAACGATGACGTTTATTGAAAAATTCCTTGATGTTCCCCACCAGATGGAACTATCAATAAAGAAAATGAAAAAAAGTGAGATTAAAAACTACATTAAGGAACACCTGATATAGAACAAATCTCCAGGCTTCGACCTCATAACCGCAAAAGTCCTTAAAAAACTACCCGACTTGGCTATTAGATTCATCATCATAATTTACAACTCCATCTTGAGACTGGGTTATTTTTCCGCACAATGGAAGCTGGCGCAAATAATTTTAATCCTTAAACCTGGGAAACTACAAACTCAAACTAACTCGTACAGGCTCATCAGCCTGCTTCCTATCTTGTCAAAAATTTTCAAGAAACTTCTCCTGAAGAGTCTGATGCCACTGATAGAAAAAATGAAAATAATTCCAAAGTACCAGTTTGGATTTCGCCACCAGCACGCAACAATAGAGCAGGTGCACAGAATTACAAATAAAATCAGACAAGATCTGGAGACAATAAGATTTTACTCAGCCGCTTTTGTCTGCGTAGCTCAGGCACATTTTGTGATGACAAAGTGTGGCTCACCGATCTGCTATTTAAAATCAAAAAATATATTCCTCATAACTTCTACGCAGTGCTAAAAACGTACCTTCGCAACAGACTCTTCTTAGTTAAGTATTGGGATGAGATATCGTCACTTCTTGAAGTCAACTCCGTTGTCCCGCAGGGTAGAGTCTTGGGTCCGATTCTTTTTCGGATCTACACGGCTGACTTACCAACAAACCAGATAAATACAAAAATTTGAGGAAGTTATTATAGTTCAAAGAACACACTGCACCGCTAGAATTGAAAAACTATAAGAGATAGTAAGCTACCCAACTTACAACATATGGAAATAATTTCAGTGAAAATTATTTTATATATTGTGGTGATATTTTGAAGTTAGACTTCAAAATACAATAAAATGGTTTTTTACTAGTTTCTTACCAGTAGTGTTGGGTTTGTCGTCACTGCGAGAAAGAATAAATGTTTTTTTTTAAGAATTTCGATTTGTTGATTAATTTGAAGATCAACAAAAGTAATTTGCTTTATTTTGCCAACAAGAATGCCAAAAATTGTTACTTTCAACACCTTTTTACACAAAATTATGATTTGTTTTGATGAATTTGACAGTGTGATTATTTGACATTAGTGTAATTTGTGCGCCGTTTGTTTATGGCAGGATAAAATTTAAAATTTTGGAAACGAAAAGATGTTTTTGAATGTTGGCAATTTGAAAAAGAAAAGAAAAGGAAGGAGTTGGTCTGGGACTCGAGACTGAATGCACGTCAGTTGGAGGACGTGAATTTTGAGATTTTGATTTGCGTTGCCGTGAAAGCGGTAAATTTTTGAGTTTGTGATAGTGCTTTCTGAAGACGGGGTCGTCTGTTTTATATTTGCGAGTTGATCAAAGTTTTGGTTGGATTTATCGAATCTAAAAAGATAGCAAATGAAAAATTTTGATAGAGGAGCCATTTTGGAATTATTCAAATTTGATTTGTGCAGCGAGTCATTAAGTTTGTATTGGAGTCGAAAAGAGGAGCTATTTTGGAATTATCAAAGTTTTACTTGTACGAGTCAACGAGTTTTGGATTTGAATTGGATAATTGAAGGCAGCATTAGGCACACCTGGAGTGTCAATAAGGTCAGTAGTTGAACATTTGTGCGCTAATTTAATAAAATTTTATTTGTGTTAAAACATTTTGAATAATTATTTTAAAAAATTATTACCATTGTAAAGATTTACACAAGACACAGAATTGTTTGGTGGTTTAAATTTCAGCAAATGATTTCCAATTTTAAATTTAAATTTCAATTACCAAGCAAAACACAATTACACCATCTGGCATATTTGGAATTTTGTCCCAAAATCGGTTTGGAAATAAAGCAAATTTTGAAATCACGTTTAATATTCGAGTTTTAATTGCGCTGTGGTCGCCGAACATTTATTCATTTTCAGAGCTGCGAACCTTAGAACTCACTACTGGGTAAGTCTCATAGCTCTCCGCTGATTAATCCTAGACAACTGGGTTAATTTTTTTATGGTGTTGCAACGGAATTTCTGAAAGGGGACCTTTCAAGAAAAACCACAACAATATATTTTTTAATTTTTAAGTAAATTTACAATCTGTTTAATTACAAAAACATTTAGTAAATCTT
The DNA here is from genome assembly GCA_036346125.1 of Lycocerus yunnanus. NCBI lineage: Eukaryota > Metazoa > Arthropoda > Insecta > Coleoptera > Cantharidae > Lycocerus > Lycocerus yunnanus. The sequence goes on from JARFIX010000137.1 coordinate 387,955, forward strand.
ATGATAAACAAAATGACATAAAGAAAGCATTTCATTGAATGTTTTCAATTTAAACAACTCAAAATTATTCTAAAGGTGAAGAAATATAAATGGCACAAAAAATAAATATTCATTTAAAACGCGTCGCTAGATCGACTGTTTTGTAACGTTTCGGTCTTTTAATCTCTTGAGTTTGGTCAAGAAGATCAATTTTGCAGGTGAGCTTGAAGGTCACACACAGCGAGTACAGCTGTGTCATCTGCGAAAGTTGCTACTGTTGTTAGCCTACTAGTTGTTAGTTCAGCAGTATATGGTAAATAAAGTATTGGTCCGAGAACACTGCCTTGAGACACGCCTGAGTGGATTGAAAAACGATTGGTGTATTCCTCTCCATGATTCACTAGAAAATATCTACCTTGCAGGTATGACTTCAAGACTTGATAGTAATGATATGGCAGACCCATCTTTAGTTTGTAAAACAATCCTCGTGCTACACCTTATCGAAGGCCTGACTCACATCCAAAAATGCTGATGAGCAATATCTTTTGCACTCTAAATCGCCGCTAATTTATTTTGTTATTCTGTGCACCTGTTCTATGGTACCATGCGGGCTTTTAAAACCAAACTAGTGACTTGGAATAAGGGTTTTTTCTTACATGATTGGTTTAAGTCGCTTTAGGAACAATTTTTCAAAAGTTTTTGGCAATGTTGGTAGTAGGCTTATTGGTCAATACGATCCTACTTTATTTAATTTTTTTCTAGGTTTAAGTAGGAGGATAATTTGCGCAATCTTCTATTGGCTAGGGAAGTATTTTATCCTTAAGATGGCGTTGTCAAAAGAAACGACATTTCAAGCATTTTGGTGTTAATTGTCTTATCACTAGCCCATTAATTAAGTCAAATCCTAGTGCTTTCTTAGGGTTAATTTCAGTCAAGATTACTTGTTCAACTTAGTTAATTTTGAAATTTTTTGTGGGAAGATCCATCTGGAATAGTGAGTCCAAGTAGTGGTGTGCTTCTCTATCTTTCTTCATTGATGAAGTCATTGTGTACTGCTTAAAAACGTTTGCCGGATGTTCTGCAAATAAATGAGCTTTTTCTTTATCGCTTTTGGCCCAGCCTCCTGTATTATTAGTATCATGCGCATTAGTAGATAAGCCACTTATTTTTAGCTCTAGAAGAAGCGATTTAAGTTGTTTTGCAGCTTTATTGTATTTTGTTTTATTTTCTGCCGTTCTTGTTACTTGCCATTGTTTCCGTATTTTTCGTTTTTCTACGATTTTTGTTTAACTACAATTGGACAGGGTTCTTGAATGTACATTAGATGTTGTTCTGGGTAGCCTCCAAGCTGAATTCTGTAAACTTTTAGTTAGATGTTCGACGGCATATTCTAATTCTTTTCAGTTTTTAACCATATTTTTAGATCATATCTATCTATCTATTTTTTTATCTAGCCGTGCTTTAAATAATTCCCAATCTGTTTTTCTGCTGCAGAGTGTTGGTTTTCGCTGTTTGTGTAAAATTTGCGAGTATATTGTTAACAGAACCGGTGTGTGGTCAGATGAGAGATCCAGTGAGTTTTACATTTATACTCTTTACTATGTAAAAATCAATGTTTTTACTGATTTTTCAGTAAACATTAGGTGTTTTTGCTTGGTCATTTGGCCAGTATGTGGGTTGTCCCGTTTGTAGGCTACTTTCTGTGCAGTAAAACGTACAAACAATTAACTACCTTTTTGGTTTATTAATATTTTTTATTATAGAAATTACATTATTTAAGTGCCAACTAACCCTTTTTATGTCTATTATTATATTTTTTCCACTACTAGCCATAAACACTATCATTTCAACGTAAGTGATCGAACCGTGAACCACGCCTTCTGTCACCTGAGGTGAATAATTTGTATTATTCAATAATTTTTATTATTCACCTGAGGTTAATAATGAACATAAATACGTTTTCCGGAAACTTCGAGCCATTTTGAAAGAAAATTTATGTGTAAAACGAATTAGCATAACCAAGAAATGCTATCAATAGTGTTTAAATAATTAAAGTCGGTCTATAAATAAGATTAATTTGATATTTAAAATGTTGATTAAATTGGAATTTTGTGACGTTTAGCAATTAGGCGAAATGAGAAAACGAATTAATTATGACAGCTGAAACTGGAAACTTTATAAATCGATTATTAATAATTATTACAATCAATTATCGTTACAAATAGTACATTTTTTGACAAAATAGTTATTATTATCATTGGCATAACTTTGGAAATATGCTAACAGTACATTTTCAGATATTACAACCACACTTCGCGCACTGCACCAATTTTTAAATGTTACATAAGCTTTTATATAAAGAGTCTTGGATTTTTCCGGCAGTAGCTTGTCTGCCACTGATTCTGCAATCTCTCTCATTTCGGGTGGTGTACAACTTTCACTCATTTTTATAAACACTCGCAAAAACTTATAAATATTTAATGTAACCTTTATGTCAAAATTAATTAAACATTTTCAAGCAAGTGTCAACATCAAAACAAAAACTATCATTTGTTTTATAATTTGACATAAATAATTAAAACGATTTACTTTATTCATTAACAATTATTATTATAAGAGTAAACAATCCTAGTAGTGGAAAAAATTGTATATAAACCACGGTAGTGAAGCGTGTTATAACCCGCGCCTTAAATCCCGCGGTGCTACGCACTTTGGGATTTAATCTGGCGCTAGGGTTATAACACTATGCTTCACTACCTTGGTGTATAATATACTATTTAATAAGGTCTTGTCTTTAGTAACAAAAAAATTCTCGAAAATTAGTTATTAGTTTTTTACTAATAACTACTGCCATAACTAGATAGTTACCGGATGTGGTATACAACTGCACTACACATAAATGATTAAAATGATTATTTATGAATGTACTTTGTAGTTTTTTCTATGAACTGATATTTTGGGAATATCTAGGTATATGTATTTGTTTTCGCTTGCACAAATAATCTAAAATGTCTTATCTTGTTATTCCATATATTCACTCAATTCTGAAAATGTGCTTGATCTAGGAAATAAATAATGGGACTTATCAACAACCTTTATTAATCTGTGTGAGTACAATAGTATAAGTAATAATAATACTAAAAGCCCCAACCAGCATATTTTGATCAACATTAAACAGTCCAATTGCGCAAAAGTGAGGGCATTGATTAGTTGCACATGTGGTTAACAAAAGTAATTCTTTTTTTAAACTCTTGTGTTGGGGAGTATTTGCAACTGCCGGTATTTCAGATAACAAACTATAACATGTCGTACTAATTTTCTTGAATTCTTTTGTAGTTTTGTCACAAGTCATAATCACTATAATTCCCATTATCTACAAAAAGCAAAAATAGTACTGCAATGCTACCTTCTTACATATACTACTTAGTACTATAAATTAAACCTATTTTAAGATAGATCCCGAGAGATGACTTTGATCTTAACTTTGCAATAAACACCAGTAAATTAAAAAAAAGAACTGCATACAGTCAGTTCACGGAAACGTACTGAAAAGTGAAGATCAAAATTCGCAGTTAATTAAAGCTTAAATAGTAATACAACTCTATAATTTATTGAATAAGTAATCTTTTATTGATAATAACGTGAGGATACTTACTCAGACCATACTACTTGCGACTACAGCAAGAACTAAAAATTCTACTTCTTCATGAAATTTCAAATTGTGACGTATTTGACAAACTTTTGATAACAGTGAAATAATGAACTCAAACAGTTGTAAAATTTTCATCAATATAGCAAAACATACAAATAGTAAATTCCACCCTATAATTTTATTGCAAGCGACGTATATTTTTAAGATCAAGTTCAACAACTGTCGAATTGCTTTTATTTTAATTTGTACAGGAATTCGTGTCGCGACGACACTACTAAATAACAATCCAAAGCGATTCTGCGCGTATAGGATGTCGTTTTGCGTTAATGCTATTAAATGGCGGTTTATGATTTGTAAACGTACCGCAATTAGAAAAACGTAATTATATATTAACAAAACAGTAATTATAAAGTACGAATTCAAAATTCTTTGTAGCAGGTTTCCCAATGCAACTTCCATGATTTGAAATTTAAAGTTAACTGAAGAATGGAATATATCAGAAACAACAGCAACGCAAATTGCAATTTTCAAAATACTGTACGACTTTCCAGGTTTTCTAAAAACCTGTTGATCGTTTAATCTAATATCAACTTCTTGAAGTAGCACTTGTAGTAAATTAAATTCTTCTAAATTAATAAATGCTGTTGAATAAATTGCTGTAATAATTAGAATGATTTCAATTATAAAGGTCGTTCTGTCCAGAATAATTGCTGTAGAAATGTAATCAGAATGAGTTTCTTTTAAGTAAGAAGTCGTCAAAGCAAGTATAAAAATTGCAATATTTAATCCTATCGAGTAAAGCTTGAAGTATTTTAATTTAAAATCGTCAGTTGGGGAACCAATGCAAGCACACTTCCAATACAATATACAAATTTCATCTTTTATTTGTATATCAATTGAGTGGCTCTGTGGAATAACAAGGTAAGTGAAAAATCATAGTTTTGAGATAAACGCATTTAAAGGTTTTGAAGGGTTTATTATAGAATAGGAAATGCTATTATTTATCAGAACATTTTTTTTGTATTAAGGTTTTGGATTAAAGGTATATTCTTACAAAAAACTACAAATACTAATTTGTCAACCGGTTTCGGCTTTATGCCATCTTCAGGACAATCTATAATTAAAAAATTTATATAAAGAATTTGACAACAAGATACAGATCATCTTAAAAATAACTTACGCGTCAAATATTTAAGATATAGTTAAAAACATAAAAATACGCAAACTTATTAAACACACATGATTATCATACCACTATGATCGAAATGATAGATAAAAATTAGTTAGTTATTACAACTAACCGGAAATTCAGAACAAAATAACTTGAAAAATATAACAGCATTGAAGCCACATTTTAGATTTATCTCATTTATAAAACACATATTAGATATTTATGCGGTCCCAAACATTTCTATAACAAAGAATTATACAAAGGCGTAAATCCCAACATTAACTGGTCATTCAAAAGATTGTGGTTCCCATCCTGCATTTGTAATTTTTGTATTTCAAAGGCCTCCAATAATGTAAGTTTAAAACTTTTATTATTTTTGTGGAGTACCTTGGTGTTTTCTTTAATGGCATGATGATTCTCTTGCTGTAGATGTACACCAAAATTAGTTTTTGAGTTTTTGCTGAGGTGTTCATTGATTCTAGTTCTTTTAATTATTAATTAAAATTCTTAAATAAAATTCTTTTAATTTTTAATTATAGATTGTCCTGAAGATGGCATAAAGCCGAAACCGGTTGACAAATTAGTATTTGTAGTTTTTGTAAGAATATACCTTTAATCCAAAACCTTAATATAGAAATATCTTACATTGGAGTATACAGTTTTCATTTTTTTGTGTTAAATAACTTGTTATAAATTGAAATCTTTATAAAATCAAATTATTTTAAAATATTTATTGCTTTTTAAAATATGTTTCTCAAAGCTGATTTACCTTGTTATTCCATCTATACAAAATATTCAATACTAAAGTGAAGATGTACACCTTTATATACCAAATACCTGCAGTTAATTTTATTATTATTTACTAAAATAATAGATTGAATTAATTTTAATTCTTTATTTAATAATTTATTACTGATAAGGCACAATACAAATAACTTTTCAATCAGAATCAGTGATCGAATCTTCTTCCTCATTATTTGCTGCTTCAGAGGCAACTAAATTTTATAAAAGCTGTAATGTTTTTTCCAATATAGCGAAGAAGCTGTAGTACATACATTTTGTTTAATTCAATTAAATTATTTTAGTAACGACTTTACCTTTTATATGTTTACTAATATTTTATAAAGTCTAATATTTCATAACAAACGCATTTCCGAAGAATAGTTTAGAATAGTTCTGTTATTAATAACTACATACTATGTATACATAATCCGATACTTACCGGATATAATAAGAAACTGCATTATACAAAAATGATTCAAAATGCACTTTGTAGTTATTTCTATGAATTGATATTTTGGGGTAACTAGGCATATGTATTTGCCTTCGTTTGCAAGTTATCTTAAAAACAAGGTTAATAGACTTACCTTGTTATTTCACAGAGCTACTGAATTAAGGTCAGATAGTGAAATGAATATGAATATCTAATTTGCTGGATTTGTGAGGTAGTTTACAATACCTACATATAAGTATTGATAATAATAGCTTTTCAGTTCTATAATTAAGTATTTATTGGTTTGATACATAGGAGTATTTAATTATACGGTTTTATTAATGAGCTAGCAATATATAATCTTTATTATGATTATACCTCTCTCTATAGTTTTTATTCCAGTGTACGTTTTGATTTGGTCGAAAACATTCCAAGTGCAAATTATACTTGATACTATAATACGAGTAGCATAAATTATTACATATTATTTCTGTAATTACCATTAGATTCAAAAACTCCTGTAGCTCTTAGTTGAATAATTTTCATATAGACTATGATTGATACTCGAATTACAAAGTATGAATCATTTAGGTGTTAACTTGAATGAGAACAATAACGTAAGTGGTAAGGGTGCTAAGCAACCCCAACAGCATGCTATAGTTAATATTGAAAAAACCAGTAGCAGAAAAATGAGGACATTGATTAGATGCAAGTTCTGCTAATAAAATTAATTCCTCTCTTAAAACCCGTTGCAGTAAAACGTTGTTAGCCGATAGTATACCCGTATCTGAGAGTAAATTATAGCATATCGTTGCTGTATTTTGAACTTCCCTTGTAGTATTGTGGCAAACTGCAACAACTGCAACTCCCATTACCTGGAATAAAAAGAAAACCATTATTCTGTACATAAATTGTAAAACCAATAGATACACAAATAGATACACCAATAAATGAATTTATTAGTTTATTAAACTGACGTTCCGCCCTTAATCTTTGCTATTTTCTATTTTGTAATTTTGAGACCGGAGTATATTCCTATTATCTATAGGAGGAACGAGGCGCGCTCAAGGTAAATTTTGGGCAACTAGCTCTAAGCTCTACTGAGAGACAGGTCTTTTGTATGCTTTTCAGTTGTTAGGGGTAGGCTCCATAAGTCTCCCCAAACAAAATTATTAATTTATTTTAATCGACGTTTCGTTATCTTTCATGGCTGTTTTAGAACTAAAATGTTGAATTTATTTAGTTAAAATGAACTACTTTTATTTATTAAACCTTTTATTTATTTTTAATATTTTTTTCTTACATTGTTTTTCTAATAGTTTTTGACAATTAAAATTTTATAACATTAATACAAACTTGTACCAAAAATAAGCATTATATACGTGTAAACCCACAATTCCTTTTCATGCTGAACAGGTTATAAATATTAACTATTTATAAATGTATCAACAAAGCTTTGTGGCTCCTTTCTTGTTAGGTGTCCCAGCCATCGAATTCTTTGGTCTTTTATCAATGTCTTAATTTTGAACCTTTCTTTTACTTCAGTGTTTATTCTTTGTCTGTATTCGCTTCCTGTAGTCGCTCCCGACCTTGTCTTCAATCTTCTTTTTACTCTGTTATATATAAGCGTCGACATAATCTTGTAAGTCACTTGTAGGAAAGCTATTTCTCTGTAGTTCTTGCAATTCTCCACCCGTTCGGCATTTCTTCCCTTCTCCAAATCTTGAGTATCAGCTCGTATATTCCTTGGTATATTCCTTTACCTGCATTTTTTATTATTTCACCGCTTATCCCATCTCTTCCCGGTACATTTCCATTTTTTTTAAACTATTCATTACTGTTTCCACTTTGCTATAATATGTTGGCTTTATCACTGAAGTTGACAGTTAAGTGAAAAACCATCTTCATTGGTGCTGTCTTCGTCGTCTTGGCTCAATAATTTATGAAAGTAATTTTTCCAGACTTCTTTTATTTCCTCTTCGTTGTTACACCGTCGGTCACTCTCCTATTTTACTGTTCTATTTCTTATGTTGTACTTTTCTTTGCTGTTTCACTTCCAGGTAGAATTTCCTAGTATAATTTTCTTTATATTAGACAAAGATAATACGCTAGATAAAAAGGTGTAGATAAATCTTAAAGGTGTATAGGATCATAGAGGAGAAGGTTGTGATTGAAGTATATACCTGGGAGTCAAAGATGGAAATGATGAGGAATAAATTTAAGTTGAACTATCTAGATCAGCAGAAGATTTATGTAGGCAATGACCTAACAGTTACAGAAGGACAGATGCAGTTGAAAATAAGAAAACGGGCTGTCAGAAGCTGATAAGTGAGGAAAAATTGATAAAGCGGAATATAAAAAAAAAGATATTTGCAAAAAGTGTCAAAAAACTAGCAGAGAATACCAAACAGGCACGAAACGGCGAGAAACGGAATATTGGAAAGGAAACGAATAGAAAGAGATTTGGAACATGGAACGTTAGAACAATGTTAAGAAAGGAAAAATTTATAAGATAGCAAGAGAATAACAGCGGTCCAAGAGATAAAATGATGAGATAGTACCGGAGAAATGGATACAGATTAACGTTATTCTATACTGTGGAGAGGAAAAGCAAGAAAGAAGCGGTGTAGGATACCGTGTAAGAAATTACATTAAAAGTGGTTTAATGCAATTTTGGCCAACAATCGAAAGAATCGTATATTTAAGAATAAAACAAAACTTGGTAAATGTAAGCATAATCGGCACGTACGCATCAACCAAAGGTAATAGCAATTTATAAAAAACAACAACCTGAGCAGAAGAGAGATTGAGAGTATTTAAGAAGAAAATGTTGAGAGCAATTATTGGTCTGAGGAGAATTGATGGAAACGAGTACAGACGGATAACTAACAATAGCAAGTTTTTTTATTCAGCATTTTCTGTAAAAGTTGATAGCGATTGCTAAGCTAGCAAGCTTGCTAAGTTTAACAAAACCGTGGATAGCACTGATAAACTTAGCAAACTTGCTAGCTTAACAATTCCTATCGATCTTTACAAATAAAGAAAACTTGCTAAGCCTGTCAAATGTCATTTACAAATAGCACTGATTATGAAACATATTAAGGTATAGAGAATTCGATGTCTGCTAGACAAAAAGGAACAAAAAGGAAATCAGGGGGCGTACTACGACAAGTCACGGAATGGATACTGAGTGAGACGACAAACAGCATTTTTTCTTAATTCTGATTGGATTTTAAAACAACGCTTGTTTAGGCCATTCCGTCATAACCTTGCCTCTTTAAATTTTAATAATTTTTCTCATGTTAACGCACATAAAAATCTAAAAACTGATGGCTCAGTTTGACCTCACTTTCAAATAAAAAAATTAAAAACATGGTCAACTCTTCAATTGTAGGCTGTTTCGTATTAATTAACAGTCTTAATAAGAGACTTCCGGACTGTCGTTCCTAGAAGGTAAGAAACCCAAGATCTCCTAAATCAGTTGTCACTGAATTAATATAAAATTGCAAAGATCGTAAAACTTTAATACTTACACAGATAAAAAAGCATAAACTTCCAGTTAAAATAATACTGCCGCATTGGTCTAAGCTCGAAGTTTCTTCGGGTTTATTAGATAGCTCAAAAATAACGTAATTAATCATTTCCAAAGTTTGACTAAACACATAAAACACTATAAAAACTAAAATCCATCCAAAGTTTTTATTGAAAATAACACAGATTTTCAAAACCTGATTGAACAAAATCCGAATTCTTGGTACTTCCCGGAGCATAACTATCGCTCCTGCCTCATATTTACGGTGAATTATTCTAAGATCAAACATAACGCGGACTGTGTAATTATGGTTTAAAGAAGTTAAATGTTGATTTATTATTTGTAAGCGCAGTTTAATTAAAAGGACGACATTGAAAATTAAAAGTACTGAAACTATAAAATATAAAACCGATATTGTTCCAAATATTTCTACAATTAAAATTTCTATGTATAATTGACTAACATTCACAATATCGACTATAAAAATGATGATTATAAAAATTATTGTGATTTGAAGAACATAGTAAAGTGGTCCTAATTTTTGTAGAGCTTTATTAATACCCAACGTATTATCAATGTACCAAAAATGTGTTTTTAACAAATCAAACTCTTTTACTTTTTCGTTGGAAAATCCCGTCAGAAAAACATTATTGATAATAATAATGTTTGAAATTGTTACTCAAAATATATCATAATATATTATAAAACTGTAATTTCCAAAGAAAACATTATTTAATGTAAAACAAATCGTAATTGGGGTAATAATGCACATTAAAATTATTAATATTACCGAGTAAATCTTAAATTTTTTTAATTTCAATTTATTATGTACAGGAACTAGGCCAAAAATACTACCCAAATAATACACAAGTTTTATATTTTCTATATAAGAATTTTCCATTGTTGTCACTAAGTTAAATTGAGTAGTTGTCAGAACTAAAACAATACTGCGCTTACTACAATGCAGGGAAACAAAGAAAAGTAATTTTAAAAATGTTTGCTCGTATAAGATTAATGATAAGTAAAATAAATTGTAAAACTTAATTTATTAATAGATTAAATAAGGAATTACGTACGTAGATACTAATGGTACAAGTTAAAATGTGATTTTATTATAAATTGCTCTACAATTACAATTTACAAGTATCGTGAAACACATGTAACCTCGAAATATTCTAAGGTTAAGGTGGCAAATACCAATGTTATTTGGCCATAAGAACAAACCACGATTAAAAACCGAGTACATATAAAATACCATGCTCAAATTTGCAACGTGATATATTTGAACTTTTGTCGATAATATATTATAATTACAAGTAAAAAACATTTATAGTTAATAAATAAATAAACAAAACAGGCCTGTGAAACGGTTCAGTTCTTTTATTAATAATTGTAGTGAAAATAGTCAAGTAATCATGCTGTATTTACGGTATGTCATTACAAATTATCTATTTGAGAGTTTGCAGTTTAAAAATCTGTTATTAATTTCATTAGTACCGAAATTAATCGTGGTTCTTCTAGTCCTTATCTTGCTTATGCTATTTGCAGTTAGGAAAATGTTTCATAGATGGCACGCGCATAGTACAGTATATTGTCTTATTTTACGAAAAGTGGGTTTTGAAATTACTGTCAAAATTGGAAAAGTGGAAAAAAGTATTGTCACATATTCAACTGTCACATTGAAAAGATAGTATAATACGTGTATGAGCTTATTTATGTATTTATCCAATACCTCATGATAATAGGCTCATAACTATGGCGATTTTAAACCAATAAACTAACGTATAAGTCACGGAGTGAGCTAAAACATTAAAACTCACGCTAAAATGCTTTAGCTCACTCAAAGTTAAAAATAAAACACTCGCGTACTAATACATTTTATTAATTTATATTAAACAGATCAACGTGATTAATTAATATTTACATTAATCTGGAAGTTAAAGGACATCGTTCTGTTATTGGTTTCAGGCTGATTTGGGTTATTGGACGTTATAGTTGTTGTAGTACTAGAAAGCATATTTGACGAATCATGAACAGATCCAACCGTTTGATCAACAGTAGTCGAGGGTGAAGAATAATTTGTTGTTTGTTTAACCGGGCCCTGTATCTTCTTGGCTATATCAATCTTGTTGGAAACTGAATCTTGTACATAACCTTCCGCCACCGTGGATGATTTCCAACCACCGTGACGTTTCAATGTTAAAATATCAGCCCCTGCGTTTGCCAGAAGAGTAGCTGAAGTGCGTCTCATACTATGTCCTGTATATAATTGAGCTTCAGGCAGGTTCAAGAAAGACGCCACTTTTTGAGGTATCTTAGATAAGGTGTTAATGCCAACTGGTTGGCTAGTACATTTTTCATTCTTGTAATTCAGAAAGAATCTTCGATGTGATATAATTTGGGGTCTTAAAGATACGTATTTTCTGTAAAGTTCAAGAACATTTAACGAAAACCCTTCAGTAACAATCGTGAAGCTTCTCGATACGTTTGTTTTGTATCCAGTAACATAACATACAGATATCCTCCCTTATCTTCTACATCATCAACCGTCATCTTTGTAATTTCGTCACATCGACAAGCCCTGATATTCCTATTATTAATGCAACCTAAAAATAATAACAAGTAAATACTTCAGTAAAACAATAATAAATATGTAATACCTTCATCATCAGGTATTCACTGTTAGGTGCCTCAGTCAGAAACTTTTCAACGTGTTCTCTTTCCAAGATTTTCGCTTTTTAGGCTTGTAAGGTTTCGAGCCTACGGCTCGGGCTAACATTTTTCTCGCGTGACTTATTTGTAACATAACACACTAGTACCATAAATAGCTATTATATTGTAATATTATTTTATATTCAAATATTCGCGGTGTTTAAATTTAAAATGTAGCGCGTGAAATTACGCCATCTCGGGGTGGAATAGGAAATAGCGCGTCTTTACCCTACTTCGGACACGGTCGGACACTTGTTAAGGGGTAGTCGAGGGTGTACACTGGTAGCTGACCGTTGGTACTTTTATGGTGGTTTAAAATTATTCATGTACAAATAATTTGCAAGTAAGAAAATTTAAAATATTTAATTATTGCAATTAAACTTCGGTGATTTCAAATTCGTGTAAGTACGATTTATATAATATTAACAAAAAGTCAATAATATCGATTAATAATTTCTACCCTCGTGTGAGGAAGCCATATTGATTTTGCTTTAGCGTGGGTTTCTTGAAATGGCTTGGTACGTGTTTTGTTTTATGTTTTAAAATGGCTTTCTGTTTGATGGATTTTGTTTAAAATGTGAATTGGCATTAATTTAATTTATTTCAAATCGGGTTTGTAATTTATGAATATTTATTTATTGGTTTATAAGCTTGATTGGTTACTTGATCGCAGGTATCTATTGTTTCTATAAGTAATTTATCTTTTGGTGAGGTATTATAAATTATGTGATTTGGTTATTTATATTTGTGATTTATTTGTAAATTTGGGGTGGTTATGCAATTAATTAAGGTTTTATTATGTGGGGTCGACAAATGTAAATTTAAGGTCAGGGGCGTATTAAGGGATTTTACACAAAAAGGCCGAGGTTGCCAAGATTGCCATCTGATTAATTTAATTATCTAAATGAATGTGGTTTCGTCTGATTGTACTATTGTTCCTACGACCAAGAATTGCACATGGTGATGTGAATCAGAATTGCACATAGTGATGTGAATTCTAATAGGTTTCGACTGCAAGAGATGCTCCCTATTTAATATAAAACAATAGTAACAGGGGTACAATTTCTGTGATAGTGTATGAAAGTCGCATAATTAGGTTCTTACTGGGTTTGGTTTAATTATCCGTGTGAGGTGATGAATTAATTAGATGCAATCTTTATGGTATTATTTAGGTCATTTAGGTTTTATGTATTATCATTAGGTATTATTTAGGTTTGGGGTTTTGCACATGTTAATTTATGTTTAGGGGTCACCGTCACTATTATTATCTATATCTATTATCTACAAATTGTTATCAACTTTACTTATCTGAACGTCCCCACCAACATACAGGTGGAGGAATTTTAATTATCTGCTTAAGCACATTGTACAAAACCAAGATTAATGAAAATCAGTAACAAAGTAACAATAAAAGCATAGCAGTTGCAATTAAAATATAGCAAACGAATACTGCATACGCATAGTAACAATTTACAACTGAAATCATAATGTTATTATTATTTAAGGACAATTTGTTCTCACATTTACTTTTATATGTAGCTTGCGATCAAGAATTAAATCAAGTCGATATTGACACTATTTTATTTATTAAATAACCGATCTCACAGATGAAGATTAAGGTTTTTCTCTAACTCTACTGAGTTCGTTCGATTTTCCGTGAGGTAGATATTTAATAAAATATCCAAAACCTAACTGACTTGTGTTTTATTTCAAATGGGGTTATTTTAGTGTCCGATGTAGGTTTCGGAAGGTTTACGCAAGCACCGAGCCATCTCCGTTTATGTTATGTGTTTTGCTTATATGTTTAGGTCAGCAGCGACGCCACGGGTGAGCAGATTTAGTTATTTAGGACGCCACTGGTTTTGTTTGGTTCAACTACTGTTTGTTTTCCGTCTGTTTAAAGAAGTTGGGTTACGATTTACACAACGTGTGGGGTTCTCTTGACGATCACGATGTTAGGCCAGGGTTATCTAGGTTTGGATTCGAAATTTGTGGCGCAATTTCGAATGTGTTGGACGAACATTACAATATAAATTTTCTTCATACCTCGGTCGAGTACGTACTTTCGTCCCTAATAACAGGGACGAAAGTTGAACATTTACTCCCTTTGAGAAGTACACGCGCCCTCTATAACGCCGGGAGGAAAGAATTTCTCATGCGTAGTAATACTCGTAACTAGGGACTATTTATTCTGTTGCTACAACAAATCGTTAACCGCTGTCATCAAAACATGCTTATCAACATTTAAAGTTAAAAAGTAGAATTAATAACGTACTTTCGACCGGCTATGAAGAAAATCGTATACACTACGCGGGCCACTACTTCGGCCCTCGTAGTGTAATATACTATTTTACAAAATGGTTAAAGCACGACTAGTGAATAATAATGAAATAGTCCATAAGTAGGATGACTATTCGTACTGGTTTTGCCAGGAAAGTACTGGTTTTCTATTCTTCTACCTACTGGTCACCGTTCCAGAAAAAATGGGCCACTTTCAGGTGCATAACATACCTGAAGATTTACAATTTAAGTTGTCAATATAAGCACTTTTTGTGCTCAAAATTATTTTCTAAATAGGTAAGCGGAAAAAAAAGTACAAACTAACACAGGCATCAATAAATTTTGCCGCTCGCATTATTTAGTGATCAATTGATATCTGAGTCATCTACTAGTAGTGTTAGAAAATAATAATTGATACTTTTTGCCACCTTAAAGCGCGATTGTTTAAAAAATATTGATTCATAAATTGTAGATATTAGTTCTTTTTATTTAATGAATTAAAAATTAATGTGAGTAACACGACAAGCTAAAACACCTTTCCTCTGTTATGATTTATATCTGTTTTACTGCAATTTGTTTTGATTATCTTCATATTTTTGTAATCAATATTCTGCTTTTATTTATTATTCAACGTTTAATTTGTCAAAAAAAGAGACTAATGTAATTTTGTATTTCGTATATTTATATTAAGCTGATTATATCTTTGTTAAAATTGATTAATGGAAAATATTATTTTTACATTTTAATATAGGAACATTATTACAGATCTGCAAAGGTTTCAATTGGAGACATTATAGTTATTAAAACCATTTACACAGATTATGAAAATTATTCTAGCTAATTTTAAATCACTTATATGTTAACTGGAATGATAACAATAATGTAGGTGGCAAGAGTGCCAAGCAACCAGCAGCAGTAAAATGGTGACATTGATTAGTAGCAATTTCTGCTAATAAAATTAATTCCCTTCTTAGGGTCCTTTGTAGTACCACGTTGCTAGCCGATAGTTCACCCGTATCTGAGAGCAAATTGTAACATATGGTTGCTGTTTTTTGAACTTCCTTTGTTGTATTGTGGCAAACTGCAACAACCACAACTCCCATTACCTGAAATAAAATCACCATTATTTTTAATAAAAATTACAAAAGCTATATTTCTTGTTTTGTAGCGATTAATTTTTTATCCTTCTTTACAGATTTATTATATTAATTTATGTTTATTAAGCTGTTTCCTTCCTGGTTATAATCATTTACATTTCGCTATTTTGAGACTCCTAGCGCCATCTGCTGGAAGATAAAACCACCTTCATAAGAATTCTGAACGACACAAGTCTTTTGTATGTTTTCAAGTTGTTAAATAAAATTGCCCAAGTAAATTGCTTTATCTTGGTGGACGTTTCGCTGTTTCTCACAGCTTCTTAGGACAAAAAGTTGAATATTTTCAGTACAAGTAAACTACTTTTATTTACTAAACCGTTAATTTCTTATTGCGCTTATTTGTGCAATCTTATGCAAATTATACGTTTGCTAGTTGTCATTGAATTAATATAAAATTACAAATATCCCTTAAAATTTAATACTTACACACACCAAAAAGCAAAAACTCGAAGTTAGAACCATACCAACCCATTTGTTTATGCTCAAAGCTACTTCAGATGTATTCGATATCTCCACAACAATGAAATTTATTAATTCCAAAATTAGAATAAACACATAAAACACTATAAAAAGTAAAGTCCAACCAAAGTTTCTATTAAAAATAACACAGATTTTCAAAACCCGATTGACCAAAATCCGAATTCTTGGCACTTCCCGGAGCATAACTATCGCCACTGCCTCATATTTACGGTGTATTAGTCTAAAATCAATCATAACGCATGTTTTGTGATAATTTCCTAAATAAGTTAAATATTGGTTTATTATTTGTAAGCGCAGTTTAATTAAAAGAACGTAATTGAAAATTAAAAGTACTGAAACTATAAAATATAATTCCGATATGTTTCCAAGTATGTCTCCAACGAAAATTTCTATAGTACTAAATTTACTAACAATGACAACATCGACTATAAACATTATGATTAAAAAGGTTATTGTGATTTGAAGAACATAGTAAATTGTTCCGAAGTTTTTAGAGCTTCATTATTACACAGCGTATTATCAATCTCCCGAAAATGCTTTTTAACAAATCAAACTCTCTAATTCTTATGTTGGAAAACCCCGTTAGAAAAACACTATTGATGGCAATAATGTTTGAAATCAATACTCGACATATCTCAAAACATATAGAAGCGTAATTTGCGATGAAAAATTATTAAATGTGAAGAAAATCGCAATTGAAGTAAAATGCACATTAAAATTATTAATACAACCGAGTAAGTCTTAAATTTTTTTAATTTAAGTTTATTACGTGGAGGAACTATGCCAAAAATATTAGCCAAACAGTACACAAATTTTATATTTTCTATATAGGTATTTTCCATTGTACTCACGAAGTTAAATCGGGCAGCTATCAAAACAACAACGATACTGTGTTTACTACAATGTACAGAAAGAAGCAAATAGTAATTTTAATAATGTTTGCTTACATGAAATTATTGATAGGTAGATAAAATAAAATGTAAAATATAATTTTATTAATAAATTCAATAAATTATGTACTAACACGCGTAGTTAAAACGGATTTACCTGGTTATTATTTTCTGTATCGATTACACTATAAATTGCACTATAATTACAACTTAGTATTGTCAGGAAGTCTGTTCTCAGCAACACACCCATTATTTTTATTTTTGTAGTCATTTAAAAAACTGATTAGGATATTAGCCCAGGGAAATAAGATTTTTTCTGGGAAAGAAATTCTGGTGAAGTTTTTTCATAGGAATTATCTTTATTTTGACATTGGAAGTAGTGTGCCAAAAGTCCATTACAAAATCGTGTTAGTTAAAAAAGTTATTGAAGGTCAAAAGTCAAGTAAATTTATTTTATTCTTAAAATTTTTATTTTAATTATAAAATAAATTTTATTTATTGCTTAATTCTGCATAAAAAAGGTTCCATACATAATTAACGTAGAACCAATAGTTCTTGAGTTATACGGCTGAAAAAAGTTGGGCGTTGCGATGCGTTCGTTTGCTCCTCCACCCATGAGGTTGAATGCGAAAGTTCCATTAATCACTATCACCAAAATTGTTTGAAACAAGTCGCGGTACTTTAATTAATCCGAAATATTATTTATCTACCTGTAGCACTATATTGTCTTAGTAAACTCAACTTACTCATCTAAATTACAACTAAATATTCACAAAACTTAAAATTAAAACTTGAATTTTTAGAACAGTAGAAATTATATATAACGTGAAAGTTAATTCCCTGCTTTGCGGAAACAAACCAACAATGCAATTTTGGCCGTAAATTAATAAACTATTTTGTATTTGCTGAATGTGTCGTAATGGAGTTGACTTGAGAGTAAGTCTTGAAGTTACGTTACCTTTCAATTTTAAATAAATAAATTTTAAATGTTTCAAACTTTTCCAGTACTTGCTGAAGGCTTACTTAATACAAAAACGTCATGAAGTGACTAAAATCTAGGATTCGTGTAATCGTGACATTACAATAATTACTGAAAAATTAAGATCAAAATTCGCAGTTAACTAAAGAGCTGTTCGAATACTTTGGATAGAATGGGCAGAAGACTAATGGGTCTGTAAGGTGAAGTTTCAGTTGCATCCTTTTCTGGCTTCTGAATCATGATCACCTGTGCGATTTTCGATTGATGGGAAGTAGTCTTGTCTAAAAATTGCGTTAAATATTATTGGGTATTGGTTATTAAGACTCATGCTGACTTTGCATCAAAATTAAAATATAGAAGAATTATTACACAACAGCATAGCTTGCAATTGGGGCACATTAGATTTAAAAACTATTTAGATAAATTGCCTACGTTGCAGCTCTTAGTTGAAATAATTTCATGAAAACTATTCTAGGTAATTTAAATACTAATTATTATTAGATCGTTTATGTGTTAACTTGAATGAGAACAATAATGTAAGTGGCAAGAGTGCCAAGCAACCCCAATAGCATGCTATAGTTAATATTGAAAAAACCAGCAGCAGAAAAATGGGGACATTGATTAGATGCAGCTTGTGCTAATAACATTAATTCCTTTCTTAGGGCCCGTTGTAGTACCACGTTGCTAGCCGATAGTATACCCGTATCCGAGAGTAAATTGTAGCATATGGTTGCTGTATTTTGAACTTCCTTTGTTGTATTGTGGCAAACTGCAACTACCGCAACTCCCATTGCCTGAAATAAAATAAAAACCATTATTATCTATAAATATTGCAAAACAATAATATTTCTTGCTTTGTAGGGATTAATTTTTCATCGCTCTTTGCAGATTCTTCTTCTTCTACTTTCGGTTAGGAATAACCCTGTATCCCCAGATCTGTTGATTTGTTTTACTTAACAGTAGCATCGGCTATATTTAGTCAGTACCGTGAGCACTACTTGCTTTACATCTGAATCAGCTTGCTAGGCTTGCCTCAGATGTGCCTGTTACCCTATTTTTTAATTTTAATGCTGGCAATTTATTAACATAGGAGAACCACCGTCTTTACGTGCTTTCCGCAGCAGGGAGACGGTATTGCAAAGTGAGCTCTACCTAGATTTGAACCGGGGCGCCTTACATTAGCAGTTCATCGCGCTAACACCCAGATCAATGACCGTCTCTTTGCAGAATAATTAAATTAATTTTTAGTATATCCAATTGGACCGTCCCTAGTTTTACTATTTCGCTATTTTAGGATTTTTAGCGCCGTCTGGGGTGGCAGGAGAAATAATGCCCCCTCCGGGGGAATTAAGGACGAGGCCAATCTTTTGCATGCTTTCAAGTTGTTAAAGGAAGGTTCCGTGAGATCTCCGAACAAAACTGTGGCTTTATTTTAGTCGACTTTTTACCGGCTTTCACGGCGTCTTAGGACTGAAAAGTTGAAGTTATTTAGATTAATTAAGTGAACTACTTTTATTTATTAAACTTCTTATTTATTTTTATCATTTTCTTTTTAAATTGTTTTCCTGGGTAGAGTTCGATTTACCGGACTCGAAAATACACTTTTTCCTATAGAAATGGCTTTACCAAACGAAAGAACACAAAAATACAAGCTCTTTAAGATGAGTATCAATCTTGTCGGAGTTGTAATAAGGCCACAATTTATTTTGAAAATTGCAATTTTCCCATAAGAAATACATGTATGTATTATTGCGTAATATTACGCAATAATTTTATGCATTTTGATAACAATACGTGCAGATTTATGCTAGCGGTTCTACCTTAAGGCGGGCCAACTAGAGCACCGTTAGGAAGGAGGCAGTCGCTCCCTGAGATCTGTCGCGTCAACTTTCAAACTTTTCGAGTTGGAGCCGCTTAAGGGATGTTTTTAATAAGTTTAGCGAGTGTCAAAACCGCTCGGAGCCCCGTCCGAGCCCTGGAGGGGCGCGGGCGGGTGCGGAGAGTAGGTTTTGACAGCGCAACCAACTCAGAAACGCATTCACACAAAAAAATTTTATTAGCTAATTACACTATTATCTATCATAATTCGTGGTAAAAACCGAGATTCGCCACCACCTATTTAAATTTTGGGGGCCGGGTTACACTTCAAAAAGAGCCAATGAGTAAATTGCATTCCAAATTAACTTTAAAGCCGTTATTTCAAAATTGTGTGAACCGACAGCAAATTTTATTTTTTTATTCGCTAATTAGACCCTCATCTTTCATAATCCACTTCAAAAATGGTAAAAATCCCGGTTCGGTAATTCGAACCGCACCCTGTTTTCCTAATTAAAAGTTTTTAATAACAAAGTTTTACAGCATTCGTACAACCTTCTGCCAATAATAATAATAATAATAAGTACTTTATTTCAAAACATTACAGAACCAATGTATATTGCACTGTGTTTGAAACCGTCAAAGAAACAACCTTATTATACAGTAAACGTAAAGTAAATCATATAAGCAAAATTGATTGCGTGAACAAAAGTAATTCAATATATGAAAATATCTTAAACAAGATAAATATTTAAATTTTTACTAAGTAGTCGCTCAAAGAATAAGGCTCCAAATCCGTGAGATATTGGAACAATCTTCGCTTGAACAACTTTCGATCAATCACATCTTGTTGTATATCTCCAGGCAGAGCATTGTAGAGTCTTATGCTTTTGAAATGAACTCCCCTTTCGAAGGAGGTTAACCGATGCGCTGGGATAGGTATTCTTGATGTTGGTCTGGTGTTGTAGCTTTTTTCGATGCTCAAATGCTGTAGGTGGAATTATTTGATATCAAATACATAATGCATTTGTATATGTGAAGCGCGTGAATCGTA
Organism: Lycocerus yunnanus; assembly: GCA_036346125.1. NCBI lineage: Eukaryota > Metazoa > Arthropoda > Insecta > Coleoptera > Cantharidae > Lycocerus > Lycocerus yunnanus. The sequence continues at coordinate 408,869 of JARFIX010000137.1, forward strand.
AGAAGGTTCTCTTGTTTAAAAATTCCACGGCATGAACCCATTCCAGGTATTCCGCACATCAATCGTAGTGCACGCTTTTGAACCACGAAGATCTTGTCTACTGTAGAACAGCTACCCCAAAGGGTAATTCCATATTGGAGTAGAGAATAAAAGTTGGCATAATAGACTGTCTTCATAGTTTGCGCCGTAGAAATTCTGGACAATACTCGCATGCCGAAACAAACAGAGCACAACCTAGAGCACAAGCGCTGTGTGTGGACCTTCCATGAGAGCGTCTCGTCCAAATAGACACCAAGAAATTTTGTTTCCGTACTGGTTGGCATGCTATCAACCTTTACATATGCAGTCTCTCTGTTTGTTGCGCGGAAGGTCATTAGTTCCGATTTGTTCTTGTTGAGCACTAGGCGGTTGCAATTTAGCCACTCACCTACCTTACTTAAACTTCTTCGCACATTCAGTTGTAGTTCGGGTAGATTTTTATTGTGCACCAATATACTTGTGTCATCTGCATACATTAAGGCTTCGATAGCCCCCTCAATGAACTTAGGAAGGTCATTTATGTAGCACAGAAAAAGCAGAGGACCCAGTATGCTACCCTGAGGTACACCAAGTAACAACTCCCTCTCAGATGACAATTCGACGTTCATGCCATCCTGTATTACTACCCTTTGGATTCGATTTGTTAAGTAAGAGCTCAAAAGGTCATAAGCCCTCCCTCTAATTCCATATCTGTAAAGTTTCTCTAGCAGGATTTTGTGATCGATGCAGTCAAAAGCTTTCGATAGGTCTAGGAAAACACCACAGGGTATCTTTTTCTCATCCAGAAGTCTAAGTATGCTTCCAGTGAATGCATGCAGAGCAGTGTCAGTACCTCTTTTTTTCATAAAACCATGTTGTTGGGTGCTCCATAGTCTATATTCGCAAAAGAAATTATAAATTCGATTGTAGATAACCTTTTCGATAACCTTTGAAGCTGAATTAAGTAGGCTGATTGGTCTGTAGTTAGAAATATTGTTAGGATCTCCTTTTTTGTAAATGGGTTTAATTGAGGCAACTTTTAGGGCATCTGGAAATATTCCTGTATTTAATGATTCGTTTACTAAGTAAGTCAAAGGTTTTAAAATTGAAAGTTTGGCATATTTTAGAGCTAGTGTTGGAATTCCATCTGTTCCGCAGCTTCTTTTATTTTTAAAGTTGTCTATTACTGTCTCAATCTCCTCTTCGGTTGCAGTTGTCATAACGATGGCTTGCTTGCACATCTGCGGTAGCAAAATATTGTCTGTTGTATTTGGTAGCTTCGTTACAGCTTCGGTAGCGCTAGAGGCAAAAAATTCATTAAAAGCATTGGCAGAATGTTTAATATTTAAATCACTTTTAGTTTTTCCTATATGTATGTTATTTTTTACAATCTTCCACATTGTAGCTGATTTATTGTCGGATTTTTTAATCAAATCGTTGTGGTAGTCTTTGATATCCTTATTTAACATCTGGTTGTATTTTTTCTTTTGCTCATTGTAAACTTGATGTCCGTTTAGCATGTACGGTCTCAATACGTACAGAATATTTAATATCCTTTTGCATTTTTGTGTTTCTGCACTTAAGTTCTTATTTGAGGATTTTGAAATTCTTGTTTTATCTTTTACAATAATGTTTGGAATGTTTAACATATAATAATATTGCAGCGTTTTTATGAAGGTGTTCCATTTCATATTTGAATCTTCTGCGTTATATACCTCGGTCCATTGTTCATCCTTTATGTGTTCTTTAAATTTGTTTAGATTTTCTTCTGTTAAGAGTTGTTTAGTTTGTTTTGTAATATTTATCTTAGGATTCATATTAATGTTAATTATTTGGCTGAGGTGGTCTGATAGGTTTTTGTTAATTACTTTTACCGTGGCTTCTTCAATATTTGTAATTACATTATCGATGCAGGTTTTGCTACAGTTTTGGTTTAGATAGGCTATTCTGGTGTATTCCGTAACTTTCAATTTTAGATTGAATGATAAAAGTAGGTTGTTAAGTGTACTGGTGTTGATTGAATTCTGATCTGCGGTATTTATGTTGAAATCACCTGCAATTAAAAAGTCATGGCTGTCGTCTTGTAAAGTTGCAACAGCCTTTCGAAAACCTCGAAAAAAATCCCAACTTCGGCGTTTGGTGGTCTGTACAGACAGACAATGTTAACCGTTTTCCCATAGTAGTTAGTTTTGCATCCTGCTAGTTCGATACATCGTGGAATCGTTAGATTGTTAATGCTAGTGTGAGGTATAGCTCTATGTTTGATAGAGATGTAGATGGCAACTCCACCATGCTGTTTGGATGATCTACAAAATAAGATGTTAAATTAAAATTCATTAATTTAATAGTTTCCAATTGATCTTCTGATTGCCAATGTTCACTCAAACATACAATGTCACAATGTTCTTCAGATAACACCTCTTCCAGTTGTTTTATGGATGTTGTAAGACATTGGATGTTTTGATGGATGAGTGTAAGTGTTGTGGTAACTTTCCTTTGTGACTTATTGCTGCAACTTGTGTTAGTTATTCTCGACGGTTGTCTAAAAAATTTCTTCCAAGACCAAAGTTGAAACGGGCCCAAGCAACACCAGTTGGCCAGAAATCAGGTTTGTATACGTCATCCTTGAGGAAAAATCTACCCTACCATGAAAGTCTTGTTGTCCTTTCTTGTTGAAGGAATTTTAGGTATTAACGTTTTTACATGCACGTTCATATCTGGAGATCCACTTTTGGTTTTAATGTAGTTGGATATCATTTCTTCTGTGACATGATCTTTTGTCCTTGATATGTGGACAGTGGTAGAGTGAACATGTGGTGAGGTTATGTTATACCAACTTAGAAAACAAACCTAACGATATTAAAATGACAAAAATGAAGGAATCGAGTGCTCATTAGCAGCCGAATTAAATAAACTTACAAAACCAGAACTAGTGGAGTTCATAACGAACAATAAACTTCCATTGGGAAAATTAAAAGAGGGGAATGTGCTACTAAGGTATGAAGTAGCACTAAAAACAAAAAGTGATGAAGAAACGGTGAACAACAACGGCGCACGTGGCTTGGAGAAGGAACTTCTCAATAGCTTGCGACAACAAATAGCAATTCTGAACGAAATGGTAAGCGACAAAGGAAAAATCATCGATCTGCTGAATGATAAGGTCGACATGAAAGTGAGATCATCGGCAACCAGTATTACATCAAAACTAGTGAACGCGCCTAATAATAAATGGGTGAACGCCACCAATAGCGTACACACTGCTAACGGCTCGCCTGCTAACGCGGCTGATTGTGTCAATGAACCAAGTGCTAATGTTAACCACAGAAATGTTAATATTGATGATGGCATTGAAAAAGTTATCTATGCAAATCGCCAAAATCACAACTCCAACAAGGTAAATAATAACGACACAACCAAATCCATTGCTTACACTCATAGAAACAAGAAGCCGCAAAACATAACCAAAGAACATGTGGAACGTTGTATTAATGAAATTCAAAACCAATCGAATGATGCAATGCAACCAAAGGAAAACGATGGCTTCAAGACTGTTACTAACAGGAAAAGGAGAAACCAAAGTCTCTAGCGGTAGGTAATAATACTGATTCACGTGCTCTCGAATTTGTAGGCAAGGAAAAACCAAAACTGTGGCTTTTCGTTTCGAAAGTAAGAGAACATGTAAAGACCGAGCAATTACAAAAAAACATCTCCGATAACTTAAACGGTGCAGAAGTACAAGTGGATCAACTCGAAACAGCAAATATGGGTAATCGGAAATGCTTTATGATAGGAGTCGACATGGAAAATAAAGAAAAGTTTATGAAAATAGCTTTTGGCCACCAGGTATAATGTACACCGCTTTAGCTTTCAAAAGGTGGGCATTTTTAAGAAAAACCCAGCACGAAAAGGCCACAACATAAGTAACGTCAATCGTTATTTAAACACCATCAACAGAACTCTCAATCAAATTCAAAATTCGCATGGAACTCATTCAAAGGTGACCCCAAATCAAAACAATACTCAGAAAACAAAATAAATCTACCACAAACTGTATCTTGTTTCAGAATATACAAAGCCTAAGAAGTAAGACATTACTACTAGAAGAGTATATACACGCACTAACTAAAACTCCAGTTGCCTTGTGCCTCAACGAACACTGGTTACAAACAAACGAATGTGCAAACATCGCTAATTACACAATGGCATCGGTCTTCAGCAGGTCGCAACTACAGCACGGCGGATCATGTATTTATGTGAGGCAAGATCAAAATTTGATGAAATGACTGAAATAAAATTGAAAAGTATGGAACAAGATCTTGAATGCAGTGCAATCAACATGTCTGACCTGAACCTAATAATTATTTCAATATATAGATCACCACTGGGAAACGTGCAGAATTTTTCAACATCTTGACAGATATCCTGGACAGCATCCATCCAAAGATTGTAACCAATGATGTTATTATTGCTGGAGATTTCAACATAAACCTAAACGTAATTAATAACAACTCGATACACCTTCTAGACATAATGAAATCATACAACCTGAAACAAACCGTCTACGATGCAACAAGAATACAAAATCAAACCTACACTGTTATTGATAACATATTCACGAACCATCAAAGATTGACAAGCGAAGTAAAGTTAACTGCACTTTCAGATCATTATGGATTGCTAGCCACCATTCCTGCAGTAAAAAACCCATACGTAAGGATGTAATTAAGAAAAGGATATTTACCAAAGAAAAACTGACAGAATATAGAAAACTGATATCAGAACAGGACTGGCTCGCAGTTTACCAAGAAATGGATACAAATCAAGCATACGATAACTTTGAAGAAATACTTTCCACCAATTTGGAAAGTGTTTTTCCATATAAAAGTTACAAAATTCACAAAAAATGCCCAATGAACTGGATAACCCGAGGAATTAAAACATCATGTAAGAAGAAACGAAAATTGTACCAACAGGCGAAATTGGGAGAAATAACTGCAGAATCGTATAACAAATATAAAACATTTTAAAAAGTCATTGTTGCCGCAAAAAGCATCATACGAAGAAGATATTCAAACAGCAAATAACAAGCCAAGCAAAATGTGGGAAATAATAAAAGCACACTCTAAATCGGGCAAAGATGGTAAAATAGAAATTCTCCAAAAATACTAGATAATTCAACAGAAAAAATGGTAACACTTAATGAACTCAATGACTTTTTCATAAACTGCTGTCCGGATGTACATGGAGGAACACCGGATTACTGCAATATTAGTGCACAGATTAGCTCGATGTGCCTTAATGATACCGATCCGTTGAAGTATACAACACGATAATGAAATTAAAACGCACCAAAGCAACAGGGGCAGACGGAATACCAGTTGTAATTCTAAAAGAAGTAGCAGACTTAATTAGTGAACCCCTGGCACACCTAATAAACGGTAGCATGGGCTCGGGCACGTTTCCAACAAGATTAAAAATAGCCGAATTAAAACCAGTGTACAAGAAAGGAGATGAAATGAGTTGCTCAAATTATAGACCAATTGCCATCTTACCAAACATATCCAAGGTATTTGAGAGAATTCTTTATGAACGTCTGACAAATTTCCTGGAAAAAAAACAAAGTGTTATCTAACGTTCAAAACGGTTTCAGAGCAAAAAAATCCACCTCAAGAGCTATATTTCAGGGTCTACAGAAAATAACCGAAGGAATTAACAGGAAATTGCACACAATGGGAGTGTTTCTAGATCTAAGTAAGGCATTTGATGCAATAAATCACGAGACATTATTCAACAAATTATATCGATATGGAATAAGGGGAGTGACGTTGGACCTGATCCGTTCCTATATGCACAGAAGAAAACAATGTACCACCTATTACGACAAAACAAGTGAATCCATGATTAAATCGCAATTATCAGAGGTGAAAAGGGGAGTGCCGCAAGGATCAATTCTGGGACCTCTACTCTTTCTGCTATACATAAACGACATGCCCAAATGGATCGACTACTTCTCTGTTCTTTATGCAGATGATACCTCGATTATCCTACACGACGATGACAAATACAAACTTGAAGACAAACTAATACAAATGTTCACCCGATTGGTTCAATGGTACTCGTCGAATGACCTCAAATTAAATATGGATAAAACAGAAATCATGAAATTCTCGCTTACTGCAAGGAAAGATGATAAATCAAGAATCAAACTAACAGGTACCCAAGAAGTAAACTGCAGCTACACCACAAATTTCCTGGGAGTAAGGATCGACTCTCGCCTGGACTGGAAAGTGCATACGGAAGTACTTGCAAACAAATTAAACAGCATGGCATTTGCCTTGAAAAGTATAGCCTACTTGGTGTCTACAAGAGCAGCACTAACGGGATACTTCGGATACGTTGAATCTATCCTAAGATATGGAGTGATCTTCTGGGGTGACTCGGTGGAAGTACCTAGAATCTTCACGGCACAAAAAAGGATCATCCGAAACATGTTTAAGATGACATCAACTGAGACATGTAAACCAGTTTTAAAGAAAACAAATACTCACAGTCTTTGCGATATATATAATCGAAAGCGTATTGTTCTATAAAAACAATATGGATCTTTTCGTGAATGCCCGTCGGAGTCACACTTATCACACCAGAAACTATACAGACTTGGTTCAACCTAGCACTCATTCAAGTAGAATACAAAGAAACGCCGAGGCGAGTATAATTAAGATCTTTAACAACTTACCGGTACCGATGCGTGAACTTCCAATACAAGTCCTAAAAAAGAAACTGCGAAAGACGTTAGTCAACAATCCGCTGTATAGCGTGGAAGAATACTTTCACATCAACTTTAAAATACCCGACTGATCGGCGACAACTTTTCAACGTAGAGATGAAAATCAGCACTAGTTGATCTCCACGTATTGCGTGATACTAATTTTTATTATTTTTATATTAAAAGTTGTAAATTTATTGAGGAGCAATAAAGATTATTATTATTATTATTATTATTATTATACATCCATACTTTGCCTTCGACCTTTTCTCTTCCAGAGAAACCATTATTTTGATCATTATTCAACGGTGAACCACAGCCCAATTGCAATTTATTTTTGTTTATAAGCGATTTCTGCTTGACAATTTCCATTGTTGTGTTTTTATCTTCTGGCGATTTCTTTGATTTTGCATTGTTCGTTGTTGTGGGGAGAGTCATTTGATTTGGCGTTCGCCGTACCGACAATAGCACTCATTATAATAATTATTGTGTACTGTGTACGCAAATCCACAATTCCATGGCATACAAAAATTTAAATTTGCAAACGGTTTAGAAATTTTGGAAAAGATGACTTTAAAAATTAATTTGGAATGGAATTTTATTTTACCTAACCATGTTTGTTGTTGTTTAAATTTTATTTAAATATCAATTAAATTACGATGCCAAGAAATCAGATATAGAAATGGATTAAACGGAATAGACTGTATATTTGTTGTTTATAGGTAATACTTTCCCCTGAGTTGCATATTAGTTATACTAATATTGCGTCTGTTATACATACAGGGTGTATGAAATACAAATTTTAAAATAAGATTTTTGTCCTAGCCCAAATTCTTGGAGGGTACCTTCTTTTAAAGCAATTTTTGAATTTATGATTTAAAACGGCCATAGCTCCAACATTACTGATTTTTTGGACCTAACCGATTAAAACTTTTTTAAAGATCACTCGTTTATCTACATATTAGGTTATAATCCCTTATCGTCTAAAATCAACAGATTTCAAAAGTATATTAAGGTAAAATATGTTATTTTTACACCAACTATTTATAGATTACATTATCAACACAAACTGCATTTTCTGTGTTGCCAGTTGTTAAAAAAAATAGTTTGTGACGTCATTCGCGCTAAAAACACGGTTTCAAAGGTCTCCTGTTTACTAGCCTCTAAAGTTTATAAAAAAAAAATACTTCAAAAATCATGCAACATTCCTATTTAACCTAAAGTTCGGTAACCTAAAGATAACTAATATCAGCCAAGAATTTGGGCATTAATCAGTTGGCATTGAATTAATATAAAATATTAAATATTCGTTAAAAATTATAGTTACAAATTTAATACTTACACACAGCGAAAAGCAGAAACTCCAAGTTAGAACCACACCACCCCATTTGTTTATATCCGATGATACTTCAGATTTAATTGATATCTCCATAATAACGTAATTTATTAATTCCAAAATTTGAATAAACACATAAAACACTATGAAAACTAAAGTCCAACCAAAGTTTCTATTGACAATAAGACAGATTTTCAAAGCCCGATTGAACAAAATTCGAATTCTTGGTACTTTCCGAAGCATAATTATGGCTACTGCCTCATATTTACTGTGGATTAGTCTAAAATCAAACATAGCGCGTATTTTGTGATAATTTCCCAAATAAGTTAAATGTTGGTTTATTAATTGTAAGCGTAGTTTAATTAAAAGAACGTAATTGAAAATTAAAAATACTGAAAGTATAAAATATAATTCCGATATGATTCCAAATACGTGTCCAATTAAAATTTCTATCGTAGCAAATTTACTAACAATCACAATATCGATTATAAAAATAAAGATCACAAAGCTTATTGTGATTTGAAGTACAAAGTAAAGTGTTCCAAATTTTTTTAAAGCTTTATTACTACTCAACGTAGTATCAATCTCTCGAAAATGTGCTTTTAGCAAATCAAACTCTCGTCTTCTTACGTTGGAAAACCCTGTCAGAAAGACATTATTGATAACAATAATATTCGAAATTAATACTCGACATATCTCAAAACATACAGAGACGTAATTTATTATGAAAAAATGATTAAATGTGAAGTAAATCGCAGTTGAAGTAAAAATGCACATTAAAATTATTAATACTACCGAGTAAGTTTTAAATTTTTTTAATTTAAGTTTATTACGTGGAGGAACTAGTCCAAAAATATTACTCAAACAATACACAAATTTTATATTTTCGATATAGGAATTTTCCATTGTAGTCACAAAGTGAAATAGAGCAGCTATCACAACTATGTTTATTACAATGTAGAGAAACAAACAAATAGTAATTTTAAAAATGTTTGCTAGTAAGATGTTATTGAAAGATAAAATAAATTATAGAACTTAACTTTATTACTAAATCCAATAAATTATGGACTAATACGACAAGTTACAATGTATTTATCCAGTCATTATTTTTTGCATCGATTGTACTACAAATTGCACTACAATTACAATTTACAGGTATATCGTATTTAGTAACACATCGCGGTTTTATATTATGCACGTGAAAATCCGCCTTAATAAAATTACATTGTTAATTATTTTATTTTCTTCTCCTGCGAAACCAAAGTGTAAAATTTGCAACCTAATTTCCCCGCCACCATTGACTTAAGTATATCAAATATCCACAGTAAAAATAAAAATATGTACAATAATTTTGAAAACTTTTTAGTTGAATCAATAATCGTGTATTGTACGCCTATGTTGTGGTTATAAGACACTTCACAGCCGTAGTTTATAGATGTATAATATTTTCCACTACTAGGTTTATTAACTCTTCTAAATATTAATAAATAAAACGTTTTAATTAATTTTTATTTATTTCGAATTATAGAACAAATGACAGTCTTTGGTTTTACTGACATTTACGTCAAAATGATAGCCTATACGGCTAGTATTGGAAAAAGGTCTTTTCTTCGGAAAAATTCTGGGAAGCGATAAATTTTAAGAATACATCTCTGAACATATTAGGAATAACGTACCAAAAGTTACCAACAATAACCCTTGACGGTTTTTTATTATTAAACAATGTAGTTGCAAAATACATGTTTTTGTCAAATATTTCTTAAAATAATTTTTTTGTTAAAAAAACTACTTGCGCCATTTGAAAGTATGGGAAATTTTACATAAAAAATAGATAAAGTTTTTTATACCATCAAAAATTTAGGCCCTCCAGTTTTTTTGCTTAACTTTTAAATTTGTTGTAACTTTTAAACTAATTACTGAAATTGAGCTTCAACAAGCTCAAATGAAAAAGAAACATGTGGCTATTGGATTATTGTATTTTGGAATATAAAAATAAATGTATATAGGCGTAGTATGTACATATAGATGGATCATACAGAAATTTCCGATAAAATTCCAGGCCAACAGCCATTTTGGTGAATGGGAATTTGAAGCTAATTCCGTATGGATTTGATGCCCTGAATTCAAATATGGCTTTAGTTTTTGCCTACCAGGTCAAATTTCTGAGATATAACACTTTAATGACATGAAATTACACTATTTTAAGAAAAATCCCTGGATAAAATAAAAAAACTGAACAACTAAAAACTAACAATTTTTATTATTATATTAATAATTATTATTATCAAATATCACTGAACACTTCGGAAGGTTCTTTTCCGAGACATTCTTGAATGTATTTTTAAACACTCCTTTTTAAAGTAGTAATCTGGCAACATGTGCTTATCCCATCTTTCTTGCTAGCGGTCCTCTATAGTTTTAATATTGTGGTGAAATCTTTCACCTTGTTCTTCACTCATGTTTCCTAAATTTTCAGGAAAACGGTCTAAGTGGCTGTGTAAATAGTGCACCTTAATACTCATGTTACACCCAAGGGATTTGAAACTGTTAAGCATCTCGTTTACCAGTTGAACATAGTTTGGAGCTTTGCGTTTGCCCAGAAAATTTCTGACAACTTCAACAAATCAAGTCCAAGCTTTTCGCTCAGTTTCATTCATCGAATTTACAAAAGCAGAATCCTTAATAAATTGTCTTATTTGTGGGCCGTCAAATATTCCTGCTTTAATTTTTTCGGTACTCAACTTAGGGATTTTCGCCCTCTATATATGCAAAGCATGAACCACTCCTATCAAGAGCCTTTACGAACTGTTTCATAAGGCCTAGCTTGATATGCAGTGGAGGAAAGATGATTTTCTCTCGTTCAACTAAGGGGTCGTTAATGACATTCTTTTCCCCAACGTCCATGTTTTCTCTATTGGGCCACGTTTTTCTAACCCAATGCTGTGTTTTGTCTCTGCTATTCCAAAGGCCTAAGAAGGAAGAATATTTGGTGTATTCACTTTGCTGTCCAAGGAGAAAGTTTACCATTTTAAGTCCCCACAAATCACATATTTATGTTCATGATACTTTATCTTCTCCAAGACAATAAATATAACTTTATAACTTTTCTTTGCTTTTTACTTGCACGTAGAACTTTCTTGTGTTATAGTTATTACAGTTATCTTCGAGTTCCTCCATTTTCTCCTTCATCCACGTATTCCTCTTTTGTTTACAGCATCTAAACATTCTTTACTTCTTTCTCTGTACTGTACCATATCACTTAGGTTTTCTGTTCTCAGCCATTCCATTCTTGCACACCTCTTCAATTCTATCCTACTTTCACATTCCTCATCAAACCATCCTTTATTCTTATTTCTCCTCTTTTTCCCTATTGTTCGCTCTGCAGCTATCCGAATTACTTTCTTCAACCTTTCCCATTCCTTCTCAATATCATCATCTCTTCTAGAATTCTCGAAGGGCGCTGTTATTTCCTTTACATAATTCTCTTCGTTTTTCTCGCTATTAAGTTTTTATACCGCCCATTTCATGTTTATTTTTCCTGTTTCATTACATGCTATGATCTTCTGCTTCATCTTTGCTACCACCATATAATGGTCCGATCCCACCTCCGCACCTCTGTATGTTCTCACATCTCTTATATTCGTTGCTCTTCTCCTATCTATCAGTACATGGTCAATCTGATTTCCCTCATCATTTCTTGACCCAGGCCTTGTCCATGTTATCTTATGTATTGCTTTATGCGGAAATTTTGTGCTACTTATAATCATGTTTTGTGCCGCAGCCAAATTACATAAACGTATGCCGTTGTCATTGGTCTCACTGTGTAGTGTGTGTTTGCCCGCCACCCGCTTAAAAAATCCTCCGTGCCTATCTGTGCATTAAAGTCTCCCATAACTATAAGTGTGTCTCTTTTCGGTGACTGTTCAACTTCCTTTTCTAGTTCCGCATATAGTCTGTCTTTATCCACTTCCGGTTTTTCCTCTGTTGGCGCATAAACGTTCACTAATGATACATTTGTCGGCTTTGCTCTTAATCTAATATATGCCATTCTTCCATTTATCGGTCTGAAATGCATTATCTGTTTCTCCATGCTTCTCGCTACAAAAAACCTACTCCATTCTTTCCTTGCTTTTCCTCCCCCGAGAATAGAAACACATAATCATCGCCCGTTACCTCTTCTATTCCATTTTCTTTTAACTCCTTCTGTGTCTCTTTCATTTTTCCTGTCCTCAGCAAGGTTCTAACATTCCACGTCGCCAATCTCATCTCCCTCCCCTCATCTTTACCTCTTCCCCTCGCCATTCGCCCCCACCATTTACTCTGTCTACACCATCTCGTATCCATTTTCGTCGCATTGGTCTAGGTGTATCTGCCTCGTCGTCTATGTAAGGCACTGGTCGAGACAGTCCAGTACCTGTCCCTCGGTTACTATCAGTTTTTTGCTGGGGGCGCCATGGTTTCGCTAAGCTTCAAGTCATTTGCCTCCTTATCCCATACATAGTTTTTTCCGTCTGTGTACAGTCTTTGGAATCCAACTCTTACCTTCTTGCCATCTTTTATGTATCGTTTAGCCTGGTCCCATATCTTATCTTGGATCTCTTTCTCGCAATTGGTTAGGTCACCTTCAATATAAGTCCTTGTCCCCTTCAGTTTGTTCTTGTTTTCCATAACGTTTATTTTCTGCCTTCGATCCTTTAACTTCGCTACAATTACCTCTTTACCAGGTATTTTTCCTATATTAAAGGCCTCTGTTACCTCAACTTGGACTTTCAGCTCTTCCTCAAGAATTTTTTCTCTGTGTTAGCACCCCAGTTAATGGCATATTCTTTATTACGATGTTGTTTGCTTTCTTCTCTTTCTCGTATTTTTCTATCTTGTATTCAAGCATCAGCATTTTATCTTCCAAATTACTTGTTCTTTCCTGCGTCTCTTCTATCTCTAGTTGCAGTGCTTGTGTTCATCTCTCCATTTTGACTCCATCATATCCAGCTTTTCACCCATTTCTCTCATATTTCGGAAACCCTCATTAACAACCCCGTTAGGTTCATTAACATCGCCTTTAATTCTTCCATCTCACACGTTTTATTCTCCTAGATCGAACCTTGAGGGACTTCCGATTGGTGATTTGAATTTTTTGCTTTTCTGAAATATTCTTGTTATCTCGGATTCTTCCTCACTTTTCTCTTCTCTTCTTCATTCTTTCTGCATCGTTTGCTTTTTTAACAGAAGCACTCAGACTCAGCTTGGCCAAAGCCAGATGAATTTTCAAATATAATTCATGGGTGGTTTCCCGTTGCCTTCCCATATTTCTCTTCTACTCTTCCTCTTTTATGTAATCTTTGACGGACGGGTGGTTAGATCTTGATTTTCGTTGTTTTATGCATCTGAGAAAATTTTATGCACTCCGGACCACTTCTATAAACCGATTTCCAAATTTTTCCAAAGTTACTTATTTGGTTTCTCACCGTTGCGGTACTTCGTTTCAAAGCAAT